>CM076581.1:256618250-257213325 GCA_034641835.2 Pinus albicaulis
CAATTCATATTCCATTTGAACCCAACATTAATGTTGGGATCTTGTTGCCTTTTACTTATATTTATAAGCTTGCCTTCCTCTAGGTGCATCACTTCCATATTTTCAAGAATATATATATATATATATATATATATATATATATATATATATATATATATATATATATATATATTATTTAAAAAATTAAATTTATAATTATATTAAATTTATTTTAACAAAAAAAATGCTAAGTTAAAATGCTTATATTACTTTAGAAATCTGAAAAACATCATAGACATCTAGGTGGCTAGGAAAATCATCTTGACCTATGCCACCAAAAATCCACTGAAACTAAACAACTAAAAATAGATTTGCACTTCTTGTTCCCAACGTAAATAATGAAAACATTTTTACATTGATTAAATATATAAAAGGCATGAGGAAAGGCCAAGAGCAACGTATTTAGGCTTAACATCGTCGTGACCAAAAAAACAAAGGAGATATGCTCATTGATCTAGAAGTATCCACAATCCACTCATGACATGGGTTGAAATTGAGCAACAAGAGATGCCCTTCTTTACCCAAAGCTTCACACCATTCATTGCACTCCGTCCATTTATCACCTTGGAGACAAAAATAGGCCTCCTTCTCTGAGAATTGAGATCATGACCAAAACTGTGAAACCCACAGCTACAAACCATTTAAGTAACCATTATCTGTGAATAAAGGAATTGCCACAAAAGTCAACACAACCAGTCAAGAAGATCCATAAATAACCCACCATCTTTTTCCCATGCTAATCATTCTCTAAGGAAGAGATGTTGGTAATATCCATTTTTCTAGATCCTTGGAGGATATAATTTCTCCCCTCCCTCGGAATCACAAGGAATGTAGCTTTTCACATGCATCAAGCAGGTAGCTATATTGTCCACACAAACCTCAGGTTCCTCAACATTCTTTTCACGTCTTCAATGGAGGCGAAAATATTGTATTTTTCAACCTGCTTGTCTCTTGACACCAACCCGAGAAGTGTTTTCATATGCCAGTGTAGCGCCACTAAATTCAAGCATTGTGTGCACATTCCCCTCATATTACTAGGGTATGGAACCCATTTTTACATGTCCTCCAATAATTCTGAGTATGAGAGAGATTGTCTCTCCTCCCCAATTTTAATTTCCAGCTCACGAATCCCTTGGTGTGTCCCCAAATGAATGGCGTTGAAATAGGTCACCATTCAGTTGTGAGTGAACAAATTGGAACCTCATTGTCTTGGTTGAGTTATGGATCCTCATCCCCTTTTTCACGTCCCTCTGCCTGGGCGGCATTGTAGGAACACAAGAGGATTCTTCTGCTTCCTTAAAACGATTACCTCTACCTGTAAAGGGACAAAGCCACTGAATCTAATCGATCTTAGAAAGACCTAGGAACCACCAGAGGATGTTGTCACAAAAGCACAAACCATAAGAATTGACCTTTGAAACAGACTCACCAACCAAAGAGATGGGAAAATTTGTGTGGATCAAATACTTAGACCCCTTAAAATTGGGCACATAAGTTGTAACCTTAGGAACCAAACCCTGCTATAATCAATATCTTGTATAAAAATAACCTAACTCCACCCCAACACATAGCAATCCTTATTACCTAGGGTTCCCAGACAACTCTTGGAATGAAAACCCCAGTTCCAAATTTTCCAAGGGGACACAGACTTATAATACACAATGCAAACATGGCTACAAAACTTTCAAATACCCTAGCCCTCAGAATACAAGACACATTCACTAGCTGAGACACTAAACCGCAAATTTTTATTTCGTCATAAGAACCACATAAAACAAACTACTCTAAATACAATAGGACTATAAAAATTACACGGGGCATACCATTTCCAATTGCTAGCGATAAAATCCCATAGAAAGTTGACATCTTCCTACTTGAACACAATTAAGCCAAGACAATCTTACCAAGTGACCAATAATTTCAAGCATGGGACACCAAGTCTTCCTCCTAGTACAAGAAATTTCTCACAACAATGCCTATGGAGTTCCTCATTCCCATAAGCCATTGATTCACCCTCTTTTCCATAAATTCACCTCCGAAAAATACTACACCACTATTGAACCATAACAATGAAATAACCCAAGCTCCACCATTCCTACCTTCGCCAATGCCTTCAATTTTCATCTCCATCACCTCATAAACACTACGCCAAATGGAGGGTTGCATTCTCCTACATGAAAAGTGCCAAGTATGTACACCCTTCATTAATGAACTATTAATACGTGGTTAATACACTGAGATTGGTGGGAACAAAGTCCCAAGCCTCTCACTGCCTTTCTGTTGTGCTATACAAAAACCCCCATTTATTTTTTATAAATAGGGACCCTTTAAAAATAAATAGGAAATTATTTTTATAATTTCCTAAAATAAAAAACTTAGAAAATAAAATTTCTGTTTTTTCTTTAAAAGTGCATCGCATATTACATATCTTATTTCAAAAAAGAATTATAAAATGTAAGATATGCGAACTGCGAAATGCGCTCGAAGCCTATCCGAGAAAATAATTAAAAAACCTTGCAAAAACATCAAAATCATCGTTTTATTCTTCCTTTTTCACATCACACTTTAGTTAATCAATAAAGCCATAAGAAGCAAATGATATAAGTCGTGATACCCGTAGGCCCGACAAGCAAATAAACTAGGAAATATAAAATCTTTTGCGATTGCGTCCACCTTAAGTTTTTCTCAATTTGCATTGCATGCAAATTATAATATACATTCAAATGTTATCTTATAAAATTTGTGATCTGCAATTTGCGCAGATCGCATTTCGTAGCCTTTAAAGATTAAGCATCACGAAATATTATAGGGAATGATTGCAATTTGTGTATTAAATGAATTCAGTGTGTGAAAACAACTTATGTCATATCAAATGGAATTTGAGATATTAACGGCTTTAAAACGATTGATAGATATTACGTGCGAGGCCATGTGATATA
This sequence comes from Pinus albicaulis, assembly GCA_034641835.2. NCBI lineage: Eukaryota > Viridiplantae > Streptophyta > Pinopsida > Pinales > Pinaceae > Pinus > Pinus albicaulis. The sequence continues at coordinate 256,621,229 of CM076581.1, forward strand.
TTAAATTAGGAATTATGCAAGGTGATTGATAAATTGACATCTTATCGCGTGGATTAGAACTAAATGATTGATTTACTCTTATGAGACTCCTTATATGATTAAATTCGCTTTTCTCTCAGGAAATCAATTATTTAGTTGAAGAAGTTCAAAATTAGAAAAAGAAGCAAGGAAATCTCTCAAACATCATCCACAGAAGATGCATATATGTCTTCATTATTTTCAGACACCATCTGCAACAAAGACTATGGTAGTTTGTCATGGGAGGCAATGTACAAACTCTTCAAAGATGAAGGACCAAGGGTGATAGACAAAGTTTCTGATACATGCACTGATTCTACCTCTGATGCAACCATTTTTGATGTTGCATGCTCGCACATTCACATAATAACAACGAGACCAAAGATTATTCCTTATACAGACATGGTTAAGTGGGTAATTGACCACTTAAACATTGAAGATAGAATTTTCAAGAATTCAAGAGGAGAGATTATGGGTTCTTTCAAAGTAGAGGATTTAGCAACAATGTATCATTTACCAACCCTGCAGTAGAGATATGACAATAAGTATGTGCAAAATTTCAAATCAAAACATCCAAATCTTATCAAAGTCATCCATGAATGGAAGGACAATGGAAGGAAATTGAAGCAAGAAAATTTTGGTACGTACCCAATTGCACAAATTCCTAATCCTTATTGTTATGCCGCTGTTATGTTGTTTAGAATATTTTCCAAGCCTGATAGTACTAGATTTTCAAGAGATTGGGTTCCCCTAATTGACGCAATCGTCAATTCATCTATTCTAAATTGGGCATACATTCTATCCAATTACTTAGCCAAGCATATCACTGAATATAGGAATAAAAGAAGTGTTTCGCTCAGAGAAATACCTCTATTTTATATGTCTACTTATGTCATGGACGCCATTTGTTTTACTTCTAATTTTCCTACCACGGGTTGGAAATGGACCACCAAAAACCATACCCTGATTCATATTTAACATAGAGAACTCTAGGATTCCGAGTTCCACTTACACTTCTATAAAATCTGCTACGGAGTCATATTGCCCATGCATCAGATGATTTTCAAGAAAAAGGCTCCTAGGGTTTCTGAAGAAGCCAATGTAGATATTCTTCCCGTGGCAAGATGGTTCGTTGAAGAAAAGTTCAAATATATTAGAGTATTTGGGAGTCATGCTTCTCCCCATGTTTTACCTTACTATGTTCCAGATAAATTACTTGCAAAAGAAATAGCATATCAGCTTGTCAACGGTGTCACAAAGCAGTTAAAGGATTGTAAAAAGGTTATTTGGCCTACTTTCCCTCTATAGTGCGGCACCTTTGCTTTGGCTAATATTGGCCATACATACAAAGAGGTTCCCAAGATTCAGTTGTTGAGATTGGAATTTATGCCAGGAATATTATATGATCCCAATGATGTGATTAAAAATTACATCACAGAGCTAAAAATGAAGCCTTTTGTAAAGGAAGAAGATAAACTTGATGATTTCTTCCAAGGCATGGAAAATCTCTTTGATATTACCAAATATGTTTCTAGTCAATTAAGTCAAGAAGATGTTGAAGCTTTTCAAGCATATAGAAACAAGAGACTAGAAAAGGTTCCTTTGAATTTGTTGACTATTGAAGATTAAAAACACACTCCAAGTGTTATTATAGATGATGAAATGAAAGATATATTTGAAAATGAATCAGGTCAATCCCAGTAGCAGTTTGATAATTCAAATCAATCTGAGGAATCCGAATCTAAGAAAGAAAATTCATAAATTTACCAAATCCTTCAAGAGATAGAAGTGTTGGAGAAAAAAAAGAAGAATGGGACAAAATCAAATTTGAAAACAGTTCAACATACTCATAGCATGTTAGATCAATCCAAGACGTCTCAAGTAAAATATCTAATGAATGATTGGGAAGAATTTTCTGAAGCAATAAAGACTCCCAAAGAAAATCCCAATATTGATCAAACATCAAGTTTTCAAACACAAGAACCTTCACAGAAAATAGTTGAAACTATCAATCCAATATAAAGAGTTCCAACAGTGCATGACAAAGAAATCATGCTGGCCTACCCTACAGATTAGATAGTTCTGTAGATTGAAGATATTCCGTCATTAGACATTTTTTATAGTCCTAGCTACAAAGCTGTGGTTAAAAGAAATAAAAGAAGAAGGATTGATGAAACAACTCCAAAACCAACAATGAATCAATTGATGTACTTTGGAAGGATTTCTCAGATGATCCCACTAAACATCTAACCAAGTTATCACAATATGCATGGGCATATGCCACCGCTACTGTTGATAAAGATACTGAGGTTAGAATATTGTTGAAACAAAAGCAAGACGGAGTACAAGAATTATAAAAACTTCTAAATGAAGAGAAATCCAAGTCCATTGAGTAGATCAAAATAAGCACAACTCAATTTCATGAAGATATTGAACGCCTCAAATTGAAGTCTCAGACCGAGCTTAATGAAAAGAAAGCACATCTAGAAAGAGAAATGGCTGAATTATAGAGTCAACCACAGTTAGAAAAATTCATCAAAGAAGCACTTGATGTAAACAATATGTTAAAGAGAGAACAAGAAATGTTTTGTCACCAAGATTCCATGATTGATTTTAATTGTGATTCCAATAAGCTAATGATTCAGCAAATAGCAATTGAGAAACTGGAATGTGAAAGAATTGAAAATAAAATCGAAGAACACATTCAGTGGCAAATTTCAGATACAGTAAAACAAGCTAATCTACCACAAATAGATAAGCTTCACAAAGAATTGTTATTCGCAGAATGGAGAGCACAAATTAATCAAGTAGAGAAAGCAGCGACTAAGACGTCCAAGAAATCAAATGAGATTATTCAGTCTATATGTGATCAATTTTTTAAAATATAACTTCTTAAAGAAAACATGTCTGATGTGTTTTTAGGAACAAGGGAAGTAGAAATGAAATGGAGATAGATAGCTGATACACAAGAGGAAATGATCAAAAAATTTAATAATTTTGATAAGGAAAATTACTGGAATTTTCTGATCAAACCTTACCATCAACATCAAACTCTTCAATCTCTTACAGATTCAGCAAAAATATCTCAGTCAGTGATCTCAAATGCTATTTTCAAGGGAAAGATTCGGTCACGGATATCACAGATAGCTCAACTTAAAGCAATGCTGGATATTTGTCAACTTCGTGATTACACTCAGAAAGAAGGGCAAGATTCGCAAAATCGGGATTGTTAGTTCAAAATTCCTAGATTATTGTTTAAGTTAAGTTTTTAGAGAAAGGTTGTTTGAAACCTCCTTTACATTTTTGTAATAATTTAATTTTAGTTCGTATTTAGTTTAGTATTTAAACCCCTCTCGTGCATTTAGAGAAGGGTCCAGAATTTTATTGAGAACATTTGCAAAGAATGCTTAATTGTAAGTAAGTTTGTGAATGACTTGATAAAGTAATGGAACACGACATTTTTAGTTATATATCATTTTGTTGATCACTGTTGATGCACTTTTCTATTCTTTGAAAGACATATTGATAGAAGAGTTGAATGTGGCCTATTATCGTTGATCGAATGAGCAGAGAAGTACACATCCGGTACTATTATCATGTATGCTAATTCTGTTTTTGAATATTAATGATGAATCCATCTTTCTTGAATTATATATGAAATCAATTCTTTTTATCTGAAATATCAGTTGCACTATTATACAATATAAAGATAGAAATTGGTTTGTTTTATATATGATCATCAGATATATGCGATATATTTCTCATTTTCTTTTGATTAACTATTTTTTCAAGAGAATCATCTTACAAAATAATAATTCTATTAAATCTATGATGATCTTCATCATCACAGATTGAATACATATCATTTTAGATCGCATCAAACTAGTATTATCCCAGGTTAGATTAAATTAGGCTTAAATTCAAAGTTTTTCATTTTAGAATAAATTTGTTTTAGTTTTTAGTAATTCTTCATGCAAATCCTTTGAGAGAAACCCAACAATCAAATAAAAAACCCAAATCTAGGAAACTGGTCCCATTATATCCAGTCAGAGCCACTATCCCAAATGGAAAAGGAGTTGTCTTAAGGTCCGGATCGGGTGGTTATCCCCCTTGTTGTTGCCACAGATTTATGAGGCCTCAACATTTTTGGCGCTAGAAGGAGGGTGAATATGAATGGCATATAATTCTAAACCTCAAACTAGAAGCCCTCATAAGAGTCGATCTCCCAAAAGCATTCTACAACTTCCTGATCACACTCTAGATCGTCAACTCAGAAATCAAAAATAGTAGAAACCTTTCATCATCTCCTAAAGTATCTCGACAGTCATCTGCTTCAGAATTCACTCCCGAGTCTCCAGAAGTTCAGTCTTTAATTCAGAAATTAGAAGGAATATCTATTTCTGCTGAAAATCCTGTTAACCCAGAAGCTTCTGAGAAAAGTGTTACTTCTCTATTTAGAGAAACTGGTATATTAACTAAATCTAAAAGTGAGAAACTTGGAATTCCACCTTTTGAATTTCCAATTGAATCATTTCGCAAAAAAGTTCCTATATCCAGATCTAATTCAGATACAAGTGAAGTCACATCAAATTTCCCTTCAGTTACTTCTTCACATCCTCTTATTCAATCTCCATCTTCTTAGTCTTCCATTGCCTCTACTCAAACAATCAGTGCTGCTACAAGTAGTATTGTTCTAGTTGTAAGTTCTTCATTCATTCCCCCTATTTATGGATCTACTTCTATATCTTCACAAAGTTCAAATCCAATTATGGCTAATCGACCTTGGACGAATCCTGGTGCTGTATTAATAGCCAATCCAAATCCTCTTCTGAATCATCCAGAAAAATGGTTACCTAAATATAATCCAAATGATGGTCTTCCTGCCGAAGAACATATCAATAATTTTATGTTAGCCATGAATCTCAATGGATTTGATCATGAAGATATTGTAGTTAGATTGTTTCTTTATACTTTACAAGGATCTGCAGGATCCTGGTATTTTTCACTTCCAGCAGGATCTATTGCCGATTGGGAAACTTTTGAACAAGTTTTCCTTGCAAAATTTGGGGATGATAGAACTGTTGCATCCCTAATCAATGCTTTATCCAATCTTAAAACAAATTTGAGGGAAAGGATCAAATATTTGAACTCCATATTTAAAAATTTGTTAAACAAAATTCCAACTGCTTCCAAACCTGTTGTTGATGTACAAATAGAATGGTATATTTCTTCTTTGCCTTCTAATATAGCTATTTTTGTAGATAGATCTGGTAAAGCTACCCTTTTAGAGAACATGAAAGAAGATCTTGCCATAGAGAAAAGAATCTTAGCATTAGAAAAACGTTCAGAAATAGAAGATAAGAAATACAAGAAAGTGACATTTAGTCAAGATTCAAAAAAGAATGTCTCGAAAGATGCATTTGATCTTGAAGGTCTTCAAAAAGTATTAAAGACTATGTCAAATGATATGATTGAAATAAAGAAACAGGTTGTTGAAACCTCAACCCCTAAAAAATCATTTCGCCCATTTAAGAAAAACCCTTCTTCAACATCTCAACCTCCAAACGTAATTTTGAATGCTGAATCAGATCAAGATATTGAAGATCCCTCACTATCTGAACAAGAGCTAGAATCTGAAGAAGAAGTGGAATTAAATGGTTTATGGGATTTCATTCTTCTCATAGAGGAAGAAAGTGAAGCTATGTCCATGTCTACAGGAATTAAATCTTCTTTTGATTCAACTGTATCAAATCAGAAACAAAAATCTCTCCCCACCAAGGAGAAAACAACAGTTAAAAAATCTAAAACTGTTCAGACAGATTCTTTTCCACTAGATCCTAATACAACTTATAAAACTTTGATAGTTTCAGATACAGTGGAATATAATATAGTTGAAGATATGAAAAAGACTAAAGAAAATATTTCATTACACGAAATGACCAAACTCAAACAACAGCAGAAAGTTTTGCTTAGAGAACTCAAGGCAATCCCCGTGGAACCTATATAACCACCAGTTGTAGCACAAGCTTCTAAAGATATGGGAAAACCTCCATCGTCTGCAAACAAAGTAAATCCCAATGATGTTGTTTTAATTTGTGATAGATATATTTCTCACACTCCTCCTTTACTTTTGACTTAGGAGATTTTCAACAAAAATGTTCATAATTGTCTTATTGATTCAAAGGCTTCTTCAAACATTATGCCAAGAACGATATGTACAAAATTGAATATCAATCCTCAAAATTCAGCTGTACATATAGTTCAATTAGATAGAACAAGAGTTGAAGTTATTGGAGAAATTCTATCAGTATCTATTAGGTTATCTTCCAATCCAAAGGTACTGCAAGTAATTGATATTTTGGTCGCAGACATCCCTGAATTTTATGGTCTTATTCTAAGCAGGGATTGGTCTGAAAAATTACATGGATATTTTTCTATCGATTGGTCACACATGTGGTTACCATACAATGGAAAACCAAATCAAATCAGAATTGAACGAGAAAAATTTATGAAACATACAGTCACTGAACTAGAAGAAGTAAATGAACCTATAGCCTTCACCAATAATATCATAGGAAATTATTTAGCTGAATCGTTTCTTGGATCATTCAATGCTCAGGTTTCACCTTTTTCAATAAACAATGCTATTTCTCAAATTGAAAACTTTTCTCAAACAGATGCTTCTAGATATGTTAATCTTAGTAATTAAATTCCAAAAAAGTCTTTATTTTGGACTCTATACTTTGATGGTTCAAAATCAGAAGATGGTGTAGGAGCAGGTTGCATTTTAATCGATCCACAAGGAGAGAAAACAATGCTAGCTTGTAGACTCGAGTTCCAGTGTACAAATAATACTGCTGAATATGAAGCATTGATACAAGGTCTGTATAAAGCTATAGGATTAAATGTTAAATATTTGCAAGTATATGGAGATTCTGAAATAATTGTTAGACAAGTCAGAAATATGATTCGTTGTATTTCAGGACATTTAAAACATTATCAAACTTTAGCTCAGAATCTTACTTCCTATTTCACTGCATTCAATATCTCCATAGTTCCTAGATTACAAAATGCAAGTGCTGATTTACTTACTAATGTAGCATCTAGACTCATACCATCTGAAGAATTTAGCCCAGATATATTTTCAATTGAGTTAATTTTTAGGCTTTCCATTCCTGTCAATGTAACAAATTGGAGAGTATTTAATAATGATGCAGATATAGTGGAATTTCTTACATCAGACAAAGCTTATGAAGGTCAGATCATAGATGAACATGCACATAATTTACAAATTGAAGATAAACCAAATACTAATTCAATTCCCAAATCTGTAGTCAAAATGGAAGATCTCTATGATTTGAAAGATAGGTTTAAGAAGGTAACCAATTCAAAAACTCAAACTTCTACTTTAAAGTTTGAACTGATTAATCTTCGTAAACTAGAAAAACCTCAAAACATCAACTTAGGTCTTGGTTTAAAACCCAAAGAAAGGATGTCATTCATTAAATTTCTAAAAACATATAAAGTTATCTTTGCATGGGATTATTTAGATCTTAAGACATATGATACTTCCATAATTCAACATACCATACCTACGATCTTAGATGATAAGCCTGTTCAACAAAAACTTAGAAAAATTCATCCAAATTTAGAAAGTCAAATTAAATTTGAATTAAATAAAATGCTCAGAGCCAAAGTCATTTTTCCTATTAGACATTCGAAATGGGTGTCAAACATGGTTCCATTTAGGAAAAAGAATGGAGACATTAGGATTTGCAAAGACTTTAGAAATTTAAGTAAAGCCTGTCAGAAAGATAATTTTCCCTTACCCACCATGGAACAAATATTACAATCAGTTGTAGGATTTGAATTGATGTCTTTTCTCGATGGATTTTCAGGGTACAATCAGATCATGGTACATCCTGATGATAGATTAAAAACAACATTTAGAACAAAGTGGGGAACATACGCATATCAAAAAATTCTTTTTGGAATAATTAACGCTGGTGCTACATTTCAACGTGCTATGGATATAGCTTTCACAGGGCTAATCAATAGCTCAGTTGTTATATATGATGACATTACTGTTTACTCTAAGCATAGAAATAATCACATTAATCACCTAAAAAACATTTTTGAAAGATTTAGAAAATATGGTATTTCCTTGAATCCTAAAAAATGTTATTTTGCCTTATCGGAAGGTAAATTATTGGGGTTCATTGTTTCTAAACAAGGAATCCATATTGATCCTGATAGGATTCAAGAAATTGAAAATATTCCTCTACCACACAATAAGAAAACGATGCAATCATTTTTAGGACAAATTAATTTTGTAAAAAGGTTTGTTCTAGATTTTTCCCAAATCATCTTACCCCTACAATCAATGATCAAGAAAAATTCATTTTTTAAATGGGGAAAAGAATAGAGAAATTATTTTGAGTTGATAAAAAAAGCCATCATTGAAGCTCCCTCCTTAACAACTCCTGATTTTCTTAAAACATTTGTATTATATACATTTTCTTCTGATACATCATACGTGGCAGTTTTGACACAGTTAAATTATCAAAACATTGAAGCATCGATTGCGTTTTTTAGTTCTAACCTTCAATGTGCTGAGTTAAATTATTCAGCTATGGAAAAACAAGCTTATGCTGTGTTTAAAGCTTTGAAACATTTCAAACCTTTTCTCCTAAAAACACATAGTAAAATAATAGTACCTTACTCAGTAGTAAGGCAATTATTAGTTCAACGGGAAATAGGAGAGAAGAGAGCAAATTGGGTTACCGCACTTCAAGAATATGATGTAGAGATACATCCGGCTAAAATTGTTAAAGGACAAGGTCTTTTCAGGATGCTAACCAGAGCCTCTCATTTACTAATAGAAGAAGATCAATCAAATGAAATACAATTGTCTGAGGTAAGCCTAAACGATTCTTAATCACAATATGTTGATCTGAAATTTTTCTTGAAAGATGGATATGCTCCATTATATCTCAATTATACAACAAAGCATGCTCTGAAACTTAAAGCAAATCAATATCAACTCATAAATGATGTGTTGTTTAGGAGGAATTATGATTCTGTATTATTGAGATGTTTAGAAGAAACTAAAGCTGAAAAAGTAATGCAGGAATTACATGATGGACCAGCTGGAGGTCATTTCGGAGGAAACACCACAGCTCATAAAATATTGCATGCTGGTTATTATTGAGAAACTCTGTTTAAATATGCACATGAATATGCGAGAAAATGTAAAGTATGTCAAACTACACCAAGAAGAGAAAGGAAAGCAACATTTCCATTACAACCAGTAAATATCTAACAACCATTTGAACAATGGGGGTTAGATATTATAGGTGAAATAACTCCTAAATATTCAAAACAACACAGGTATATTCTAACTGCAACTGATTAATTCAAAAAATGGGCATAAGCTATCCCATTAAAGGTGGTTAATACACAAAGTATTACAGATTTTATTGATCAGTTCATAATCACCAGGTTTGGTCTCCCATTAGCTTTGATATTTGATAATGCATCTTACTTTTCTGGAAATTCCATGATAGAATTTGCTTTGAAAATAGGTTTTAAATTAAAATACTCATGTAACTATTACCCGCAAGGTAATGGATTAGCTGAATCTACAAATAAAAACCTTATCAGAATCGTCAAACGAACTATAGAACAAAATCATAAAAATTGGCAGAAAGCACTATTATTTGCTCTTTGGGCAGATAGAATCACCCACAAAGCTTCAATAGGTACTTCTCCATTTGTGTTAGTTTATGGGAAAGAAGCAATTCTATCCACAAACGTAACAATACCATCATTTGCTTTAGTGCAGTTTATTGATGAAAATCCTTCCTCTTTCCTTCAACTTAGACAAGATCAAATTTTTAAGTTGGAAGGAAAAAGAGAAAAAGCCAAACAAACTCATATCCATCATCAACAAATAATAAAAGATTCATTTGATTCAACTTATGCCAGTCCAAAGAATTTTCAAATTGGTGATTTGATATTTAAGTGGGACAAAGCGCATGAGGAAAAAGGTAAACACACGAAGTTTCAAAAACTCTGGCTAGGTCCATTTCAAGTAATTGAAGAGATAGGCCCATCAACATTTATGGTACAAGATTTATCAGGCAAAAAGGATTCTTTGGCTATTAATGGGAAAATTTTGAAAAAAAAATTCTGATAGGAGGTGACCCCTTCTATCCTTGTATATTAAAATATTTTTCCTGTAAAAATAAAAGCTTGTTTAGTAATGATAGTTGGCCTTTCAAAATAAATCTCAGATAACTTTCTTTTGATTTTTCTTTTCACTTATAAAAAATGAAAATGTTAGGGAAGGAAAATCGAAAGATTTAGAGAGACAAATTGATTTTATCTTTCTGAAATATGAAATTTCAATAAAATAGTTATTTTATTTGATGAACTCTCATTTTTATATAGCATGAACATTCTTTTATCAGTCAAGAAAAGAAACTTTAATATAGTAAGAAACTTCTTGCAGAAAACCAATCTAAAACTCGACATTATCATCTAGTATCTTAAAAAGGACCTATGATTCATCCCATCCAGAAAATCTTATAAATTTTCAAAAAGGAATTCAAAAGAAAATAAAAAATGATTTGAAGAAAAAACTTAAAAGATAATAAGTCTCATCACGAGCTTGTTTACCATGTTCATAAAGAAATAGTTAAACTGACATTACTAATACTGTCTACCAAAACAGTGTAATGACTTGATATTATATCATAAAGACAAGGGGTCTCATCAAGAGCCAGCTTGATCAATTTAATTACTATTTGTGAATGACATTGTCATTATTTGGTTACCAAGCCAAGACAATGGCTTTTAAGTAGATAAAAAAAAAAGAGTTTCATAAATTAGAATTTACTTATGAAAATTATGAGAAATACTGGATGGAAAGATGGATCATAGCTGGGTAAAAGGTAACCCTACCAAAAGTTTAAAATTGCCTATTGGAACAGAGGCTCTATCTGTGATAAAAGAGTAAATTTATATAAAGCTGATCTGTAAAGGTTATTTACTTTATCCTTTTAAACTAAGTAAGGACTGATATATATTTTCATGCTTATACCTTTATAGAGGAATTCTCATGAATAGTGAATAAAATAAATTTTCATTGCTTGGCAAAGATATTATTTATTTGAAATTTCGTTCCTTTAACTATTTTATTTTTAAAAAAAGGTTTAGAATTTTCAAAAAAATTATCAGAGACATCTGATTCGTCCAAGTGAATCGCCAATTTTTGTGCTATAGAACAACCCCCCATTTATTTTTTATAAATAGGGACCCTTTAGAAATAAATAGGAAATTATTTTTATAATTTCCTAAAATAAAAAACTTAGAAAATATTTTTTTTTTTTTTCCTTAAACCGCATCGCATATTACATATTTTATTTCAAAAAGAATTATAAAACGTAAAATATGTGAATTGTGAAATGCGTTGGAAGCCTTTCCGAAGAAATAATTAAAAAACCTTGTAAAAACATCAAATAATTGTTTTATTTTATTTTCATTTCCGCATCACACTTTATTTAATCAATGAAGCTTTAAGAATAAAATGATATAAGTTGCGATACCCATGGACCCGACAAGCAAATTAACAAGGAAATATAAAAACTTTCTCTATCGCGGTCACTTTAAGTTTTTCGCAATTCGCATTGCGCACAACTTATAATATATACTCAAACGTTATCCTATAAAAGTTGCGATCTGCGATTTGTGCAGATCGCATTTCACAGCCTTTAAGGGTCAAGCATCAAGAAATATTATAAGGAATGATTTCCATTTGCGTATTAAATGAATTCAGCGTGTGAAAACAGCTTGTGTCATATCAAATGGAATTTAAGATCTTAACTGCTTTAAAAAGATTGATAGATCTTACGTGTGAAGCCATGTGAAATATTAAATTTGGAATTATGAAAGATGATTGATAGACTGACATCTTCTCGCGTATGTTTGAAGTAAATGATTGATTTACTCTCATAATACTCCTTATGTGCTAAATTCACTTCGCTCTCAGGAAACCAATTACCGGATTGAAGAAGTTCAAAATGAGCAAAAGGGGCAAAGATATTTCTCAAACGTCATCCACAGAAGACACAGATATGTCTTCATTATTTTCAGACACCGTCTATAACAAAGATTGCGGCAATTCGACATAGGATTCAATTTATAAACTCTTTAAAGAAAAACAACCAAGGGTGATAAACAAATTTTCTGCAACGGGCATTGATTCTACCTTTGATGCAACCCTTTTGACATTTCATGCTCATACATTCACAAGATAGTTGTGAGACCAAATATTCTTCCTTATACAGACATGGTTAAGCGGGAAATTGACCACTTAAACATTGAAGATAAAATCTTCAAGAATTCGAGAGGAGAAACTATAGGTTCTTTCAAAGTGGAGGATTTAGTAGCAATGTATCACCTACCAATCCCGCAGCAGAAATATGATAATAAATATGTGCAGACTTTCAAAGAAAAAGAGCCAGATCTTATCAAATTCATCCATGAATGGAAGGACAATGAAGGGAAATTGAAGCAAGATAAGTCTTGTACGTACCCAATTGCACAAATTACTAATCCTTATTGTTATGCCACTGGTATTTTATGTAGAATATTTTCCAAGCCTGGTAGTACTAGATTTTCAAGGGATTGGGTTCCCCTAATTGATGCAATCATCAATTCATCTATCTTAAATTGGGCATACGTTTTATCCAATTACCTAGCCAAGCATATAACTGAATATAGGAATAAAATAAGTGTTTCACTTAGAGAAATACCTCCCTTTTATATGTCTGCCTATGTCATGGATGCTATCTATTTTACTTCTAATTTTCCTTCCATGGGTTGGAAATGGACCACCAAAAACCCTACCCCGATTCATAACTACCACAAAGAACTTTGGGATTCTAAGTTCCACTTACACTTCTATAAAATCTGCTATGGAGTCATATTTCCCATACATCAAATGATTTTCAACAAAAAGGCTCCTAGGGTTTCTAAAGAAGCCAGTGTAGATATTCTTCCAGTAGCTAGATGGTTTTCCGAAGAAAATTTCACATATATTAGAGTATTTGGGAGTTATGCTCATCCCCATGTTTTACCTTACTATGTTCTAGATCAATTACTTGCAAAATAAATAGCCTATCAGCTTGTCAACGGTATCACAAAACAGCTAAAGGATGGTAAAAAGGCTATTTGGCCTACTTTCCCTCTACAGTGCGGCACCTTTGCTCTGGCTAATATTGGTCACACATTCAAAGAGGTTCCTAAGATTCAGTTATTGAAATTGGCATTTATGCCAGGAATATTAAATGATCCCAATGATGTGATTAAAAATTACATCGTAGAGTTAAAAATAAAGCCTTTTGTAAAGGAAGCAGATGAATTTGATGACTTCTTACAAGGCATGGAAAATTTCTCTGATATTATCAAATACATTTCTAGTCAATTAAGTCAAGAAGATGTTGAAGCTTTTCAAGCATATAGAAACAAGAGACTAGAAAATGTTCCTTTGAATTTGTTGACTATTGAAGATGAAAAACAAACTCCAAGTGTTAGTCTGGATGATGAAATGAAAGATATATCTGAAAATGAATCAGGTCAATCACAAAAGGAGTCTGATAATTTGGATCAATCTGAAAATGAATCCGAATCTAAGAAAGAAAATTTAGAAATTGACCAAATTATTAAAGAGATAGAAGTGCTAGAGAAAACAAGGAACAATGGGACAAAATAAAATTCGGAAACAGTTCAACATAGTCATAGCATGTTAGATCAGTCCAAGCCGTCTCAAGTAAAATATCTAATGAATGAATGGGAAGAATTTTTAGAAGCAATAAAGACTCCCAAAGAAAATCCCAATATTGATCAAGCATCAAGTTTCCAAACACCAGAACCTTCATAGAAAATAGTTGAGACTGTCAATCCACTACAAAGAGTTCCAGCAATGCATGACAAGGAAATCATACTGGCCTACCCTACAGATCAGATAGTTCTACAAATTGAAGATATTCCTTCATTATATATTTTCTACAACCCTAGCTACAAGGTTGTAGTTAAAATAAATAAAAGAAGAAGGATTGATGAAACAAATCCAAAACCAACAGATGAATCAGTTGATGCACTTTGGAAGGATTCCTCAGATGATCCCACTGAACATCTAACCAAGTTATCACAATCTGCAGGGGCATATGCGACCGCTATTGTTGATAAAGCTACTGAGGTTAGAGTATTGTTGAAACAAAAGGAAGCCAAAGTACAAGAATTATAACAGTTGTTAAATGAAGAGAAATCCAAGTCCATTGATCAAATCAAAATAACCACAGCCCAATTTCATGAAGATATTAAAAGCCTCAAATCAAAGTATCATACAGAGCTTAATGAAAAGCAATCACATCTAGAGAGAGAAATGGTTGAGTTACAGAGTCAACCACAGTTAGAAAAATTCATCAAAGAAGCACTTGATGTAAACACCATGTTAAAGAAAGAACAAGAAGTGTTTTGTCACCTAGCTTCCATGATTGATTCTTATTATGATTCCAATAAGATAATGATTCAGCGAATAGAAATTTAGAAAATGGAATGTGAAAGGCTTGAAAAGAAAATCGAAGAACACATTCAGTGGAAAATTTCAAAACAGGAAAGCAAGCTAATCTACCACAAATAGATAAGGTTCACAAAGAACTGTTATTCATAGAATGGAGAGCACAAATTAATCAAGAAGAGAAAGCAGCGACCAAGACATCCAAGAAATCAAATGAGATTATTCAGTCTATATGTGATCAATTGTTTAAAACAAAACTTCTTAAAGAAAACACGTCTGATGTGTTTTCGGGAACAAGAGAAGTAGAAATAAAGTGGAGACAGAGAGAAGATACACAAGAGGAAATGATCAAAAAAGTTAATAAGTTTGATCAGGAAAATTACTGGAATTTTCTGGTCAAACCTTACCATCAACATCAAACTCTTCAGTCTCTTACAGATTCAGCAAAAATATCTCAGTCAGTAATCTCAAATGCTATTTTCAAGGGATAGATTTGATCACGGATATCGCAGCCAGCTCATCTTAAAGCAATGCTAGATATTTTTCAACTTTGTGATCACACTCGAAGGGCAAGATTCGCAAAATCGGGATTGTTAGTTTAAAATTCCTAGATTATTGCTTAAGTTAAGCTTTTAGAGAAAGGTTGGTTGAAACCTCCTCTACTTTTTTGTAATAATTTAATTTTAGTTTATAGTTATTTTAATATTTAAACCCTTCTCATGCATTTAGAGAAGGGTCCAGAATTTTATTGAGAACAATTGCAAACAATGCTTAATTGTAAGTAAGTTTGTGGATGCCTTGATAAAATAATGGAACACGACCTTTCAGTTATATATCATTTTGTTGATCACTGTTGATGCACTTTTGTATTATTTGAAAGACTTACTGATAGAAGAGTTGAATGTGGCCTATTATCATTGATCAGATGAACAGGATAGTACACATCTGGTACTATTATCATGTATGCTAGTTCTGTTTTGAATATTAGTGATGAATCCAGCTTTCATGAATTATATATGAAATCGATTGTTTTTGTCTGAAATATCAGTTGCACTATTGTACGATATAAAGATATAAATTGCTTTGTTTTATATATGATCATCAAATATGTACAATATGTTTCTCATTTTCTTTTGATTAACTATTTTTCAAGAGAATCATCTTACAAAGTAATAATTCTATTAAATTTGTGATGATCTTAATCATCACAAATTGAATAGATATCATTCTAGATCGCATCAAATTAGTATTATCCCGGGTTAGATTAAATTAGACTTAATTCAAAGTTTTGTCATTTTAGAATAAATTTGTTTTAGTTTTTAGTAATTCTTCATGCAAATCCTTTAAGAGAAACCCAACAATCAAACAAAAAACCCAACTCTAGGAAATTGGTCCCATTATACCCAGTCAGAGCCATTATCCCAAACATAAAAGGAATTATCTTAAGGTCCGGGCTGGGTGGTTATCCTCCTTGTTGCCACAAATTTTTGAGGCCAAGCGGGAAATTGACTTGATAAAGACCCACTTATGATTTATTTATGTTTCTTTGTAGAGAGGCCGAATTAATGAACATGAGTGCTTGCCCAACGTTAATTTGAGTCACATAATTTAATAAGAGGAATACCAACTCAATTTAAACACATCAATAATAATAATTTTCCTTTATCCAATTTAAATTCACTTTTGGGGCAACATGGATTCTCCTTGGGATAATTGGGCTTCTCCTTGGGGTAATATGATTTCTCTTGGGGAAATTCATCCCGAATTTGCCCCAAATTTCAACACTAAGGGGATGGAACTGGTTGGATAGGACTGACTAAGTTTTCTACCCAAGTTTATTGTAACCAACTAGGTGCAGAAAGGGCCAGGAAATGTGGATTGTATAACTGCTTTGGGGTAGACTTGAGTGATTAAACTTGACCAAATCAATCCCATTTTAGGGAGAATGGTTATGGACTTAATTGTATAAATATAATCAAGCTATGATGATGAGATATTATGTGAATAACTTGTCCTTGTGATGTGTAATGTCACAAGGGTGCTTCTAAACTGCAACTCTCTTTGTTTGGATCTGTTATCTACTTCTGCAACCCACTTGTGATTTCTAACAAACTGGATAACCTGGAAAAACACTATAGAGGAAAGAAAATCCATAGATTATATAATTTGTTTATGAAATGTACCTAGTTGTGAAGGAATAAATAAGTGTTTCAATCTTTGTTTTTGAGGTTCTTTGAATTTCCTATGTGATTCAAATATTAGCCTTTGTTTGTTATTTGTCTTTAAAAAAATATGCTTCAGTAAAAAGTAGATGACGTTTTGTAGAGTAACCTTATACAATGCTCTAATGTGAAGATAGTACTTTACCTACAAAACAATGGAATTGAAGACTCTGCTTACATATCAGAGTTTTGTTATGACATCTTTATCTTCCCTACTTGAAATTCTATTATTTTCCTTTCCCTGTATATATCATTGTATTGAAAGAATGGATTTTCTGAATGGCATGGTTTTCAAGATGTGGAGTTGTTTGTTGGTTTTACTTGGTATTCTCGAAGAGCTAGACATTTCGAATCAATTCTGAAGGTTGTTTTATTGATAGGCACAGCGATTGCCAATCATTTTGTGTCTAGTTGTGGTTATACGTAGAAGCTTTACGGTAGGCTTAGGATATGGTCTTGTTACACATGTGGGACGTGACACCAAAGTTACAAACGTTCATTTTTGTGTGGATATTGTTGCACACTTTGTGTGTCATATATTATATTCTATTTTATGATATGTGTTCTATAAAATCCGAGTCATGGTCATAGGGTGTGATTTCATCTCGGTGTTTCTCAACAAAGATTCTTTTGCCAATACATTCATCTACATTACTCTTTGAATCCCGTCTTTGAGAACTTTCTCCAAACTTCGGCTGTCCGGAGTGGACACGGCAACACCTCTATTAATTACTACTCTAGGAATCTTGTGGGTACACGTGGGGAAAACTATCGGTGGTAGAATTCAATCCCTCACACTAACATATCTTATATTGAGACATACGAGAGTTGGCTAGTGTAGGGGCAATCCTTGCATTCACTTTGGCCATGATTTTGCATATATGTGTATCTATAGAAAATAGCTCAACAATCAAGAGGCTACTTCAACAAATGAGAAAGAAGTCTCACTATAAGTGAACAAATTGAAATATTTTTAATAAAAGAAGCCTACTAAATATGAAATATGCAACCAAGTGAGCAATGAAATAAGGACATGCCTGGAGATGATCAATCATGAACATAAAAATATGAAGGTAAGAAAAATTCAAAATCCGAGAAAGCAGCAGCTGACTTTCAGCAAATCCCCACACAGCAGTTCTCCAAGGAGATGAAAATTTCTTAAAATCCCACATTCATGTTTGGGAAAATCTTGAAAACACATGTACCAACAAGAATATGGAAGCGGGCCGCAAGGAGGGCAAGTAGGACGTCGTGGAGGACCTGAGACTACAAATTGCACATAGGCAAAATCTGACAATAAAGTTAAAACATCATAAAAAAAATAAAAAAAATCACCAAAGAAAATAAACGGTAGAAAACAAACAATTTCTCACCTCTCGCCCATACTGCTTACCAAGACCACACCAAAATAAACAACAATAACATCAACATTCAACAACATGAAGACAAGTTACGAAACATAATAATCTTGAAACCTCTCACATTTCTTGTTTTGGCATATTTATAAACTAAAGTTCGGCGAATTATGTTAAAATTTTGGCCAAACGTAGTCCAACTAAACATATTAATTCGGCGAAATTATGTTGTTGGTTTTCCCATCAGTCAAATCTATTTTCCCACACCGTCAACAGTACGCGTAATGTAAACGGTGAATTAGTTCGATCGAACTAATTTCGAAATTTCAACCGAATTCTAGAACGGTTGAGACTAACTTGTATAAAAGTTTGGTTGAAGCATTGGAAAATGACTTTTCGCCCACGATTCTCACAAAAGTGTAACCCACCTTCGTGGGTTTACCATATACAAGTTAATTTGTATATATGTACATGTACCTTCGTACTTCCCTTAACCGATTAGTCTCATGATTTAGTGCACCAATGCACCATTGAACAACTTCTTCAGCTAAGACAAGTCAGTGTGCAGAGTGGTCCATTTAATATCTTCGAAGTGCTCGTTTTATACATGCTCCTGCACCATCATGTTCTCCTCTTCCATGACCAGTCTCAAAGAAATTCCAACATTGTTTAATGAGGGTTTTCATATCAAGACGACACAACCAAAAGAATGATCGTGAAGATTTGAATTGACTTACGTATCCATTTGACCATATCCAATGTTCATTGAATTTTATTCCATGACTTTTCAATGAGTCATAAATCTTATTAAAAAAATTTTGTACAAAATGTGTATCATGTGTACGATTATCAGTGATATAAAAGTGATATTCTTTAATAACATGTCGATTTTCATTGGTGCTTTCTATATTATAAACATTTTATTTAGTGTGTCTATATATAATAATAAAAAGCATAGAGACTTGGCCATAATGATAGTATTCAATATGTATTTCATTTTGTGGAACAAGTGTAATTCAGAAAATTAACTATTGACAAAATGGTCCCAGTGGAAAAACTTCACAAGATTTTCTGAATTGCAAGTCCTTCCATCGAAATCTATGGGAATGCTTGGCGTATTTATAAATTTCTGCCTCAAACTTTCTCAGAAACTCTATCACAAAAAGTTCTTATTCTTCTAAATCAATCATTTTATCACTTGTAGTACTACTTGAACAAATCGATGTATGAATATATTCATATCTCTTCTATTTCACTTTTATGTTGGACAATGATTGATAATTTATATCAATAGGATATTTGTTGTGAAATAAATTCAAATTTCCACAATGATCACATTTTTTACCACCAACACATTTCTTTTGGTAAAATAATTCATGGCTCTCTCTTGCACATAGAATTTGAGATATTAAATCATGGATAGTGGAAGAAGGAAGTGAATTTTTCCAAAATATTTTACCAAAATTAAGGAATGTGTCATAATATAATTAAAATTCCCCACGATAATGACAACAACAAGTGTCCCATGCAGTGATAGGTTTAACATACCATGGTTTCTTTTACAAAAAAGAACTGATTGAGACATTAATTTCACGATTCTCTTCTATGAATTACTTGTTGAACAACTCTATCTAAGAGGTGTCCAAGATATGTTTTGCATGTTTTTCGTACTGATTTTGTGCTATTTTTTATCTCATCACATCCCTTGCTTTTGGTGAAACACATGAATTTTTCATCAAATATTCATACATTATTTTTTTAACATCTTCTCCAAGTCTATCTTTGTATGGTTGCCTACAAATAACTATCCAGCAAGCGAGTTCATCATTTACATCTATTTACAATTGAAATTTCTGATGTTTGTGCAATTTTTTTCATGAGGTCCCCAATGCTTGTGCCATAGATTTTACCAAACGATTCTCTTTAGTACTTGATGAAACCTCTACCATTTGTATTGATATATGTGCATCTAAATCACTTTTCTTTCTAGATCTTCTAATTGACTTTAGAGCACTATTTATATTTTGTATCACATTTTCCTTCCTTTTATTATCTTTTGTTGATTTTCAAATACCTGATAGGGTCGTAGCTTCCTTTAATTTCTTTGATGTTAAGAGACCTCTCAAAATTTGGGCTTGAACTGCCACATTTTCATCTTTGAATAAAATATCAATAATGCGCTTACAATGATATCGTATAACATGGTCAACTTTTTTATCTCCATATGTGTCAGTGTCAACATTTTCTAACATCTCATCATCGATATTGACTTCTTCTTTATATATGAGAATTAAATGTACAGAATGATTTTAAATATTTAGTAAATAATTAAACTAATAAATATGTATAATTTCAATAATACACATTCAACATATATATACATACCTAGTGATTCAATTTCTTCACTTGAATTTCTTTCAACATTTTCAACATCTTCAATCATTGGTTCAATATCTATTTCACTTTCCCTTTCAAAATTTTCTATCTCATCATCAATGTTATGAGAAATATCTCTCTCTGTTTACATTGCAAAATATTTTTCAAATTATTTCATTAAATAAAAATTAAGTTTCACAATACACTAGTTAAATTTTAAATATCATTTATAATATTTACATTTACATACCAGCTTCAACTTCTAGTTGAGGTTGATTTTCCATTTCAATATTTGAGCATTCTTCTCTCTTTTTTTTGTGAGATTCTCTCACATATTCTCTACGTGCTCTTGTTTGATCATATTTTCTCTTGTAGTTTATTTGATTTCCCATGATAATTTAGTATGAAGCTCAAAAAAATTTCCTTCAAAATCCTGCAAAAACAACTCACTATTAAAATTTAGACAAAAACTCACTTCAAAAAATCATCACAAAGATTCAATTTCAAAAAAAACTCACTTTAAAATTTTTGCACAAAATATATACTTCAACCCAAAGCACTTACTTTAAAAATTCAGCCAAAATAATGTCTTTTAAAATGAAGCTCCAAATGTTTCCTTCAAAGTCCTGCAAAAAAATTTCACTTTAAAAATTTAGACAAAAACTCACTTTAAAAAATCATTATAAAAGATTTACTTTAACCCAAAACACTTACTATAAAAAATGTCACTTTAAAAATACCCCGAAAAAATGTCCTTTGAAAATTAAGCCCAAAAAATTTCCTTTGCAAATTCAACCCAAAATATTTCCTTTCAAAATTTAGTCTAAAAAATTTCCTTTGCAAATTCAGCCCTAAAAATTTCCTTTGCAAATTCAGTCCAAATGAAGAAATGTGCATAAATAATATTTCTGCTTTCGGCTATTTATAGAGTTGAGAAATTTGTTTTTTTGGAGGGGCTTTATCAAATTTTTTCTGGCTGACGAAATTTGTGAGAAAAGTTCGGTTGAACTTTTAAAAAAAGTTCAGCCAAACATTTTTGTCATTAAAACTAATAGGATGAAGCCTACAAAACAAGTTCGGCCAAACTGCTACAAAATCTCGACCAAACTAAAACGTTTGCAACTACACTGCAGCTCGGCCCTGAACACATTTCTTCAACTTTGGAATGGTTAAACTCCATCAAATTTTATGAATTAACTTTCGAATCCATGACTAGCATTTGCAGAATTCAATATACTTTCAATAGATATAACTTTTATGGAATTCCATAGATATTTAATAATTTTAAATAACTTTGTAATAAAATGGGTGCAAGAAATTTTTGAAGGTCATTATGATTCATTGAAATCAAATTTTTTTATCTCCCAAAATACACGGTAAAAAAATTGAAAAATTTATGGTCCATTACATTGGTACGTCATATATAATGTGCAGTTTTTAGATTTTTAGTTTATAACTAATATGCTAAGAAACTTGACGCAGACCGAAACATATTCAAAACACATAGTTGTTTCAGATTGGTTCAGTTCAAAAAATTCTAGTAAGTATGATATGTATTAGTTGGTTTCGTAAATATAACGATATCGAAGCAGAATCTGTCTAGATTGTTGTAACACATTTGTTTCTTAAAAACACCAAGTTTTCAAAGAATACACCAGCGCGTCTCAACATGATTTTTTATGAATCCCTTGATTGTTAAAGAAAACACACTCAAAGAATTGTTAAGTTCACATATCAAATGTGAATAAAAAAATTTCAAAAAATTAAGTAATAGAAAGCTAATAAAATTTCTGACAAGTTTTATGTTTATCGTAAAATAAAATTGTAAACAGGAAAATTGTTTTGGCTTGCAGAAACTTGAAGAACTTCTAAAAATGATATTTTTTTCTCAAAAAAGGGCAAAAAGTTCAACCCAACTTCACATTTTCACAAATGAAGGTTACTAATAATAAGTTCAAACTTAATTATTCTAAATAATAAAACTAAAAAATAGTAATAAGAAAATGAATATATAAATAAATAATAAATAAACAAAATAAAATAATAAGGTCAAATTTAACTATTCTAAACAACAAAACTAAAAAATAGTAATAAGAAAAATGGAAAAAATAAAATAAATAAAACTTAAATATAAATCAATATAATAAATTAACTCAATTTTATTACTTAAATCCAAAAAATATATATATGGTAAAAAAAATGTATAGTAAATAAATAAGAAATAAAGGAGTACGAGAAATTCTGATAAATAATAATAATAATATTAATAAATAATTAAATATTATAAAAACTTAGGAATACAAGCCGGGGATCCAACACCTACTAATTCTCCAACCATCGTCTCTATTCAGATTGTTAGACCTCCTTTCAATTTCCAAGACCTCCCTAAACTTATGGTGATGAAAATGATCAATCCTTGCAACAAACCTCACCTCTTCATTGTAAATGTGATGTTTTGTCTTTTCCACATGGTCTGCCAAAGAAGAGGAGTGGTACCTTCCATGTTTTATGCCAGATGCATGCTCATGAATCCTACGATTAATTAAGCAGCCAATTTCACCAACGTATGGAGTCCTGTAGGAGCTAGGGATGACATAAACACATTTCCAATATTTAGGGTTCATAGTGTCCTTCACTGATCTTAGGGAGCTTCAAATAGTGTTTATGGACCTAAATATCGAATGAATCTTATGCTTCTTCACGATCTTAGCAATTTTTTTTATGGTTCCTTGGATAAATGGATGATGCAACCATAAAAACCTATCTTTAAGATCTTTTTTAATCCTAGGACCTTTTTCAACCTTGAGGGAGGCTCTAAGACAATGGTGCTTAATATAACCATTATTATCAAAAACACTAAGGAGATGGGTTTTTTCATCATTGAGGTGATTTTCATCATAAACTTGTAAATCCCGAGTGTTGGGGTGTTGCGAACACTTAGATTTTGAGTGGGGAAATGATGCACATTTGCATGAAGATATTGTTCAGTGTAAGTTTTCTTCTGAAAAACCACGTGGGAGAAAGAACCATCATCTCTCTTTGAAATAAGAACATCAAGGAAATGGAGGTTGCCATTGATTTCACATTCCATAGTAAACATTATGGAAATAGATTGATTGTTAAGACGCTGGAAAAAGAGCTCCAAATTTTCCCGACCATGAGACTAGATGATGCAAGTGTCATCCACAAACCTTTTCCAAAGCTTAGGCGGAAAAAGATTTGAGGAGAAGGCCTTAGATTCAAATTCCTTCATAAAAATATTAGCCACTACCGGGGAAAGGGGGAACCCATGGCAACGCCAGAAGTTTTTTCATAAAATTCACCTTCAAAAATTGAAGAAAGTAGAAGTATGATAGATTTCAACCAAATATGTTGTATCTAGGTCCATAATGCACTTGATTACTTTAATTGACTCGTTATTGCGGATATTAGGTATAAGGAGACCATGTAGTAACTCACCAAATTATCACCAGGATCCAACCTTATACTCTTTAATTTGTTGACAAATGAAGACGAATCTTTGACAAAGGATTTAGTCCGACCAACAAGAGGTCTTAGCTTATTGGCTAAAAACTTAGCAAGAATATAGGTCGGCCCTCTAATGGTGTTGGAAATGGGACACAGTGGATCCCCTTCCTTATGGATCTTTGGAATACCATAAATCCTAGGAATGAGAGGGATACTCTCAATCAGCTTCTGGCTAATGGAGCTAATAGTGCTACTAAATTTTCTGACTAGAGAAACTATTTTAGAAATATTCAAGGGATTCTTATAAATTTTTCTATAGCTCTTGATACTACAAAGGTGATCTAACATTTTTATTCGATAATCTTCCTTAACTAAAATAACATAATCTCCCCCTTTTTCATCTTTAAGAACAACAATGTCCTTGTTATTATTCAAAGCTTTGAGAGCCTCAAACTAAGGTTTGCTAAGGTTGTTCTTGGGGAGCATAGAATTTCTAAGGAAAATTGCACAATCATGTCTAATGATATCTTTAATATATTCTAGTAAGTCCCTTATCCCGAATTCAATGTCACAAATAATCTCTTCCACTAGGATTTTCCTAGGAGAAAGGGAAAATTCTACACCTTTCTCTAAAAGACTATAAACATGAGGATCAAAAGAAAAATGAGAAAGATTAACAACTCTATTATTAAAAGGGGGGAAATAAATTATATTTTTATTATTAATATTGTTGCTAGAATCAATAGAAAGGATATTATTATTATTATTATTATTACCAATTTCCCTGGAACTAGTGGAATGAGAACAATTTGCAACGTTGGAGAACTCTGTATGCTCCATATGAATGGAATAGAGAGTATGAATGAGAAGTGGAATATCATTATGAAGGGAGATATTGTATTCATCCCTTCAAGCAACTTTGGAATAGATTAAGTGATTAGCTTCACAGAGAAACCCCGAAACATTACTATCGTTGCACAGGGAGGGTTCGGTTCTAAATTTCGGAAAAACAGCGTTGTTGATCCAAGAATATAATGCACATAATTAATTTCTATTAATCCTCCTAATAGAAAAATATCCATAAGAATAGGAAAAACTTTTATGGGAAGAGGATTTATCCAAGAGCTTGAGAAATTTATTGGAATGTTTTTCCTTCCATATTTCTTCCATGCGTAGATATTTTAAAGCCAAACAAGCCTCAATCCTCGTCCAAAGAGTTGAGAAAATCACGATAGAAAGATTCAAATGCAATGAGAATAATTTTCAAGAAAGAATATCTAGGTTTTTTCTAAACCTGCAAATCTCGAAATGAACCAGGGATAGACTAGCATTTAGAAATACTTTCTCGTTCCTGGAATTATTAAGTTGTTGATTAATCTGAGCGAATGATGGAACACTAAATGAATATCTATATATTTTTAGGAATGCCAAGTCTGACTTCATCTTAGAAACCTGCAAGCGTGCTCGTTTGAAAAGATGAACTTTAGTTGCAATGGCCCTTCCGTGCAGGGTTGTAAAATTTTAATTCAGACTTTTGTGATCCATATTATGAATGTTGAGAGATATTTCGGTAAAAATCACATAAAATAACTTTTAGTAGACATGTTTCAAACCAACTAGTGTGGTTCATCACCAGGGCAAGATGAAGAATAAGCCCATGGCATTAGATTAAATATATGAAGAGAGATTTTTTCTAGCCATTAGAATATAACAACTAGTTTTTACTAAAAGGTTATCATTAATTAATAAACAATTTTTAAATAAAATAAAGTAATGGATGGAAATTAGTTGTAAATAAAGAATTAAATTAATATTATTAATATTATTATTGTATTCAAAATGAAGGTCAGTAATAATAATGTCAAACTTAATTATTCTAAATAATAAAACTAAAAATAGTAAAAGAAAATGAAAATATAAATAAATAAACAAACAAAATAAAAATAATAAGGTCAAATTTGACTATTCTAAAAAATAAAACCAAAAATAGTAATAATAAAAATGGAAAAAATAAATAAATAAAATATAAGTATAAATCAAGATAATAAATTAACTAAATTTTATTATTTAAATCTATAAAATAAAATAATATGGTAAAAAAAATGAATAGTAAATAAATAAGAAATAAAGGAATACCAGAAATTATGATTAAAATAATAACAATAATAATAATACTACTAATATTAATAATATTAATGTTGGACACCTAATCCTCTATGGGTAGGTGTGGAAACCAAATGGACAAAAGGAGTCCAAGTGACCTTGGAATGTGGAATCCAAGAGTCACCCCAGTATACTATAAATAGACATCTATGGTTAACGAAAAGGCAATCAGTGCTTATCTTTCCCTTTGTGTGTGTTTTACCGTGCATTGTTTAACATGGTATCAGAGTGGGACTATCTTGTCCTGCTCTAATTTGAACTATTTTTCAATCAGCTAAATTTTAGCTGCATTATCTACACCCTGCATTACTCTACTGAAAGCGTTGGCTTCTGAGTGTTTTACCTACTCCATTTGCCACTTGCACTCTTTCAACAAGACGGTTTCTCTGCACCCTGCATTACTCCATTGAAACCATCGGTGTCAAAGCTGCAGTCTATTTTTGGTGCATTATAACCAACACATTGGTTGGAGAGAATCTCTATGGGTATTTTGAAGACTATTTTTCGAATTTTATGAATCAAATACCCACCACGGCAATGAGAACTTCAAGCATTGATTTCAGGGGTTAAAACTCATGCACTAGACTTTTTCTATCGTGATAGAAGCCCCATGCACATCTTATGCGAGACCAGAAACACATTCTTCCACTCGCTTGAACTGTTGAGCATTCTCATAGATTAAATACTTCTCTCAATACATCGCCATTTCGGATTCCATTCTCCTCGACATTTGAAAATGAATCCTTATCCTCCTTTTGGTATAGGCATCATACCTCCCAATTTCGACACTACCACCGCATCAGAACTCCCCAGTCAGTCAATGCCTTGGGCTCTCAGCCCTCCATTACATTGTTCAAATCCTTACCTGGAATCTCTATATATTTCTTGCGATCTTTATCCTTTATAGTACCAGGTGGAAACTATTCTGATATTGTCCCTGTTCACTTATATATCTTCTCTAAACCAGCAGGTTTCCTACAACTTGATTCTATGAAAAATCTATGAGGAATGGAACTATTTCTTCTTGATCATTGAGCTAGTTGTGTGTAGCATTTCCATTACGATCGACTCCATTTAAAGGAAGCTTACAAACAATACTGTTGTTAGCTTTCTAGTTAGCTTTCTTACGATGGCCATTACCACAATTCGTTGCCATAGTGAGGGCACAGACAGAGGGGGTTAGTTAAGGGGCCCACCTTCCCTCTGTCAACTCTCCTCATCTCCCCCGTAGTTCCCTCCACTTCCGAGGACATCATGATCGAGGGTCCACATAAAAAGACCTCAGGCATCGCAGAAGGTATGGAAAGCAAGTGACTCCAAATCAAATCAAAAACAAATTTATTCGTTTTGTCATTTCGAGAGAAGCATCGATAGGCAGCTGGAGCAGGCGTTGATCTGGACGTTGAAGGGATACAAACAGTTTGGTTGTATGAAGCAATAAATATTACTCATTGGAGGTTCATTCTGTATAAAATAGAGTTGTTCTTGGTGTAATGCTCATAATGTTTCCCACCATTCCCACGTTGTTCGATGCTGTCTAACTCCATGATTGACCTCCTCCCCACTGTGCGTAGTAACTCCACGATTGACCTCCTCCCCACTATGTGTAGTTGGCTCTTGTCTCTCTTAGACATACCAATTGGCTCCACTCATACGTAAACGATATTTATTAAAGTAAGAATTACCATACTGCTTCTATAATTCTGCCTATTTTGCCACATTCACTGGTATAATTCCTCAATATTTTGCTCGTCATTTGTGTGTTGAATTATGCGTTAACTCCTAGAAATATATGTATTCTATCTACTTTAAATTCGGTGTTGCATTGATTAAAGTTTGAATACTTAGTGTTGAACATTACATAAGGCAATATACTTGGTTTTGTATTGATCAAAATTGGGTGGGGTGCTTCAAATAGCCAAAGAGATGGTTGTAGGGCCTTTTTTTTATGCCTTGGATATTGTTGTAGCTTCACAGTGAGTGTTGGGTAACATTTCAAGAACAAAACTTGCATGTATCGTTGAGAGCAAAGGTGTCAATACCAATACGAGTTAGCATTTATATTTTTGGGCATTATACTTCATGAACCAATGTTCGAGTTTCATTCTATGAGATGAAAACATTCACATGTAATTGTTATTATCAGCAATTATTGATTTATCAGGTGTCACTTCTTCCTCATTGATTCACAGGTGTCATCAGTGTTTAATGTGTAAGTTTGACATTGTAGAAAACAGATCGAATTAGTGAAGTATTAGAGTTTCTCAAAACTCTGATACAATCTAATGTCGAAGATAGAGTTAAAGTCAGCAAAGACACTCTCATAGATATTCAAACATCTCTACAAAATGCACAAGAACAGATTGATTTTTTGCAACTCGAATCTCTGCTTCATAAAGAAGAATTACAACAGTGGAGTCATCATTCTGAAATTTTTTCTGTTCAGAAAATTGAAACAGACTCTTATAAGTAGCAAGTCAATAATTTTATGGTTGATTCACATTAAATTCCCAATATAAGAGCAGATTTTAACGTAGAAGCAAACATCCAGCCTACACCTCCCAAGCCCATCGTTAGACCTTGTCACAAAAAGCACAAAAATGGTCCTGGATATGACAAGGAGTTTTCCTTTCATATTCCGGACTACTCCAATCCCATTCAATTTCATAGTGCCAGATTTCTTTATGACAATTCAGCTTCAGCTGTTCCAGATCCTACTCCTCTTCCACAACAACAACAACAGATTGAAAACTTCCAACACTGTGATCGAGTTGGCCATATGAAATATCACTGTTCGATCTTCAACCATGAAATAATTGTGGTCGGCACACCCATTCTTCACATAGATGCTTCAGAAACAAGTCTCCTGCAAGAACAAAGATTCATCTTTGATGGATCGCTTCTTGGCAATGGGCATCAACAGCCAAGAAGATGTTCAAGTCATATGGCAGAACTTGTTCTATAATATTGAAAAATCTTGCAATTGAGTTTTCACCATCATCTCACCTTGTACCTAACAGGGGGGAAAATGGTGGTCATCTACAAGCTTCGAAGCCACATCAATTGAGCCTGAGCCATAACCTGTCATTCCAGATTCAAAGTTGTAGCCAAAGATGTAGCACTTCAAGAAATCCTGAGCCACAACTTTTCATTCCAGATTCAGAGTTGTAGCCAGAGGCATGGATGCCCATGAGCATTCCTTTGGTTGGTGGACAACCTTTAACAATCTATGCGAAGTTGATATTCTTCCTCTTCAAAGTATTTGGAGAACTTCCTCTAGCAGAATACTTCAGCTTCTTGCAAGCTTTGGTAGAGTTTCGAGAAATGCATTAAGAATTCCAGTGTTGGTGTTCATCCTTAAACCATCATAGGTTGTAGACCTCCCTTCTTCTAGGTTGAAGGTCTTCCTCTAGCAGAAGCACTGAGCTTCTTGCCAAATTTGGAAGAGTTCTGGGAACTGCAATAAGCATTCTAGTATTGGTGGTCATCCTTAAACCACCTCTTTATGCCAACATTTGAGAGATTTGATTCAACCTAAGTGTTGCCGTGCATACTTTGCAGATTTGTATTACAACTCTCTTCTTGGACTCACACATACCCCTTCGAATTAAGGGGGGGAAAGTTGGACACCTAATCCTCTATGGGTAGGTGTGGAAGCCGAATGGACAAAAGGAGTCCAAGTGACCTTGGAATGTGGAATCCAAGAGTCACCCAATTGTACTATAAATAGAAATCTATGGTTAATGGAAAGGCAATAAATTCTTATCTTTCCATGTGTGTTTGTTTTACCGTGCATTGTTTAACAATTAATAACATTAATAAATAAATAAAATTTATAAAAACTTATGAATATAAGGTAGGGATCCAACACCTACTAATACTCCAACCATCATCTCTATTTAGATCGATAGGTTTTATTTCAATTTCCAAGGCCTCCATAAATTTACCATGGTGAATATGATGAATCCTTGCAATGACCCTCACCTCTTCAATGCAGATGTGATGTTTTGTCATTTCCACATGTTCTGCCAAAGCGAAGGAGAAGGACCTTCCATGTTTGATGTCAGTTGCTTGCTCATGAATCCTTTGATTAATTGAGCAGATAGTTTCACCAATTTATGGAGTCCCATAGGAGCAAGGGATGACATAAAAACCTTTCCAAAATGCATTACGGATCCAGATACAACTTATTTGGTTGAAATTTGTTTTTCTTATACTTTCTTCAGTTTCGAAGGTGAATTTTATGAACAAACTTGTGGAGTTGCCACGGGTTCCCCTTTTCCCTAGTAGTGGCTAATCTATTTATGGAGGAATTTGAACCTAAGGTCGTGTCCTCAACTCTTTTCCATCCTAAGCTTTGGAAAAGGTTTATGGATGACACTTGCGTCATCTGGTCTCATGGTCAGGAAAAGTTGGAGCTCTTTTTCTAGCATCTTAACAATCAACCTATTTCCATAAATTTTAATATGGAATGTGAAATAAATGGCAGACACCCATTCCTCAATGTTCTTATTTCAAAGAGAAATGCTGGTTCTTTCTCCCAACAGTTTTTGTGGAAGAAAACTCACACTAAACAATATCTTCATGCAAATTCACGTCATTTCCCTTCTCAAAAGCTAGGTGTTCTCAACACCTTAGCCACTTCAATGTTACATGATTTTTATGAAAACCACCTTAATGATGAAAAAACCCACCACCTTATGGTTTTTAATAAAAATATTTATAGTAAGAACCAGTGTCTTAGAGGCTTCCTTGAGGCCAAAAAGTTCCTAGGATTAAAAAAAATCTTAAATGTCTGTTTTAGTGATGCATCTTCCGTTTATCCAAAGAACCATATACAAAATTTCCAAGATCCTAAAGAAGCATAAGGTTCCTTCAAAATTTATGCCCCTAAACACTATATCAAGCTCCCTAAGATCAGAGAAGGACCCTATGAACCCTAAATATGGGAAAGGTGTTATGTCAACCCTTGCTCCAATGGGACTTCATACATTAATGAAATTGGTCACTCAATTAATCAGAGGATTCATGAGCACACAACTAACATTAAACATGGAAGGTCCTACTCGTCCACTTTTGGATAACATGCAAAAAATAAAAAACATCACAACTGCAATTAAGAGGCGAGGGTCATTGCAAGGATTGATCATTTTCATCATCGTAAGTTTAGGGAGGCCTGTCAATCTGAATAGAGATGATGGTTGGAGTATTAACAATTGTTGGATCTGTACCTTGTATTCCTATTTTTTTATAATATTTATTTATTTATTAAATTAATATTATTATTATTAATCTTAATTCCTTGTATTCCTTTATTTGTTATTTATTTACTATTCATTTTTTTATCATATTATTTTTTTTAGATTTAAATAATAAAATTGAGTTTATTTATTATCTTGATTTATATTTATATTTATTTATTTTATTTTTTCCATTTTTATTATTTCTATTTTTTGTTTTATTGTTTAGAATAGTTAAATTTGACCTTATTATTATTATTATTATTTATATTTTCGTTTTCTTATTACTATATTTTAGTTTTACTGTTTAGAATAATTAAGTTTGACCTTATTATTACTGACCTTCATTTTGATTAAAATAATAGTATTAACAAAATTATTTTAATTCTTTATTTATAGCTAATCCATCCATTACTTTATTTTATTTCAAATTTTATTATTAATTAATGATAACATTTTAGTCAAAACTAGTTGTTATATTATAATGGCTAGAAATTATCTCTCTTCATCTATTTAATCTAATGTCATGATCTTGTTCTTCATCTTGTCCTGAAGATGAACCACACTAGATGGTTTGAAACATGTCGACTATTTTTTTTTATGGGATTTTTATCGAAAGATCTCTCAACATTCATAATATGGATCACAGAAGCCTAAATTCAAATATGAAAAATATTTTGAGAGTGCAAGCTTATGTGATCCATAACATTTTAATTTTTAATTCTTCCGAGAAATCACATGAAAATTTCTTGGTTACAAGAAATTTTCATGTGATTTCCCGGAAGAATTAAAAATTAAAATGAAAAATATTCTTTAATTTTTAAAAAGATAAAATTTTGATGGGGAATTAGCAACCTAGAGAGATATATGAAATAACTCACAAGCCTCATGTATCAGGAACTTATAGTTCAGCCTAGGACCGAGACATTTGGAGATCACTAGAATTGGAGTCGGGATTCTAGATTCCAACGGTAAGCCTATCCTTCCAACCTTACTATGACAGATCAGGGGAATTAGCAACCTGCAAAGATATATGAAATAACTCACAAGCCACATGTATCAGGAACTTATAGTTCAGCCTAGGACCGAGACATTTGGATATCACTGGAACTGGAGTCAGGATCCTAGATTCCAATGGTAAGCCTATCCTTCCAACCTTACAATGACAGATCATGTCTCTGGAGACTTGAACCCAGGTGAATAGGATGGAAAACCACAATCCATACCACTCAAACTAAGCACTCGTTGACTACTCTTTATTTTAGTATGCGTACTCTAACATTAGCTAGATAGCTTCCAACAAAGTTTTGGTTTTACAAAACTCGATAAAATTCGATTATATTAAAAAAATTTCCTTTCAATTGGACAAGTTGTGATATGGGGGGAATTTGGGAAATTATTTACGAGAGAATAAATGGTGATTAAAAAATTGCTTTTTTTGTTTTAAAATTAAAGTCTTTAAACTTTATAAAGCATTAGAAAAATGTTTTAAATTGTTTATAAACTTATAATTCTTACTTGGATTATTTTTTGTTCATTCAATAATAATAAACATTTTTTATATGTTTTTACTATTTTAACTCATTATAAATGAGAATATCTAATCTAAAAGGAATTTATTTTCAATAAACATAACTTTCCATTTATGTGCTCAATTTATTAATTATTTCTATTTATTTCAATTAAAAAAATAACATATTTTGGACAAATTAAAATTTGTAAGCTTTTAAAAAATTTAGAATAATTGTTGTACATTTTTTACACATTGTCATTTTTACCTATCTCATTCCTTTTTTTTTCACTAATAACAAATATTTTTTACAAGGCTCATGAGATGTATAATAGTTGGTTTGAGTGGGGTTATGTCTAGCCCATGATCCTAGAAAATACATTGGTATATGAAAACATGCAATTATTTAGATCCGAAATTTTGATTTATGATTTCTCATTCATGGACGTTGATAAGAATTTTCCATTTAGTAGCACCTTAGGATGGAATAACCTTGAATGATGAGGTTCAAAAGAGGAAGGGCTTATGGTGGATACTTATGCACCCAGAGATGAGGAAGGATGTGGTACACAACAAATGCTTCGGGGAGTTGAAAATGAGCATAGATATGGAGATTCTAGAATAGATTAACCTTTTTAACTATTGTTGAATCAATGGGAAGGCAACAGACAACCTAGCGAACTAAAACATCTTAGTAGCCAGAGGAATAGAAATAAAAAATGATTCCCGTAGTAACGAAGAGCGAAATGGGAGCATCCTAAACCATGAAAATGGGGTTGTGGAGAGCACAATATAAGCTTTGTGTTTCTAGGAAAATAATTTGAGTCTTGCACCCTAGATGGTGAGATTTTAGTAGCCGAAATCATCATTGGCTTATGCTCTAACCCAAGTAGCATGGGGCACATGGAATCATGTGTGAATCAACAAGGACCACCTTACATGGCTAAATGTTCCTGGGTGACCAATAGCAAAGTATTACCACGAGAGAAAGGTGAAAATAACCCCCATTGGGGAGTGAAATAGAACATGAAACTGTAAGCTCCCAAGAAATGGTAGGAAAATTAGATCCCTGACCACATGTTTTTTGAATAATGAGTTGGTGATTTATACATAGTGGCTTGGTTAAGGGAACCCACTGGAGTCGTAGTGTGAGCGAGTCTTCATGGGGAAATTGTCCATACTTATGGACCCAAAATTGGGTGATTTATCCATGATCGGGATGAAACTTGGGTGAAACTAAGTGGAGGTTTGAATTGACTGATGTTGAAAAATCATAGAATGATTTATGGTTAGGCGTGAAATGCCACTCGAACCTATATCTAGTTGGTTCTCCCTAAAATGCATTAAGGAACAACATTTTACTAGACCATCTAGGGGTAAAGCATTGTTTCGATATGAGTCATGAGAGTGGTACAAAATCAACACAAACTGTGAATACTAGATTTCCCCAATAAAAGGGGTAAGGGTCAGCTAGTGAGATGATGAGGATATCAAATCACATGGGAAGGGGTAAGTAACACAATATCTTCCCCCTGAGTAAAATCACAATCCAATCCATTTTCTCTTGCCACTAGAATTGGTACTCTAATTTCATATTCCAATTTGGGTGACATACCTTCGAAATCCATTTTTATTATTTATGTAGTACATGTTAGCACTCCTCAGTTTCCCAAGGTTCAAAAAGGAAACCAAAGAGGTAACCAAAACCCAATATTTATATTTGGTATATAGCCCTACCAAGTCGTAGAGGGCTCCCTCAATATCAACTTCACAATCGATGGTAATGACTGGAGAATAAGGATTTAGGGTTTGTTGGACAAAGAAGCACCAGGTTTAGAAACTAGGTAAGGTATCCCAAAAGATCAGTTGCAGACATAGTATGAGGCAAGGTAGGTGTGATCAGTGACACAATTGGTTTTTCATTGTAGTGTGGCGAGGAGGAAAGCATATAATAAGTTAAGTGAGCATAATGAATTCACTCATTCAAAGGATGAAACACTTATATGCTTATCTTAAAAAAAAACAGAGTATAAAAGAATGATTTTTGTTTCAAACCTTAAAAGATAAAGCATAGGAAAAAAGAAGATGGTTGCTTGAACAACTTGATCATCAAATACATAAGAAAAATGGAGAAAAACACTATCACTAACTACATCACAAGAATCCCATAAAAATATCTACAACTACCTGTAAATTACTTCTACAAATAGTCAAGTACAACAGTTCCAAAGAGTGTGAACTTCAAATATCTAACCCTCTCAATGACTTGATTCTAAGTACATATAGAAAAAAAAAACAATATTACACCACTAGGGGTCGAACCCTAATCCATAGCAATTAATTAATGAACCTAATGACTCATTTCCTAATCCTAGGGAAGTTAGAAACAACTTTCCCCTTTTTTTAGCCAACTAATTGAGCTTTTCTCTCAAGGCATTAATCATAAGATTATTTACAAAGATGACCATTAATAATCCTATTAATCATCAAATAACTCATGAGCTAGCTGTTACAACGACAAATTTTACATTTGACCTCCACGTGTAATGAAAATCTTTCAAATCCAGAAATGCAACAAATTTTCCTAGAAACGCAACAAGTCTAGCAGAAGCGAAGCAAGTTTTTGGAAGTTGATTTGGAGTCCTTCCCGGATGAAATTTTTTATGAAAAAGATATGTTTGGAAATCCTAATATCTTTACTACACAATGGAGTCACTAAGAGCGACAAAAAATTGTTTGAAACCCCTCAAAACTTGGCTTGAAATCAAACAATTCAAAAACGCAGCAAGTGCCCTGAAAAAGTGGCAGAAAGGTGAAAAATAGGCACTATTTAACCAATTTCTGAAAATTTATGAATCTCCAAGTGTCCCCATGTACTTTTCTGACATTATTGTGCCATAATATATCTCCAAATTCTTGAAATTATGCATTTATACCTCCTGAGAAAAAGCGTAACAACTACTTGTTGTGTTTATGTAGGATGTGTTGTCTACATTTTTTGTAAACATAGGGGGTCAGAGATGGACTGATATATCTTTCACCATAAAAATTTTTACAAAACTGGGAGAGGTTTTTGTATACAAGGTTATTATGAAGAAAACACTCTCTCATTTTTGTCACATTCACTCTCATATTCTTGGAATACATGGCACAAAATAATAACTAAAACAAGCAAGTAAATTGGAGAATTTGATTTTCTGAAATAGGCCTCCAAGAAAGTTGAAAATGTCCCAATATATGAAACCTTTGTAGAACCTGAAGGATTTTTTTTTTTTTTTGGTCTATGATTGACAAAAACCTCTTTCACTTTTGTATAATTCATCTCCATTTGGTCAGAAACATATTTTGAAGAAAAATTGTGCCTATGTGCAACAAATGACCTCAAAACCCTAAAAATCATGCCAATTACCTCCTTCGTTTTGGTCTCTAATGTTTCCATGATGTAGGAGATGTATACTTACCCTTTGAATTGACATGGAATAAGTGTTGCTCATGGGAAATGGGTTTTGAAGGGGAGGCAAAGGATTTGATTTGCAAAACAAGGCTAAAAACACAACAACTTGAGTGAAGGTAATGGAGGGGATGGGGGGTATGAAAAGATATGAAAAATTAATGGGAGGTAGGGATAGGATTTAGGAAGTAAATCAAAGTGTAATTTCTCAATTTGAGTTAGGAAAGAGGGGTAAAAAAGGGAAAATGCAACCCTAGGCCAGAAGCGCAACAACTAGCTAGGGTTGTGAGGGTAAACGATAAAATGAGTGAGTTTGAGTGTGGGGAATGGTGGTAAGTGATTGATGAGGGTAGTTATGGATGTGAATGATAAGAAACAAGAGGAATTTCCTGTCAAGTGAAGAAAATCCAATGAAAATTAAAAAATGCGGCAAAAGCGCAATGAAACCCTAGGCAAGGATTTTAATCACTTTTTCTTGAGGAAATTGGATGCATCAAGTGTTTGTGAAGGCTCCATTTACTTGTTTAGAGATTATTTGAAACACTGAGATGATGACATGACCATTTCTTTCTCCTTTTGGCCTCCAATTTGAAAGCGTAGAAATACCCTCCAAAAATGCAACAAACCAATGAAATATGCTAGTGATAGTGAAATTCATAGTTCTAATGGCTACAGAAATTATTCAAAGAAGTAAAGAGGAACTCTTGAGCTATTGGAAGGATATAAGGAAGTTTTGAAATGCTTTGATGTTCCTTTATAGCTTGAAAACTCAATTTTGGTTTGATAGTGGAGTGACATCATGTACTTTTGACCAAATGAATTTATGATGAGATTTGTAATGGCAACATATTATTTCAATAGGGAGGTTACATCTCCAATGTGGCATAGATGTACCTATGGTTCTCTTTAAAAAACTTTATCCCCTAATTGCTAACTCTCATGAATACTTACTAGTTTTAGATGATGATGGCATGACTCCAAATGGAAATATGATGACACTCATGACACTCTCATGATCAACCTTATGCCACCATGACTCTCTTGACACTTAATGAAGGAAAAATGACCTTTTGTGACTCAATGACTCATGAAACTGACTATGAATTGACCTTGATGACATTGACATGAGAGTTGCATTACACTTAGACAAATACTTGACCATTTGACAACCAAGAGAGATATCAAATTTTATTTGAAAATATAACAATTTGACCCTAAGACCTTATCAATCACATGGAAAGAGTACATTTGATCACAGGTGACTCATAGACACTAACAATACGCATGCATATCCATATGATGATGCTGGGGTCTCTATATTTTCTTATCCAAATACAAATAATTTTCAATTACTCATAATTTTTCAAATAGGTCTATATATCTTATTCTTCTAATTATTCCATTGCATAGTAGGGCTGTGCAAAAATCGTAACTCCAAGTGCATCTTCCAGAAAATAACCACATGTTTTTGTGCCGACTACCAAAAAGAAATTGTCTTCAATATTTTGATACAACCATAATACAAAACTAATAGGACAAAAGGTATGATAATTACCCGTTTCACATTTAAAAGTTATAGTTTCATCAATACTGGTCAACATAATGGGGAGGGGAAGAATAAATGACTAAGGATAAATAAGGAAAATAAATAATGAATAAAAAGAAAGAATCAAATTGACAACAAATTGTGGATGAATTGTTAATTCTAAATAACCATAAACTCGAGTAATTTTTCTTGATTCTTTTTTTTTATCCCTCGCCACCAATGGGATTTAGATAAATATTTGAGAGTAAACTGAATAGTTCCTTATTTGGAATCTCTTTCGGGACAATGCCTTCTAGTTGGGAAAATATTTGATCTGCTAAATCTAGGTAATATTTACACACATAGTTAACAGATGATTCAGATCAAACCATTTCAAATAAGGTTTTATGCTTTACTCTAGAAACTTAGATATCCTCAATAATAGGTAATAATTCTATTACGAGCATTGGAAAAACTTGTACATATTTATTGATAACATCTCCTTTAGATGTACAATTTCAAACCAAGCCTACTAATCAAAGTGGATGTGTACAAATTTTCTCTCTTATAGAGGAAATAATACAATTAACTACAAATAATGCTTGATCTAAGACTTTTGTGAGCCATAATGTAGATAAATGTCTTTCAGAATAATCACATCATTAACATTTGGTCAAAAAAATATGTTTTGAACCAATTAATGTGGTTCATCCTCAAGACAAGGTGAAGAAGTTAACTGATATTCATGAATAAATAGTATGGATGCATCATTGCCCAGAGATAGTTGTTAAAAACTATTCGTTAGAGAATTAGGTAATTATTTATTTAGTTATTAAAAGTCAAATTAATTAATTTAATTTAATTAATTAATATTAAATAATTTTCAAATTTTATTTATAAATTACAATAAAAAATTTATTTTATTATCAATAACATATATTTAAAGTTTAAGAATATTAAAAATATTGGTTATTTGAAAAATAAATAATTTAACTAAAAAATAAGGGTAAGAAGGATCAAAATAATATAATAATAAGGAAGAAATATTAAAGTTAAATTAAAAACAACGAAAGGGTAAGGGATTATTTTAAAAAATCATGAAGAAAATAAGAAATATAAAACTAAAAAGAAAAAAACACTAGAATAAAACTAAGATCCAAAACACAATAAGAATCCAAGCGAGATGGGAGGGAATCACATCGAGAGAGCTGGAGTCCAACTCTTACTTAGTTTCCAACCATCACCTCTGTTAAGATTCCAAGCATGTCTCTCAATCTCAATAGCCTCTCTAAGTTTCCTATGGTGGAAATGATCAACCTTAGCAATGACCCTAGAGTCCTCAACACAGACATGGTGGTATGATTTTTCTACATGTTTCTAAATCCGAAGAACGAGAACAATTGTGCCTAATGTTTGCAACATGCTCTTGGATTCTTTGCTTAATTGATAGACCAGTTTCTCCAATATAGTGAATACCACAAGAACAAGGAACCATGTATACACCTTTCTTGTCCTTAGGGTCGACAGGGTCCTTAATAGAGCCGTGAGAATTTCTAATGGTACAAAGAGGTTTGAACAAGGAGGAGACATTATTTCTCCTAAGAATATGGGAAATCTTGTCTGTGGTCCCTTGGATGAATGAGAGGTTAACCTTAGAGATAGTGTCCACATGAGTAGTTTTGCCACTTAACCCTTTATAGGCTTTTTCAAAGGCTTTAAGGCATAGGCCTCTACTATAAAAAATATTTTCAAAGACATCAAGAAGATGGGATTTCTCTGACTCTAGGTGCTTGTCATCGGAGATTCTCAGAGCTCGGGTAGAAAGAGTGCAAAGAACATCAAATTTATGGGCAGGAAAATGATGGGAACCAGCATGAAGATATTGTTCCATGTGAACTTTCTTACGAAACACTTGGTAAGAAATGGAACCATCATCCCTTCTAGAGAGGAGGATGTCAAGGAAAGGAAGGGAACTGTGTACCTCCCCTTCCATCATAAACTTGATGGAATCAAATTGGGAATTTAGGTGCCACAAAAACATATCTAACTTCTCACGACCATGGGGCCAAATGACACAACTTTCATCCATAAACCTCTTCCACTTTTTAGGGTGAAATTAAGTTGAGGCTAAGGCCTAAGTTTCAAAATCTTCCATGAATAAGTTAGAAACTACAAGGGAAAGAGGGTGAACCATCACGACACTACATGTTTTCTCATAACACTCACCTAATATTAATGGTGTGATTATTCCGAAAGACATTTATCTATAAATAATGCATCAAATCCATTATTTGTAATTATTACACAATAATCTGCATAGTTCAATGGAGCGGAAAAAATTCCATATACCACATCACTTAATACATAAAATAATATAATATCATATTCGTAAAATGCATTTGATTCTTTTAAAACTTAAAGTTTCTCCCATCACATATCCTCCACATACTGCTCTTGTAGGTGGACCCCTTGCTTCCACACAATCCACCCCTCCATAATACTTGTGCATTACATCTTCAGTCAAATATCCTCACAATGATAATCCTTGGATTGTAAAGTATCTTTAATTGTAGGTATTAGAAATCCTGTAAGAGTAAAAGTATTATCATGTTTGCGATCACACCCAATCTATAACATTTTTTGACCGCATCTCGCTAAAGAAATAGAGATATTACAACTAGTTGTTGATTTATCGATTATGGCTTTCCCATAAACTATTATTTTCACCCACCAATCCTCCCTTATATAAATCTAAAAGTTATCTCTTTATTTCAAGGTTATATATAATTGAATAATTCCTTTTTAAAGTAATAAAAGAATGAACGGTAGCAATAATAATAGATCCTATTATATTTATAGTTCAATAACTCTAAGGTGAGGTGTCCAAGAGTTGAGAGAAACCTTATTGAGTTTCTGAATATTTTATACATTGATAGTTATGGGTCGATCCAAAGAAAAAGAAACTTGAATGTATATGGGAACCCTCTATTGTTCCTCAATACATTAGTGGTAGAGGAGTCAGTTGTTAACTAATGGGTCGTATTTTCAAATGCTAGTTGGGGAGATCCATTTTATTCAAAATAAAGCTTTAGTTTACCATTATAAGTAATTTAAACATTATGTGTCCTTGTTCATAATGTATGCACGCACAATTTCCATGAGATCAAGATAGGATCCTAGTAGTTTGGGAAAGGAAATATTAAAACAACGATCTCCTCGAAATACTAAAAAATTGAGATAAAAAAATCCATTGTTCTTCTGATGTGTTTACATTTCCAAATATTAAGGTGAAAAGGCCTTTATTCACTTGACATAATCCTAATGATGTGATTAATCCGAAATACATTTATCTATTACTAGTTGTTAGAAATATTAGTTCATTCCCTGCAAGTCATAATTGGATCCCTACATGTCAATATATTTCCCCTCGGATTTGGTAGAATCTCTTGTTTTATAACCCTAATTTAAATCTAATTGGGGCTATTTCCAAACTAAGAATTATCAAGTAATGTACTAGGATTTTATCAAAGATGCAATCATCCATTATATATACAAACCACGATCCAACAACTAGCCTCTTAATGATAGGAAACATATGTATGGTTGTTATTAATACTCTATCCAAGCCTAGAATAAATGAGTAATATTTATAAGAGGTCAGACACAAATATGTTGATTACTCTCGGACATATCGGGAATCATTTTTGAAAAATGACCTTTTGTGAAGACTAAGTTCCATAACGTTGCATCCGCGATCCCAACTATAATTTATCTACCCCTAAAAGGCCTCAATTTTGTCCCCTTTTAGGGTGGGAAAGGAGGGATTCAAATCCCCGACACCATGGTTCGTAGCCACATGCTCTAATCCTCTAAGCTATAGGTCCTATCTCTACTGGATTTGTACCTAGGATTCCCTCCAAAAAGATGGTTTCCTCTCTTTGGGGTAAGAGGATGCAGAAGAAAATTTATCACTATGAGCGAGCGCATGTATTTCATTTCAAATTAAAGTGTGGAGTGGGAAAGAAAATATATAAATTATGGGGTTTAAAAGAAGACAACCTTCTAATGAGAAGAAGAGGCATTAATATTTTATCATCCTGACATTGAGCTATTTTTCCACAGGGCTTCCACAACAACATCATCACCACAATAAAGTTTAACCATCAAGTTTGGGATGGGTTGGTGTGGTTCCTCTATGCATGGGACACCAAAATTTAAAACCATGAACAAGGAAGGGCATAAATTCAAGAAAGGAATATTGGCTAATGATTGTGAGGACCTAATTCTGAAAAGGACACTGAAGGGGTGTCCCTTCTAGGTAAAGAACCCTCCTTTTCCCTTCTATCTGATGAAGAGGGACGTAAGAGATTTTGGTTTCATAGTTTCATGTTGTCAAACAACTGAAAAAATAAAATAATATATGGCTAGTGCCCATTCAGATCGATCGGGTCATGTAGGAACAAGGTTCAAATCTCTCAGTCTCTTAAGAAGTCTCCACTACATACATCACTGCACTTCCACTTGACACTTATCGCAATGATAAATTACTCGTCTCGTCATGATATTATCTTGGATTATCAATAATTTTGTAGCTCCATCCCCTGCAAGGACAAAGAACATGTCGTTTTCCCAGCCTTGTTCGTGATTAGTGGTTCTCAAGTAAGTAAGAATAGGAGAGCACTCATCTTGGGGTGGGATTTATACTTATATGCTTTCAATAGTTATCCACTCCGCACTTTGCTACACATCATCTACCATGGGCATGATAAATGGTACACCATAGGTGCATCCTTCCCAGTCCTCTCGTACTAGGGAAATTTCCTCTCAATGCTCTAACATTCATACTAAATATGAATCGAAATGTCTGACGATGTTCTAAACTCAACTCACATATCACTTTAATGGGTGAACAACCCAACCCTTGGAACATACTACCACCCTAGGTGGTGAAGATCCAACTTCGAGGTGCCAAACCTTCCCATTGATGTGAAGCCTTTGAGAAGATCAACCTATTATCCCTAGAGTAAATTTTATCCATTGAGTGGCAACCTTTCCACTCAACCCCATCATATCACTAAGGCCGAATTTCATCCCTACTCAATGGGTGAGTCTTGTAGTCAAGCTCCCTTCTTCTTTTTCACTCGAAGGCTAATTTTCGTCCCACCTAAGGAAACCTTTGCACACCTCCATTACCTTTTGGGAGGCCTACACCTTATAGAAGTTATCTACTTGAGATTTTCCCTTGGCTAGAAGATCCTGATGCAAGGTTAGAATTATAACTCTTCCAGAGTGTTATCTCACTGGTGGCTCAAGCCCCCCAATAAGGGGTCATTATTCTCCCTCCACCTAAGTTATAGAAGAAGAACCCAAAGACAGTGTCGGGGAATAGTAAAGATTATATGGTCTTTCTGTCCAGGCACATGTAGTAAGCATCTTCACATACATGTTTGTTTCACCAATTCTCTCTTCGAGACAATGCCAAAATAGTTACACCTTTCATTTGGTTCAGAACTTACCCAACAAGGAATTTTGCTATCTTAGGACTGTTAAAGTTACGACCATTGTTCATCGGGGCTTTGGTTTTTGGCTTCCCCATCATCAGGGCACCAAATTCCTTAACCTTTTGGCACTTGGTAGGTTTTATCCCCCATGCATGGTCTTACGACTTTGCATAGACCTTTGTTTTTGGTAAACAGTCACTCGATCCTAGTCACTAAAACCTCCTAAACAAGCACCCCTTCTCCCGAAGTTACAGGGATATTTTGTCGAGTTCCTTAAGGAGAGTTGTCTCACACCCCTAGGTATTCTCTACCTACCTACCTATGTTGGTTTTGAGTACAAATGTAGAAATTATACAAACATATCTATATCAATGGATTCAATCTGATCAAACAATGTACTAAAGCAAGACACTGAATCCTTCTACAAATCAATTGCGGAAAATAAACACGATCACCAATCATGACATGTAATAAAGAAGAAAATCAAAACACAACACATATATTTTCCCAGGGAAATATTGTTGCTCAATACTCCTCTATCTTCTATTGTATATTCACCAAGGAATCATGAAACAATTACAATGCACTTTTCTCACAAGAGTCTCCTACACTCTGCTAATTGTCTCACACCGATCCAGAAAAAATCAGGACAACACTTAGCCAATTCTCAAACTGTCTTTAGCCTGCCTTTCTCACCCAATTCATGAGGAATGAAATCTCTATTCCATATGAATTTCATCCTTCCTTGACTACACTAGTATCATGGGCAATCCTGTGGTGTTTTAACTGCATATGGGCAGTTTGCTAATAATACAACTGATAGTCAACTTCCCTTTAACCTCTGTCTCAACTGGGTCTCCACTAGAACTTACATGCATGAAGCTATTAATAGTAAATAATAAGTTGCATGACATATAACTGGATATGAATTAAATAATATTTAATTCACTTGATCTCTCTCTAGTGCAACAAACAGTTACAACTAGTTCAATTGACTTTAACTCACTTAATTGAGTTAACTAGTTTCTCATGCATTAAACTCATGCACTTAACTGCAAATTTAACTTTAAAACACATAGAATCACTCTGCATGCCTCACCAACCACCCTCAACTAGAAATTCATGAGCTAACTGAGTTTATCACACTCAGTTAACTATTACAAGTGATTATGAGATAAGATTATATTTTATTCTCCAATTTAATTAAGGGGTAATTAAATTAGACACATTTCTAATTTATTAAATAAATTTAATTTCACACTAATGTAACACTAGGACCCATCATTACATAACTTGTGGTCTCACACTAGTGTAGGTGTTGTCATGTTGCTTC
Source organism: Pinus albicaulis (assembly GCA_034641835.2). Classification (NCBI taxonomy): domain Eukaryota; kingdom Viridiplantae; phylum Streptophyta; class Pinopsida; order Pinales; family Pinaceae; genus Pinus; species Pinus albicaulis. The sequence continues at coordinate 256,665,975 of CM076581.1, forward strand.
TAGAAGCCAATTTCACTGTTTCTTGTTGCAAACATCAAAAACAAGTACCCATTTGTTGAAGGTCATTCGATCTCTTCCTTGGTGCATGGCATGGGGAAGCTGTTATGAAACCAGCTCCAAAAATAGAAGAAAAAAGAGATCAACGCCTTATAAATCACCCACTTCAAGGGGGAAACCTCCAGTACATTACACAAATGAACAATTCTTAGATGATACAAATGACAAAACCTCCTTCTATATATAGAGGTCCATGGGGTCACAATATAATCCTAGTCGACCTAACGATAATAATGTAAGTGAACAATAATAACAATATGGGGGTTACAGGGGTACAATAATAACAATAAGGGGGCTACACTAATAACAATAGGGGACTACACTAGTAATATGGGGACCTAACATGCCCCTCTCATTCAAAAAAGTGTTATCCTCAACGCTTGAGTAGTTATGGATGCTTCTGTATAAAATTATCATCCTCCCATGTAGAATCTTCAGTGGGTAGGTTCTTCCACTTGATGATATACTGTGAAGTTGATCGATTTCGTAGCTATCGAGTTCTTTTTTCCATGATTGTTTCAGGTTCCAATATGATTTTTCCTTCCTCATCAAGTTTTGGCAATATTGTATGAACTGGAATTTTGTCACCTATAACTTTCTTTAAGCATGAAACATGGAAAACTGGATGCACTCACAAAGGAGCAAGAAACTCCAATTTGTATTCCATAGTACCAATATTTTGCAACACCTTTTAAAGACCATATTATTTTGGCGATAATTTATTATCCTTCTTAGCTTGCTTGAGGGACATTTGTTTGTATGGTTGTAGTCGTAAAAATACCCAGTGTCCTACATCAAAACTTCTCTCGCTGCGATGTTGATATGCCTTTTGTTTCATTCGATTTTGTGCCAAATTTAGGTTATCCTTTAAGAGTTGGAGAACTTGATGTTGATGCTCGATGTGATCTTCCACTGCTTGCACCTTAGAATTTTCTCTTAAAGATGATGTGATGGACGATGGATTATATCCATAAAGTGCCCTAAATGGGGTCATTTTTGCTGCAGTATGGAAGGAAGTGGTATACCACCATTCAACCAGAGGTAACCACTTGACCCATTGTGTTTGTTTATCAGATTCAAAACAACGAAGATATCCTTCCAAATAATTTTTTCACTATCTCAATTTGACCATCAGATTGAGGATGATAAGATGAGTTATGAGCTAGTTGAGTACCAAAACAAGAAAATAATTCTGTCCAAAAATTTTCAGTAAAAATGGGATCTTTGTCGCTTACACTAATCTTTGGGTTTCCATGTAGCTTTTGAATTGTTTCCATAAATGCAGTAGCAATTGTACTTTCTTTAAATGAATGAGATGATTCACAAAAGTGTGCATACTTGGTAAGTCTATCAACTACCACCATGATGACACTCTTTCCTTCAGACTTACGTAAACTTTTGATAAAATCCATTGAAATCTCCTCCCAACGTTGACTTGGAATGGATAAAGGATGTAGAAGAGTCAGGGCCTTAATTGTCTCCACTTTATTTTGCTGGAAAACCAAAAATTCTGCTACAAACTTTTGAATATCATATTTAAGCCAATCCCATAAAAAATTCTTTCTTCACCTTGTGGTAAGTTTTTAAAAATCTTGAGTGTCCTCCTAAAGGACAAGTTTTCAATTTCAAAAGAATTTGTTGTTTTAGTTGGGAATTCTTACAAAGATATAAGCGATCTTTGTATCATAAGGAATCATTTTTCTGTAATATCCTTAAAGGGAGAATGCAATAATACTTCGTACAATATAAGAACTTACAGCAAGATAAACAATAAATCTAAGTACAAATTAGAATATACAGAAAGAGCTAAGCCATTTTATTATATTGGAGATGATCCAGTTACACAAGTACAAGATTTAGGTAGATCTAGACAAAAATATGAGCTAGGATCACCCTCAAAACATGTATGCAATAGGTACAGCGTAACTGTTGAGGCTCTGCAGCAAATACTACGTTGTCTCTTCAGCAGAAGATGAATATATGGTTGCAGGCTAAAAAGAGAAATGCATATCTACTCAAAACTGGAGCTCAGATGATGCCAAAATTCAATATCTGGCCAATGTGATGGAATCCCAAGATAACCCAAAAAGGATTTTCCAGATCCGCAACTTTGGAAAATCACCTCCCTAGGATTTGATCCTTGATCTGCTGGGAAATACAGATTTGAAGCTAGATCTGAAGATTAGATAGCTAAAATTTGTGCTCAGATCATATCTATGCTTGAAGGGTTGATCCCTTCATCAGATCTATGAGCTAGAAGCTCTAGATCTACCTTCTCAATCCTCCAATGATGAATTCAACTGTTGCAACACATCTACCAATAGAAACTGCACTGTAGGGGAAAGAGAAGCCTTCTACCTGTTGAAAAATGCTACAATAAACTCCAGGCTGATGGTAAGACTGATGGAAATGTGAAGGAATGATCCTCCACGGGATTTCTAGTTGAATTACTAGCAACTTCCTTCCTCCTTTCAGATCTGCAATATGGACAGCATTATTCCTGAAGGGAATACTACTGCTAGGAGGTCAATAACTTTTGGCCTGATTCCAGATCTGAAATGTGCCTCTGGGAGTGCTGATTTATAAGCCCAAGTGATGGGAATAATCCCTCACCTTGTTCTCCAGCTGAAATACTAAAGACAACTTCCACCTTCCAAATTGATCTTCAGAAATCTATAGATTTCTGAATATGAATTTTTTGCAGAAAGTAGAAAAAGGAAGTGGCACTTAAAGCCTGATGTATAATGAAGTACAATCCTCTTCCTTAGAGATCACTCAAAGAAAGAGGTGGGATTCCCGCCCAGGAACACCCTGTGCTAAGCAACACCTGCAATCTCTGCTAAATAGCCCAAGAATGCAGTGGAATGTCACTTAACAATTCCAGATCTAAGAGGTCATGCATCAAATAATCTAAGTTGCCTTTCACCTTTGCCTTCATCTCCTTTATAATGTTTGAGCCATCCTAAGCCTTGGCCCTAATCTCAACTGCACAGTCTCATGTGGACAAGATCCTCCAAGTGGGACTGTGATGTTTGACCAAATCAACCAAATAGTCTAGGTGCAATGTACAACTCCTCCATCATGTGTGCTTCATTTGCACATGATCCTCCATCACTTGATCATTAATGCTCAATGACTCTTTGTTTGACATCTTCAAGATCTTTTTTGACTTAATCAACCCTCCATGATCTTTCTCATTAAATGAGACATGATCTCCAATCCAATTCACATTAGTAGTTGCTCAACTACCTATTTTTTCAAATCTAGGCTAAATTAATCCACATCCATACACACAAAGTGTATATTTATTCTTATTTAGTATTGTGGGTCCCTCCACCCTTTTATTTACTTAATTCATTAAGAAAATCAAGGACTATAATATTCCAAATATGATGTGAAAATTTGGGAATATTACAGTCCCCCCTGGAAAAATGTTTCTTGTCCTCAAGCAACTCCAAAAGTAGATGCAAGGCCATATATTCCCCTCCAAATGGCATCCACACAAGGAGGGCTTCCTCCATTTGCTGCAATAGGTTATACATGTTTGGTTCCAAAGCTATCTTTCAAAAACATAAAGAAAGACCTCCAACTGTTTGGTTAGATGTCCTCCTTCCATCATGAAGTACCAAGTGACTACCATATGATGTCCAACATCAACATCAATACATAAGGTGCATACAATAAGGTGGTTCTCTTCACAAAGTAAAAGCTCCATCACACAGTACATATCTTCATCCCATGTTTCATGAATTAGATTGAGCATTGAGATGCTCTCATACTTAGCCCTGTTAGCCTTGTTGGATCCAAACTTCATCATTCCAAAGTTATGCAAAAGAAGAAGGGAAGAAGTAACATGGGTAGACAAATATGTCAAACCATATTCTCCTAAAAATAACCACCAGATTAAGGCCCTTTGCTGCCATCCTCCATCTCCTCTATGGAAGATGGACAAGCCAAACTCCCCCAAAAGCAACCAAAGCAACAAAAGATCTTGATGCTTTCTCTCCTCCTCATGTGCGTCATGAAGCAAAAGCATACTAATGGACATATGAGATGTCACATCAACCCCATACAAATAAACATCATCAATGCACATCATGAGATCATTATGCCAAGTTTTACATAATACAAAACACATAGACATAGGAGATGTCATGTGGTGGCCAAACTCTCTCAAGTGAAACCAAAATGAACATGCCTTTCTTTGTTGCAATTTTTCATTGAAACACAAGACATGATTCAGAAAATGATGAGCTATTGGGTCATATTCATACTCACCCAAGAGCAGCCAGTGCAACTATGCCTCCTTCTTCATTTCATATGTATTTTTCAAGGCATGGATCAGAAAAATAGGTGCCTTTGGAGAGTGACAGAAATCTCCCAATGGCAACCAATGTAACAAAGCATGCTGGCCCATATAATTTTGCAAGTGTTTTTGCAACTGCTTGCTTATCATCCTTACCCATTCACTCCCATGTGGATGATGAATGAGGTACTACATAATCATGGCATCCTCCCTTTGTAGAAGGCTATCCTTCCCAAACTGTTGAAGAACTTTGCATTTCATGAAATGTTGAAATGCATCTCTAATGAGATTCTCTCTCCATCAAAGGCCCTCCAAAACCAAAGATGTTTTGGATTTGCTGCAAGTAGAAGTTTCTCTTTGAGCAGTGAGAGGCTCATTGAGAAAGGGTCATCTATAAGGAAGAAAAGGTTTCTCATCTCAAGATGTCTACCATTTGTCATCTTTTCTTCCATTGCTTCATGAGTGAAGCTACTTCCAGAATGCTCCAAGAATGATGAAGCCCTTTCTTTGTCACAGCTACTAAGTGACAGCGCTATAGATCTGCAGGGTAATACATATGCTGTCTCAAAGTAAGGCACAATACTGATCTCATAATTAGCCATTTTCCATAGGATAATGCTAATCCGATTTTCTGAAACTCTACATCTCAACTCAAGGGGTTGAATGTAGCTCAAAAATGATGAACAAAGATATTTTTTAGTCTCCTCCTTGATTAGATAAAGGTTCCTCTGCGTTGTGACATGTCTCTACTTCAAATTAGCACTTTGTTCTAACCCTTGGTTATGCATTGATCTTGAAACAATATGTGCTGAAATTTTATGCATACCTTGGATCAACTGATATGTGGGAACCTCTTGACAGAGCACAAGAGTTCCTCCAATCGGAACAATAGTGGCTCCAACTACTGGTAAGAGTGATGGCCTCTTTTCTTCAAGTGTACCAATGCTATTATCTTCCTCTTCTTCCTCATGCATCTCCTGATCCATGCATGGGACTCCATATGTCAAGAGCTCAAGACTACCTTGCAAAAATGCAAGTGTCTCTTCTCCAGATACAAGTACTTCTGCAGCAGGTGGTGAAAGTAGTGACCTCTTGTCTAGAGTGACAAGATTGACATTCTCCTTAGCTTCCTTGGGAGATGTCTTCTTGTAGCACATCTATGTCTTCTCCACATCAAACTTCTTCCTCAACTTGTGAAAGAAATCTGAATACTTGGTCACCTTTGCATGCTCTAGGTGCCCAAACCACCAATCTTCTGCTTCATAGAAGAGATGAAGTGCCGCAATTTGAACATCCTCCTCTTCAACCACAAGATGTAGCTTGAAAAATGAATCTAACTCCCTCCTCCAAGCCTTGACATTGCTTGAGGAAGATCCATCAAATGTAGGCAAATAGAATCTATTATGCCTCTTCCTTCTATTGCTGCTATAGGATCCTCTTTCTTCTTTAATCTGGAAGAATTGTTGGAGAGTTAGCTTCTCCTTGAAATCTCTAGACTGTGCTTTGTACTCTTCAAGATATAGACTGAGAGTCTCATGAGTCTCAATTTCATGCCTTTCTTTACTTCTATACCTCTATCCTACTTCAAAGAAAGTGGGCATAGTGGATCTATGAGGAAATCTAGGATTCTTCATTCTTCTTTTCTGCTGATAGGAAGTACTTTCCTCATCACATATTCTTCTTGGATCTTCTCTCTGTTCTTCCTCCTTCATTTGATTGACCTCCTTGGAGAGATCTGGCATGGATATGAAGAAAGGAGTGACAGATCTCAAATCTTCCGTGATAGATCTCATATATATATTCTTCTTTCAATGTAAAAATATGAAGTGTGCACAAGCTGAGCCAAATATCATGCTCTGATACCACTATAATATCCCAAAATGGAGAATGCAGTAATACTTCACACAATATAAGAACTTACAGCAAGACAAATAGTAAATCTAAGTACAAATCAGAATATGTAGAAAGAGTTGAGCCATTTTATTATATTCGAGATGATCCAGTTACAAAAATACAAGATATAGGTAGATCTAGCCAAAAAGATGAGTTAGGATAACCCTCAAAACATGTATGCAGCAGGTACAACATAATTGTTGAGGCGCTGCAGCAAATACTGCACTATCTCTTCAACAGAAGATGAATATATGGTTGCAGGATGAAAAGAGAAATGCAGATCTACTCAAAACTGGAGCTCAGATGATACCAAGATTCAATATTTGGCCAATTTGATGGATTCCCAAGATAACCCAGAAAGGATTTTCCAAATCTGCAACTTTGGAAAATCACCTCCCTAGGATTTGATCCTTGATCTGCTGGGAAATACATATCTGAAGCTAGATCTAAAGAGTAGATAGTTGAAATGTGTGCTTAGATCAGATCTATGCTTGAAGGGTTGATCCCTTCATCAGATCTATGAGCTGGAAGCTCTAGATCTACCTTCTCAATCCTCCAATGATGAATTCAGCTACTGCAACACAGCTGCCAACAGAAACTGCGTTGTGGGGGAAAGAGAAGCCTTATGCCTACTGAAAAATGATGCAATAAACTCTAGGCTGATGGTAATACTGATGGAAATGTGAAGGAATGATCCTCCGCTAGATTGCTAGCTGAAGTACTAGCAACTTCCTTCCTCCTTTCAGATTTACAATATGGACAGCGTTATTCCTGAAGGGAATACTGCTGCTAGGAGGTCAATAAATTTTGGCCTGATGCCAGATCTGAAATGTGGCTCTAGGAGTGCTGATCTATAATCCCAAGTGATGGGAATAATCCCTCACCTTGTTCTCCAGCTGAAGTACTGAAGACAACTTCCACCTTCCAAACTGATCTTCAGAAATCTGCAGAAAGTAGAAAAAATGAAGTAGAACTTAAAGATTGATGTATAATGAAGTACAATCCTCTTCCTTAGATATCACTCAAAGAAAGAGGTGGTATTCCCACTTGGGAACACCCTGTGCTAAGCAACACCTACAATATCTACTAAACAGCCCAAGAATGCAGTGGAGTGTCACTTAACAATTCTAGATCTAAGAGATCATACATCAAATAATAGAATATGCCTTTCACCTTTGCCCTCATCTCCTTTATAATTTTTTATCCATCCCAAGCCTTAGCCCTAATCTCAACTGTGCAGTCTCATGTGGACAATATCCTCCAAGTGGGACTACCCTGTTTGACCAAATCAACCAAACAATCTAGGTGCAATGTACACCTCCTCCATCATGTGTGCTTCATTTGCACATGATCCTCCATCACTTGATCATTAATGTTCAATGACCCTTTGTTTGACATCTTCAAGATCTTAGTTGACTGAATCAACCCTCCATGATCTTTCTCATTAAATGAGACATGATCTCCAATCCAATTCACATTAGTAGTTTCTCAACTACCTCTTTTTGCAGATCTAGGCTAAATTAATCCACATTTATACACACAAAGTGGATATTTATTCTTATTGAGGATTGTGGGTCCCTCCACCCTTTTATTTACTTAATTCATTAAGAAAATCAAGGACTCTAATATTCCAAATATGATGTGAAAATTTGGGAAGATTAAATTTTCCAACTAAATGTATAAGATGTACTAGGATCTTGCTTCAACTTTTGAATGAGTGTCAAAACTTCTTCGTCCTTCTTCCATTCAACCCTTGCTTCAGTTATCCAATCTAGTTAGATAATAGAAATTGCACAAAGAAATGCTTCCAGCTCTTCATCCTTTCTTGAGAGTGCATCTGCAACAACATTTAGCTTCCCTTTTTTGTAGATTATTTCAAAGTCATAACCCAACATCTTTGTGACCCATTTTTGTTGCTCTTCTAAAGATAGTCTTTGTTCCAAAAAGTGTTTAAGACTATCATGATCAATTTTTACCTTGAAGTGCCCTTCCCATTAGCTAAGGTCACTATTTCTTTAATGCATGTAGTATTTCCAACATTTCCTTCTCATAAATAGCTTTCTGTAAATACTTTCCTTTGATTGGATGACTTTCCAAAGAAATAGGTCTTCATTCTTGCATTAAAACATCACCAATTCCATTTCCTGAGGCATCATATTCCACAATAAAGGTTTTTGTGAAGTCTAGCGTAGCTAAGACTGGTGCTAGGCACATTGCCTCTTTAAGATGTTCAAAGGCCTTAGTTGCTTCATGAGTCCATGAAAATGAATCTTTCTTAAATAATGTTGTTAGAGGTGTTGCTATTCTCCCATAATTCTTAACAAACTTTTGATAATACCCTATTAAACCGAGAAATCCTCACAACTACTTTATGGTTGTGGGGACTTTCCATTCCTTAATGGCTTTAATTTTGTTAGGGTCTAACTTAACACCCTCGTGAGATACAATATGACCCAAATATTCCACCTCTTGTACTCCGAAGAAAAATTTGGATGTTTTTGCAGATAATTGTTTCTCCTCCAATAGTTTGAACACCCTATCAACATGTTGAACATGATCCTTCCAAGACATTTTTGTAGATTAGTATGTCATCAAAAAATACTAGCACAAATTTTCTAAGGGTTGGTTTGAAAATGGAATTCATCAACCCTTGAAATGTAGAAGGTGCATTGGTAAGGCCAAGAGGCATGACCAAAAATTCACAATGACCCTTATGAGTTCAAAATTATGTTTTCGGAATATCTTCAGTCTTCATTCTAATTTGATGATATCCTGAACGAAGATCCAACTTGGTAAATAAATTACTCCATGTAATTCATCCAATAATTCATCAATCACAGGAATGGGAAATTTATCTTTAATAATGAGCTTATTGAGCTCCCTATAATTCGGACACATGCACCATGATCCATCCTTCTTGTGCACCAATACCACTGGAGCAAAGAACGAACTTTGACTAGGTTGAATTATACCAGCCTCTAACATTTCTACAATCATACGTTCAATTTCGCTCTTTTGGACATTGGGATATCTGTACGGCCTGATTTTTGGAGGAACACTACCTGGAATCAAATGAATAGCATGATCATGATCACGAATAGGTGGGAGTCCTTTGGGAGTTTCAAACACCTTGGAATGATTTTCCAAAACTTTTTGGATATCAGGAGAAATAGATGATTTTGATGTTGGAACTTCTAGTGAGCATAAATGTGCAATTACGCCTCGTTGTGATTTCCTCAGAAGATTTTTCATGACATTAGAGCTTATTATCTTTCCTGACTTTGTTGCGATACCCCTTAATTCAATTTCCTTTCCTTCCAAAAAAAATTCAAGAAAAGTTCTTGAAAATTAAAAGCTACCATCCCCAAAGATTGTAACCATTGTACTCCTAGTACAACATCAACACCTCTCATTGGAATGGAAATCATTGGACTATTCAATACATATTTCCCCATGGTTAGCTTGATATTATGCCATTTTCCAGAGCAATTTATAGTTCCTCCATTTTCAACCATCACTTGACATTCTGGTGCTGGGTATAGGAAACAATTCAATTCCTTGGCTACCTTAAAATGAATAAAACTATGGGTACTACCCGAATCAATCAGCACTATTACCTTTTTCTTCTTAATATGTCCTTCTATCTTGAAAGTTTGAGGAGTGGTAATTCCTGCCAATGCATTACACGATATTGTTGGACTCATTTCTTCTTCTTCTAGGGTTGGTTCCTAGTGTGTATCCTCTTCTTTTGAAGTTTCTTGTTCATTTTCTTCCTCCTCTTCACAATCTATGTAAAATAATTTCTTCTCAGCACACTTATGACCTTTAGTTTATTTGTTATCACAACTGTATCAAAGCCCTTTTGCTCTTTTTTCTTCCAATTGTTGTGGTGTCAACTTTGTAGGTTGTGGAAGTCTAGGAGTAGCAACACTTCCATCTTTATAGATGTGAGTGGTAGGCTTCCTTGTCGCCATAATTTTACATTCAATTTTTCTTGCCAACCTGAATGCCTTCTCCAATGAATCAAGTTCCCAAACGTGAAATTAATGTTGGATGTTATCCTTTAAAGTCGCTATGAAGACATAAATTTTGTGTTCCTCTGGAATCAATTACCCTTATATTCAATTTTTGGAAGTCCTCAATGTGCTCCACCATTGAACCCTTTTGTTTGATATTTATCAATTGGCTCTGAGAAGGTGTTCTCTTTGTATCCTCATAATGTTCTATCATTTCTTCCATAAAAATTAACCAAGTGACAATTTTTTTACCGGAGCAAAGCCATCGATACCATACAAATGTATTTTGTTCTAAATGTAAAGTTGCAATGCATACCTTTTGTGTGTTTTGCACATTATTGAGATCAAAATATTGCTCCATCTGTAGTATCCATGTTACGGGATCCTTGCCATCAATCTTCCTCATATCCACATTTGGAATATGGTGGTTCTTCAATCCAACATTAGAGTTTATGAAATCACGATTAACATTTATTTTTTTCTCATCATGAGTTTCTTCTACTATATTTTCACAATTAGGAATCATTTCTTGTATCAACTTTGTCAAACCTTCCATGTCTGCTTTCAGAAAATTCTTCATGTTTTCCATGTTGTCTTTCATTTTTTCTTCCATGTCATCCATCTTAGCTTCCATGCAATCCATCTTAGCTTCCATGCCATCCATATTAGCTTCCACACCTTTCTTCAAACCATCCATCTTCGCTTCCACACCTTTCTTCAAAACTTCCATTTCATTTTTTATTGCTCTTTGCGAGAGAAAAATTTGGTGCACTTGCTCTTGTAATATTGATAGATCATGTTGCAATTCTTCATCTTCATGAGTCACAGTAGAGTATTCTGAGGGCTTAATGGGTGTTGAATTCATTTTAGGAGACATTTTAGAAACCAATACTGATATATGTGCTCAATAGGTCCTTAAAACTGATTTTTCAAACAAGACTTATGCAATTTGAAAAAAATACACACCTTTTTCTTGCTTTTGAGGAGCTCGATATTGAAACTGATTTATCTCTGTGATTTCGGATCTTCAATATCTTCAATTCTGTCCTATAGTAGCCCTCTGAATCTTCTTTAAAATGCCACAGTTCTGACCTAATTTGGATTCTTCAAGACCAAGTTATGCTAAATCTCCCACAATGGCCTAATTATGGACTGGCTCAGTAGAGAGAACTTGTATGGAGTGCCACGTGTGATTGTTTCCTCCTTCGACTTTGAAATTGATACACAGGAAACTACACTTGTGGCCACTTTTTACAGAATTCCAATCTGATGATCAGAGAGAGAGTTATGACGATTTTCCCATGGTCACCTCTTTGACATGAAATTCGGGAGCCTGAAATAGCCCTAACTTCCATAGATCATATCTTTGAAATATTGTGAATCAAGCTCTGAAATTTTTCCACGGCATTTCTCAAGAGTTCAGCTTTTCTCTATAAAAATTTCAGCTTCTGAACCCTCATAGAAAAAATGTTATAGTGAAAATTCCACAATGCCCTATTTAGGTTAAATTCAGGAGCCTACAAAAATCCCTAACTTCCACAGATCATATCTTCGAAAATATTGCGAACCAAGATCTAAAATGTTTCCACGACGTTCCTCGGGATTTCGGCTTCGTGCTGTAAAAATTGTAGCTTCTTAACCTTCATAGAAAAACATTTATAACGAAAATGCCATGATGACCTATTTGGAGCAGCGAAACCCTAGAATCCAAAATTCTAATACCAAATGTTATGAAACCAACTCCAAAAAATAGAATAAAAGAGAGATCAATGCCTTAGAAATCAACCACTTCAAGGGGGAAACCTCCAATACATTACATAAATGAACAATTCTTGGATGATACAAATGACAAAACCTCCTTCTATATATAGTGGTCCATGGAGTCACAATATAATCCTAGTCGACCTAACAATAATAATTTAAGTGAACAATAATAACAATATGGGGGTTATAGGGGTACAAAAATAGCAATAAGGGGGCTACACTAATAACAATAAGGGACTACACTAGTAATATGGGGACCTAACATAAGCCCCATTGTCTCACTGATTGACCCTTATCTCTTTTATTGGGAAGGGGTTGAGGATGGAAGCTACTTTGATGGAATTAAACCTTCCACAATCTAGGTGATAAGCATAACATTGCAGGTGGATATGTCTTCTTTTATCCAATAAATGAGCTAACACTGATGTAGGACATCGAAATCTCACATGTCTTACTCCCTATTTCTTCAATAACAATCAATAATTCTTATATGTAATGTATCACTTTAACTCATCATAAACGAGAATACCTAATCCAAGAGAACTTTAATTCTATTATACACAACTTCCCACTCATTTCTTTCTAAATTGAATAATTACCTCTATTTATTTAAATTAATAAATAAATGTTAAATTTTTTAAATTTGATTAAATAAACAAATTAATCAATTTTTAATATAAATATTAATATAATGTGATATTTAAAATATTTATTTTAACTAATAAATGGAATGATATGGGCATTTTTTTGGGTTAATTTTGCCCAAAATTTGATAAAGATTTTTAAGATAATAAGATAAAGTTGTTTAATCTACAAACTACCCCTTATTTTAAAGAAATATTAATTTTGTGAAATATTTTTTTAGTTTTTAGTGTGTATCTTACAACATGATACGCACTAAAAACATAATATTTTTTTTAATATTTATTATTATATCCTTTTTCTCATTTCAGAGTATCTTTTAAGTATCAAAGATGTTATCTACAAAAAATGAGTATCCCAAAAAAATTTCAGGGTTTTGAATCTATTTATGCGAAATTAATGTTAAATAACTTAAATTAGTGATATTCCCAAAAATTATATAACTTTATTCCTCACCATAAAAAAATCTAACAACTAAACTATTTTTTAATTACCAAGATAAATTCAATACTCTACATTTTTTTAAATATTCAAATTATATAATTTCAAAATTTTAATCTTATTTCCCCCTATTGGGGGTGCGATCCAGTTGCAAATCCCCAGGAGGACCATGATAACAACATTTAAGGAAAGGCCTTACGACCTACAGGGTGGTCTAGATAGTGGTAGGTGGTCGAGGGAAGGTGGAAATGAAGGCTGCGTGCGAGGTGTGCTACTCAGATCCTAAAGGCGCCATCATTATGAAAGTTGGGATACATAAGGGAGGATGATTTGTCGAGAGTTTATAATCCGACTCTTTTTCTCTCAAGCCATTTTTCCATGGGTGAAGGTTAACTAGTTCGGAGCCAACAAGAGCGACGGGACGCAGAACCTCAACGTTCAACGCCAAGCAAACCAAGGGTATGTAATATTGTCCCTCTCATTTTTATGTCTCACGGTCACAGAGAACGCTGGAAATTCAGTTCTTTCAGCTTCTAAATGGAATAGTCTGTTGGTAGCATCGACTCTTCTATCTGCATGGGGTCTTGGGAGGTCTCCTTGATTCTTTTTGGGTTGATAATGTCAATTTCCATTCTGTATGGCATAATGCTTCAAAAAATGGGGGATATGGGTCTTGGTTGGGGAGGTCACGTTTGCAAACACTCTAAATTGGTAGGGTTGGCCACATGTATTGCGGGATGGAGGAAACACCCTGACCTATATGTTAAATTGGACAATCATTTTGTGATTAAGGAATGCTGATGTCAGACCTCTATGGTGCGTGGGGGAAATGGGGATAAATCCATTACAATTCCATTTAGGAGGCCTGGGAAAACCTAGCAACAAACCCATGATAAGGGTATGGTTCATAATCATCATCGTGGTATTGAATGGTGGTTTAAGGTTTATAGGTTACGATTCACTGATAACGTGTTGTGTTTGTGTATGGCCTTCACTCTTGTCATGGAGACAACCCCAGGTGAGGAGTCGGGACCTCAATTGGGGGAACACCATCATTTTTTTTATTAGCTTACTGAACTTTCACAAGGCATCAGGCTCCTGTTATCACTATAAAAAATCTCTGAAACTCTGTTAGTTACATTTTTTCCTAATTCCTAGTGTTAGATAGGGTTAGAGTCATTTTGATATTTTTCAAGGTCTAGATCATGGTTAAAGGTCTCATACCATCATTAAAACATTGTTTATTAATCTCACTTCACTCTTCACAAGTCTCATGCCACGTTTTAAAACCCATTTGTAAAGTTTGTTTTGAAAATTTGATTGAATAAGCCTAGAAACCACATTTTCGTAGCGCGCCTAGTGTAAAAAGTCCATTTTGTGCTACGAAAACGCTGGTGAATTCATAGCGCAAAAACTAGAATTTTTACACCATGTGCTACAAAATCGAGAATTCGCAGATTTGTCTCTGAGCTGTCACATTTGTCAAATGAAGTTAAGTTTTCCATCATTGGGTGTCCTTCATGAGTTGTCCTCCATGCATGCAACCATTCTTTGTCATCATTAGAGGTCATTTGTCCTAAACTAGAGGTCAGTCCTTATTGGTCCTTACAAATTTCAAACAGTTGGCCATTTTCAGTTGTCTCATGCAAGAAAACACTGCATGCATTCTTAAGTGTTGAAAGAAAGAATTCATGGTGAGATTCCTAGTTATCAAGCGAGGCTATATTTCTTATCAAGCGAGGTTGTGTTGTCTCATTGATAATTGAGACAAAGGTTATATTTCAAGCGAGACAAAACTTATTCAAATTCAGGTTATACTATCCATTGCTGTGAAACTTGAGTTCTTATCAAGTGAGGCTGTTAACTTTTCAAGCGAGGCAGAAACAAAATTGTCATCAAGCAAGGTAGAGTTCTTATCAAGCGAGGCTAAATTCATTTCCTGAGTGAAACAGTCTATTCAACAGGAGACTCATATTGTTAATTTTCTGAAGACACGAGGTTTTTAGAAGTGTTTATTGCAAATTTCTGAAGATACAGGTTTCAAGAGGAAAATGGCTGAGGAGAGAAGAAGCCATAGGTCTGGTCATTGCTTAAGGACTGAACCTGAAGGTATTGAAGCCCTTACAAAAGATAAGTCTGTCAAAGCAGCTTTTAAGAAAGTTGGATGTTGGAGGTTTTGTCAAAAACTTCAAGGAGGGCACACTCAAGTTACCAAGGATTTTGCCATAACTTTCACAGGATCAAATTCAAAGATTGGGTTCCTAAATGTACCAATTTCCCCTGAAGTAATATCAGTAGTAACAGAGATCCCAAGAGGTGAAGATAGGTGGTTTAAAAATTTCAAATTTGATTTGACACCATGCAAGATCTTTTTGAAAACAGAGTTTTCAGAAGTTGACTTGAACAAGGTTGTGCTAAGGAGTTATGTCAGAGACACATTTTCCAATTTGCTCTACAATATTCAAAGATACTTCACTTGTGAGGTTAGATATCATAAGGTATACACCTACCATTTTAAACTCTTGCTTCATTTCATAGGGATAATATCATTAGATTTACCTTTTTATCTCTTCAGAAGCTTGGCTAAGATGTCTGATAAGGTACAAATGAAAGTTGAATCATGCGAAACCTCTTTATTTCACCATGGCTTAGTCAAATTGATAGTCTTGCACGAGCTACAAAAGGAAAATAGAGATTGGGCAGAATCCCTCTTTTTGAGTAGACTTGGAATAGAAGGAACAGTTGCGAGCCCACAAGCTAAAACCCCATCAAAGATTGGTGGTCCTGTGGAAACAAAGTCTAAAATATTTTTTAAACTTAAACCCAGGAAACAAGTGAAAGAACCAATTACATCATTGAATATCCAAGAGACTCCTAGGTCTATACAGAAGAAGAAAACCCTGGTTGAGGAAACAATTTTAGAACAGTCAACTAGCAAAGCAAATCCAAAGAAGTTGACTAAAAGTCAGAGGTTAAAAGAAAAGGATAAGGTTGTAGTTGCAGATGAGACAAGAGGCAATTTGAATGAAATATTTCAGGCTATCTACATAGATGAATCTCCCCTAGTGCAGGCAGACTTCATCAAATTAGATATAGGTGCCAGCAAATTGAAAAAATTGAAGACATCTAAAAAGTTAGAATTTGAAGAAGAGGTGGCAGAGTTTATTTTTAAACCCAGAAGACCCTCAACGAGGCAATCTAAGAATCTGAAACACTCAGATTTGGTGATAGAGTGAACAGGGGAAGAAAGTGTTATTGTTTTTGAAGAAACTGCAAATGCATCATCTGCAATGCATGAAGAAGATAGAAACAGGGTCTTCAAGGTTCAAAAGGAAAAAAGCAGCTATGAAGAGGTAAAGAATAAACTCAGGCTTGCAAATAATGAAATTGAGAAATTGAAGAAAAGAGAAAGAATATATGTTGAAGAGAAGGTCAAGTTTGAAAGGATGAAAGGGCTGTGGGAGCTTGAGAAAAATCCAAATCCTGAACTGATTGACAGTCAAGTTCAGTTTTTCATCTGGACCCTACCTGCAATCAAGGAAGCCAAGTTCATCAGGATGGTTAACATTAAACTGAGGGCTAATAATAGAAGGCTCAAAAGGAGAATTGAAGATTTAGAGATACAGTGAAATCAGTTTGGAGATGAGCTATAGCCTAAACAATAAGTTTCATTTTTGAAATAAACTTTGAAGGTTATATAGTAATGCTCCATTCGTGAAACTGCTCAAGGTTGATGGTTATTGTTATAAGAATGGATCTACACCTGAAGACTAAGTTTTAAAGGTTTCTGACTTGAAATTTTGAGGAAACAACTGAGAAAGATGAAGACTCAGCAGTTTCGTAGCGTGGTATGAAACTGCTAAAGCAGACTCAGCAGTTTCGTAGCACACTACGAAACTGCTGTAGGATGCAGTTTTGTGAATTTTTGTAAATTTCAAAGAAGAAATGGTTCAGTTTTGAAGCCTTGATGCTGATGGGAGGTATATATTGAATATCAATGAAGATTCAAAGGGTTTTGGTACATTTAATTTGAGTCTAAATCATGTTTTTCAAAAGAAAGGTATGCGCTACAAAAACACAGGCAGTTTCGTAGCACAGCACTATGGCAGTTTCCACATCATTTTTGAAAAGTTGACATATACACAGATGGAAGGTCAAATCTCTATGAAGACTTTAAGACATTTGGCACGTGTTTTGAGTTCAAATTATGCAACAAATGGTTCGAATTGGTATTAATGAAGCACTCAGCTACTATACAGGAAGCACTATCCTATTTTATAGGGACAAATAAGGAAGAGATAAAGGGGGTCTAACAGCAAGAAGATAGTCATGATCATGGTCGAAGACTAGAAGATGCAGTTATCAAGTGTTGTTTTAAGTATTTAGATAAGGTTGTTATGTTTTAATAAATGATGTTTTAGTCCTAATTGTATTAGGAGTCTAAACAGACAGTTTAACTGTCAGTTGTGAATGCAGTTTGTTTTATGAGAAGTGTTAGGTGTCAAATTTCGAATTCTCCTCGAAGGATTGGAGAGAATCCTAAGATGTAATGAATACTCTATAAAAGGGAGGAAATCGAATAGCATAGGGTTGGAATTTTGCTGGAACAAGTGTACTGTTTGGTGTTATCTACAACTCTGTTTTTATCTTAATACAGTGGTATCAGTTTGTTACTCAGGATTCATAAAAGGCTACGAATGATTGATGTTGTTATGTTTCTCCATTATCTTTTACTTGTAGTGGCATGAGTGTATGTTACTTAGAACTCACTGTGAAGGTGCTCTAACTTCCTTCATATATTCATGAACTGTGTGACCTACTGTTTTATTATTTTACTGATGCATCTAAGCCTTAATATGCCCTGACTTCCATATGAATTTGATATCCATGTTTATTAAAAACATAAAGTGACCCCATAAGCCCAATGGATGCTTGTTATTGTAGTACAACCAATTATTAAATTTAAATCATTTACTCACAGAGTTAGCCATCTGACTTTAATTTGAAAATCATAAAAACTTTGAGAGAGCCCTCTCAGGCTGAGGAGGCTAAGTCTCAACTAAAATCCTAGTTTGAAATAGTTACTCAGTGTCTCCTTGATTAGCAGCCTATCAGGGCCTGATTTTGAGATAACAGCTCCAATGGCACAGGAAAAGAACATCAAAGAGGAAGCGAGGGTGGATTGCTAGAGGCAGACTTGTAAGTGAGGTGCTCAAAAGGAAAAAGGTGAGCCCTCCTCCCAAGTGTCGAGAAGGCTGGGCCGCAAACCTCAAGCCACGCACATCAAGGATACCGCTCAGGTATATGTTCAAGAGATTCTGAGTCTAGTAAGGAAGGTAATTGCAAAGTGGAAGGAGGCCCTCACTCGCCAAGAGGAAGAAGCAGATTTGGAAGGTGAACTCCTTGTTCCTGATCCAAGAAATACCAGAGGCAGAGTATCCTAGTACAAGAAAACCATTCATCTATATTGGTGGATGAAACATTTGGTCACAAAAGCCATCATGCACAATACTGATTGTATGCAGGTAGACCACTCTCTGCAGGAAATTCAAAAAGACTTGCAACTCTTTCAGTGCCAGGTACAACAACAGAATGTCAGTTTGGGTAGAATTGAACAACTTCTTAGGAAGCCACAACAATATGAAATTCTCGGATCTAATGCCAAGGACCCAACGCCTATTGAGTCCTCCGAGGACTAGTTATTTTCTTTTCATGTCTGTTTACTATTATGATTTTGTTTATTTTGATGAAGAACATAGAAAACTCTAGACTTAGTAGGATAAACTCTTTAAAAGATTTAAAATAATTTGGCTTATATAACTATGTGTGATACACTAAAGACATTACAGTTCTGGCTCACTTATAATGCCTTCTAATAGCCAACAGACCTGATTTCCCATAGAGCAAGTTAAGGCATCAGAAAAAATCATCTATTATAATCTGCTTTTTTTTATTAATGAATAAAAAGTACTACTTAACTTACCAAAAATAATAATCTTATTTTATATAAATTTCATTAATTTTTTAATTACAAAAATATATTTTAACACTTAAAAAAACCCTTCAAATATTGACATCATATAAGCTCAATAACTTAAAATTATGATCTCATCCCAAAAATACCTAACAATAAAAAATCAAAAATATCTCGAGATGCAATTTGCCATAAATGGGATATGTCCCCTTATCAATCATCTAAACCGCTCGGTGCCCATTGATTTGACTTTAAAAGTTGGATGCGACCCCTTGTGGGTGGTCCAGGAAGGATATTTTAGAGTTACAGTAGGTCTGAGATTCCGTGACTGGACATGGACTGGCATGTGTCATGCAGTGCAGCCGGGGGCATCTAAGTTTAGACTTTGGTTTACTTTCTCAAATCAAACCTTAATTTTGTTTAATTATCACGTACTCTTCACCGAATTCCATGCCTGGAAATATCCAGGGCCCAGGCAGCCTTTGGTTGTGCATAAAAGCCACCACTCCTTACAATTCGAATCGTAAGTCATTTGCTCAAGAAAATCCCAGAGCTTCTGCAACTTCTTCCTCTTGCGTTCTCTCTTAGCAGAAGCGATTGGCTCTTCTTAAAAGGGCTTCTGTTCATATGCATCCATTTTTTAATTATTGGGTATTGGGGCCGCTGGAGATAAGTTGGGGTTTCTGAGTTTTCTGCAACTGGTCTCCATTCTAATTTTGTCCTGCATTTGGGTAAGCAACCATACACTTCTAATTTGTTTTAGGTTTTCAGAGAAATTATAAACTGATGGGTTACTTTTATGCAGAAATGGTATCTGCCAGAGAATTTGTACTGCGGTATATAGTGGTGATTTCCTGTTTGGTGGCATCAGCCAATGCGGGGGTGCAGTTTTCTTCATTGCCCAGGAGTCTGGCAGTCACGGTAACAATCATTTCATCTGCACCAGCAGCGCCCAATGGTAAGAAGTATCGTTTCCATTGAAGTCTGAGATCCTCTGAGCAATTGATTAAATTAGAATAAATTTAAGTTTATAAAAACATTTATCAGAATTTTGAAATAATATAATAGGTTGGTTATTTATCATCACTTTACAGTTTCATATTTATTAAAGAATGGTCAAAGGTTATGCATATAATAGATATAATTTTTTTTTTTAATAAGGTTGGTTAATTTTTGAAAATAATTTATATTTAAAGTTGGTGATATGAATTATTTTTAGATAGGTTAGGTTATGAGTAGCACGATTATATTAGTAAATGTGGTTGATATATAATTTTTTTTGAATTATTCATTTTGGCCATACCAATTTACATTTATAAAAAATGATTCAAGATTATATGTGATCCTTTTTTAACATTGTTTAAGTTTTAAATTAAAATTGATTGAAAGAAAGAAATCCACAACCCTAAAAACAGCTTATAAGACGGATTGTTTTTTCATCTAGTTCTTTTATTAGGTCTTTCTGATGTAGAGTCTTACAATATAAGTTTCAGTTTCTACACAAATTTTTAGCTAAATAAATTATCCTAAGAATTAGCTGCCAAAATATTTGCATAATTATCTTTATTTTCTTAATATTTATGAAAATTCTCTTTGAAATAATATTACAGTAGCCATGGCTGGGAGAGACCAACTAGTAGTGTCATGGTGGGTAAACAAATCATCATCACCAGCAGTTTCAGAGTACAAGAATGTGGAGGTGAAGCTTTGTTTTGCTCCAGTGAGCCAAGTGGACAGAAGGTGGAGGAAGAGCAACAACGATCTGAAGAAGGACAAGACCTGCCAGTTTGATATGAGTGAGCAACCCTACAATTCAAACATCAAGAACAACACAATCACATGGACTGTGAAGAGGGACGTGCCTAAAGGCACATACTTTGTGAGAGCATACGCATTGAACGCTTCAGGGAGCGAAGTGGCGTACGGGCAGAGCAGCAACAAGAACAAGACCAGTGATCTGTTCATGGTGGACCCCATATCTGGGAGGCACGCTTCCCTCGACCTCGCCAGTGTTGTTTGTGCTGCTTTCTCCATTGTATCCCTCTTTGCATTTTTCATTCTTGAGAAATGGAGCGCCCAGAAGGCTGCGGGACAGAAAAAATAATTGGATGCAGCAGGAGCCCAAATACAATGGACTGTATACCTGTAATAGCTCGTGGTTATGAACGAAATTATAACACATGCTGCAAATTGCAATCTCATGGGTAGGTTCTGTGAAATTGTATCCAGCGCCATCGAGTCTAATTCATTCATTCACACCGTAGGTGCATATTTTATATTACTTCGGGTGTCATTTTTTATCTGAACATGTGAAAATTTGCAGGTCTAGGTGTAGCTGTATTTATAGAGTTTGAACTTGCAGATTTAGGTTTTTATCATTTTACATAATTTTAGAAGTTCTCAACTATATTATGTATTTGACTATGAAAACTTTCACCTTTTAATATATTTATATTTATAGTGTTTGAACCTATGAAAATTTGCAAATCTAAATGTATTTATAATTTGAACTTGTGAAAAGTAGCAAATAAATCATGTAAATTAAATTCAGAGAAAAAACTATAAAAGTAAACCTTAAATTCAAAACTAAAACCTAAGATGGATTTCTGCTCGTTTATAATGAATCATAGGGAGTATTTAATGCATGTCCATGGCCATGCCCACTTACCATCTCAATTTTTTGTTGTATATCTGGGCATGGAAAATGCAAGCTAGACATTTTTTCATGTCATACTTATTCACATAGAGACTCTTTTTCCATAAAAGTTTTATAAAATGGATATTATTCGGGGGTTATAATAAAGATAAAGATCAAAGTTTTTGTTTTAAATAAAAAGAAAACCAATGAGCTAACAACAGTTTAGTATAACGCTTGAGCTTGAGTCTTGGAGAGAGCCATGTCTAAAATACAAAAACACATTTGACTTTTAAGAAAACCTCAATTTTAGAAAAGAAACCTATCCTGGATGACAAATTGCAAAAACCCTCACATTCAAACAATTGACAAACCTCAATTTTAAAAAAAAAACTAGAATTTTAGAAAAGAACTTGCAAAACCCCTACATTCAAACAATTTACAAACCTCAATTTTAAAAAAAACCCTGAATTTTAAGAAAACAAAAAAAACTACCCTGGTTGACAAATTGCAAAAACCCTCAGACTCAAACAATTTACAAACCTCAATTTTCAAAAACACCTACATTGAATGACAAATTGCAAAAAAACCCAATACTCTTACCATGTAAACCTTACATGAATAAAATAATATTTATATTCAATTGATATCTATTTATTTTCATAATTTCCTTCTGTTTATAGATACATATATCACTTTGTCTTGAAAAATATAATTTTGTGTTCTCTTTTGAAAACCAGATGTCCTAAACAGCACAACCAAATTACAAAACTGAGAAGCCACAACATTGAGAAACCTTGTTCGCAAATTAGACTACCCACACTATTCTCAGTACACAACATAGAAAAGCTTTAGCCTTTTGTAAAGCTCGAGGTGATGAGAAAAAAAAAAAGACTGACATACTTACAGTATCCTATGCCTCTTAATATTCATAGTACAGAAAATGGAAAAGTTTGAGCCTCTCCTTAACCTCCATTTGATAAGAAACCAAAAATAATCTTGACATTCCATGTAAGTTAAGTTTAATATTGAAAAATGAGAATTAAAGTGAGAAAATTAAATTAACTTTAAAATTAAAAAGAGTACAACGATAATTGGACATATCTTCATTGTTGAATTTAAAACCTCCCAACCAATTTTAAAAAAATATTGTTGTAATGTGGAATACTGTAAATAGATTACTCCAATTCTAAAATAATAATGATGTAATAACCTACTGGAATACTGTAAATAGATTACTTGACAAATTCTAAGTCGTTGTAGGTGTGAATTCAATAAGACACAGTGACATTGTAAGAAAGCTAATTCAAGAAATTGGAGTTTTCCATTGCCATAACTACCACATCAAAAATCTCACTAAACTGCATAGCTTACAGATACACTCTTTAGTGACCTTTCTACATTGACTTTTTCCAATAAACATTACACTTATTATATTTTTGACAACTGATCTGAGAGTTAATTTAAGAACATCGGCTACTACAAGAGCGTTTTTATAAAATTCAGGATGGGCAGATCTGGAGAGCCCTACGCAGATCTGAAGAGTCTCGGTATATTTAGGAAGCTATGTCTCTGAGCCACAGTTTGGGGTTAACTGAAGATTTAAGGAAACTAAAGTTGAGAGTTTGATGAAGAAGGGTGTTGCTTAACTGAAGTTGAGAGTTTGATGAAGAAGGGTGTTGTGTGAGATTTTTTAGAGTGTTTGGAGGATTTCTGGTCTGAATTTGGCAAAAAAAAATTGTGGTGAAATTTTGATTTGTGTTATTTAAATTAGTATTTTGATTACATATATGGATTCAGCACTCCCAAAAATTATTGAGTGGCTTATATTGTGAATAGTTAACTGTCAAACTTATAATTTCAATAAATCTCTCCAATTTTAAACAAATTAGATCCGAAAATAAGCTTTTCAAAAAATCTCACATATAAACTACACCCTTTCATACACCCTTTCATGATTTTAATAAATCTCTGCAGAATTTCAAACCAATTAAATCCAAAAATAAATAAAAAACTTATAAAAAATCTCACTTAAAAACAACACCCAACACCCTTTAAGAGCACAAAAGATCAGGCATAACAACCTGAATAATCTGATGGGAGAGCATCGAAAAGTAGTCGAAGGATTTGATGAAAAATATAGTGCTCTTTGTTGTAAATTGTTGTAGTTTGTATAAGTAGGAGAAGCCAAGAAGTTCTTGTGGTTGAGTGTGTGAGGATGGTTTTCTGGTTGATGCAAAAGTGCAGGTTTTTCAAACTGCGTAAGCAGTCCACGCAGCGGCTGCATCATTTGGTACCTGAGTATGCTGGCGACGAAATTAAGGTTTATGGAGCAGTGCAGGAAATTTAAGGGAAAGGTGAGCTGTGATTGAGACAAAAATAATGCACAGAGAGGAGGTTAGACTGTTGTTAATGAAAAAGTGAAGAAAGTGAACCAAACCAGAGTTCTGTGAAAAACATGGTTCAAGTAAAAAGCAACGAGTAAGCTCAGGAGATGTCGCAGGTGATTAGTTTGTTAAGGCTTAAGAAAGGTGCCTTGAAGATAGAAATTTCCAGTGACAATGGAAGTTTAAACCAGGATTTATGGGGACACTGGAAAAAATTCTTTGGAAAAGAAGATTGAAGTTCCAGTTGAGACCAATTTAATCATTGATGTACATAACGTCAGAAGCATAAAGCGTAATGGTATTTGGTTGGTCTAAGCATTAATTTAAACAATGTTATTGACAATGTTATATATATATATATATATATATATATAAATATATAAATATAAAATGTGAATTTTAATTTTTTAATAAACATTAAATTCTATGGATAAAGTTGAGGTTAAATAAACTACATGATTCTGTTAGAAGTTGCCCTAGCCATAAATATTTTGGTATTTTTAAGACTATATTTATATATAGAGGGTTAAATATATGTTTTTTCATATAACTTTAAAAAAGGATTGTAATTGGTTTAGTTTTATTTATTTATGTATTTATTTTTGAATGTTTTGAAGAAGTCTAAAAATATTTATAATTATTTTAGGTGATGTAATTTTTTTTTAATAATGATGAAGTGTTAACTCACATTTTGATAGTTATTTTCATTTTTTTTTTAACTAGAATACAAATTTTGTATTAAGCAAAAAAATTTGGGCAAGAACACACACTTAAAGTATAATTGAATAAATATGATAGAGAAACATACTTTATTGATTTTAAAAAGAGGAGGAAAAAAACCAGTTTTCTCTCAACAAAAGAAAAAGTTGGAGAGATCCAATACCAGGCCCTTAGAGACTTGAGCCTACTGCGTCTTGATAATAAAAGTATATTCTTACAAATTGGTTGCATAAGATGCTTTGATCTTTTCTATTTCCTGTTAATGGAGGGGAAGATCATTGATTGAGTTTTAAAACACCTAAATGGGAAGGAGAAGAAGAGAAGACATTAACCTTCTTCTCTCCCTACCTCTTTTTCCTTCTTATATAAAGGAGGGATTTTGTTAATATCTTTAGAAGAAGTCTCTTCCTTGATGATTGATCTGATGTTCTCTAAACTCTGTTGATTTGGATTTAACTAATCATATTCATCTACGACTTCGGCCTTCCAGGACTTCAAAGCTTCATATCTATTACTGAAGGGAGGATGTTGATGAGATTTAGGCCTTCTAGAATAAGGCCTCTTATATGGATGGTTCCTATGCTTCCTTGAAACTGAGTTGAATGCTCCTTGTTCATCATTACTTTGAAAAAATGGTAGAGGGATAGGTAGAAATTGAGATGTTGGAGATTTTGGACGAATTTTTGTGAAGTGATCATACTTGTGGCAACAATTTCATTTAAAATTAACTTGCTCATAACCCAAATCCTGAATATGGGACAAACACTCAAAGTCACACTGAATCGCCTTAGGGAATCTTTTTGGAAATCCATTTCAACACAAAATCCGGCACGTGATAAGTTAGTGTCCTTTACCTAAGAATTGGGGATGTGGTAGCTCAATTTGTTTCTTATGGCTTTGAAAATACCATCACTGTAGCAAAGAAGGGGAAGATATGGAAATTTGATCCTGACAAGATCAAAAGAGATTTCCATGGTAGGATTAAAACCCAAAGTCTAGTGGGTGAGAAACATTTCCGTGAAGCCTATGAAATAGGGCCCAGATCTAGAGGTCAAATCCCTATTCTCTTAGCTTTCAAAAGAAAAAGTGAAATATCGTTTCCATAATAAAGTACCAATAGGCTCATGATTTGCACAATTTTTAGGGATTTGTTCTAAAATAGATTTATAAATAGGCCATGTTAGTGTCAGAATATGCATTCTACCATCAGTGATCAAAGTCACTCATTTCATTATCATTTTAGGTGTCTCACTCTGAAATTTTTATATCATTCCATTAGGTCATGCTAAAAATTGTTTCACTCATGATAGCCTTCCTAAATAAAACTTCACTCTCCCTCAAAGATTCACATTGCTGACTCACTTCCATGTCTTCTTGAGCATAATAACACCTATGAAAAGCTCATTTCACCATGTCTTGTCACTGTTAAAGTCAACCATGGAATTCAGGTTACTCAAAGCGTCATTAAGTCATTAGGGTTTTGTCTTTCAAGGTCCAAAAATGCATCATTTCATTTGCATAAGGTCAGCAAAGTATCAGAGTGATCCCAATAATGTCTCTTTACCATGTAAATATGACCTCCAAGACAGTTTCTACAGTTGTAATTTGATTTCAAGTGTGGGTTTCATTCCAAGATGTAATTTTTATTTATTCATGTAATTTTATGTTAATTCAAATGTAATAATTATTCAATCCCCCAAAGGCTGCCAACTCAAATTTCCACATGCCAACACATGAAATGTCAAAGTGAAAGAGTTTTAGTTCATTAATTGATCAAATTTCAAAGGGAGTTGTCTTTTCCCAAAGGTGCCCAAGTTATCATTGTTCACAAGCACCAAACCCTAATTTCCTCTCCCACTGAGCTAGGGTTTGCTATGGAAACGAGACATTTGAACAAAGGAGTCATAAGGTAGGTCATATCAGTAAATATGAGGCCATTTAAGCTCATAAAAATCACGTCTCCATCATTTTTTGAGAAGTTATTCCAAGAGTCAAGTCATTTTCCACTCATAGGGTCGATTTTTCTTCAAACTATGTTTTCGACCAAACAGAGATGAATTTGAAAAAAGTGAGATATTTTTTTTGTCCATAATAGGTCAAAAAGGAAAACCTCATTCAATTTTTACACAGGTGTCATTGTTTTAGAGAAATTTCAAAAATACAGGTGCCACAAGAGAGTTGTTGCACTTCTCAAGTGACCTTGGGAAAATCAAGTTTTCTCATAGCCGAAGTGTCCAAATGACTTTCTTGATGAGTAAAATGATAACTAGACAGAGAGAGATTTCCAATGAGCTATCGTGAGCTCAATTTGGAGTTTAGTAAGGCCTCCAAAAGTTGGAGGATAACTGGTCCCTCAAAAATGCAAAAACCACCAAAATTTCATGTTTCTGCCTCCTTTTTAGCATGGTCACTGCATGTTTACCAGTCTTGGGAGATCACGTTTTTTACAAGGAAAATGAGCGCCATTTTTGAAACTGGAGGTATATTTGCAAACTCGACTCACATAGATTTCCAATGAGCTATCATGGAGCTTATTTGAATATCAGGAAGGCACTCAAAACCAGCTTTGAAAACAAGCTATTTTTTCTGCTTGGACACTGCGCGTTTGCGAGGAAATTTCCAATTTTCACAGTCTTCAGTAATTTTTCTCCAATTTGACTTTTCACCTTGGGAAATGAGAATTTACTTATGTAAATGGTCAATATGAATGCAAAAGTCATGTTTTTTACTTTTATCTAGGGTAGATACATTAGGTAAGTCAATCAGTTGAGGTGTAATGAATCAGTTCCTAGAGATAGGAATGAGTCACTTTTCTCATCCTACACTCTAGCTTTCAGTTTAGATTTTCATGTAATATCTCCCTCGCTTGATGGATTCGACCCCTGAGGATGAGAGGAGGTGGTTTGAGGTCTATTTAGCTCAGGTTTTCAGAGGAGTCAAGGGTTGGTATCAGTTTGAAATTTTGTGTATTGATCAAGAAACATTTTGGCCTAGATATTAATAACTAATTGCAGCTATTTCTCTGGGATTCATGTGATATGAATGTTTGACATAGTCTTTTTCTCTGTGATAATTTGTATGAATGTATTGTAAGCTCATAAAAATTTTCATGTCTATGTGATGCAGGTGGATATTGGTGGCCACCTGCCTATTCAACTTGCGGCCCCACCATTGTCTCTTTCAGTTTTTTTCAGTTTCGGCACAACTTACTATTTTTAGCATTTTTTCGGACCTTGAACTTCCAGAGCCGTTTTGAGGCCCTAAACGACGTTTTTTGGGGAAAACCAGGAGCAACATGGGTCCATGGACCGATGTTGCTCACAACAAAAGTTGTATTCCTCGGATAGATATTTCTAACGATGTATGGTGCATGTCAAACGGAGATCGTATGTTAAATTTATGTCCCCGGGATGTTGAAACACCAATTCACCAAAATGGGGCCCATAGTTTTGGCTCTTCATCTATTAGGGTTGGAGTTTTGGATGTTTAGGGTTTTCCATTGTTTCCAAATAATAAATAGGCCCTTGAGCCTCATTGTAACTCATTTCAGAGGGTTGTAGCTGCCACATCTCTTCTCAAAGATAAGCTCCCAGCACCCTAGCTAGTTTATTTCCATTTTGTCCGTAAGAAAATTCCAGTTATTTGATATTAATAAAATGAAGTGTTATTTCCGTTGCATATTTGTATTTATTGTTACATGTGTATTTTGTTGCGTTCCTGCATAAATCTGGATCAATGGTATCAGAGGGGTCTGCTTTTTCTCGATCCTTCTTTGCATGTCCCTAACGAGGTCGGGGTATAAGGATTTAGAGCTCGATCTGGTTGAACCTTTGCAAGATCAACCTAGCAAACCTTGGCGGCCACCCATGGGGGACGAAAAGAAAGATGAGGGAGCAAGAGATCCTATCAAAATATTGCTCGAGGAGTCCCTCAAAAAACAAAGGAACGCGATGATGGATAAATTTTCCCAAATCCTTCAACGACTGCCCATCGATGGTGCATCTGCATTCAACAACCACTCTAGAGGCGCGAATCCCTTTAAGGTACAAGTAAACTTTGACATTCCCATATTTGAGGGTCAAATATATGCAGATTTCATAGATAGATGGTTGAATCGATTAGAAGGATATTTCTCGGTTCATGACTTTTCTGACCGGGAGAAGATTATTTTTGCACTCCTCAAAGCTACCCCCTATGTCAAGGATTGGTGAGAAACCTACTGTGAGAAAAAAGATGAGACAGAACCCTCTCTTTTATCATCCATACCCACCTGGAATCTTTCCGAGATGTCATCAAGGAACAATACTATCCCGTGGGGAGCTATGAGGACAAGTACATACAATGGACCATGTTGCGGAAACAAAGGGATCAATATGTGCATAAGATGACGAATCTGTTCCATACCCTATGCACAAAGTTGGGTATAAAATATTCGAAGAAACATTTGGTGCTAAAGTATCGCAGTTGTCTGCACATATACATTCATGAGGAAATGGAGTTCCTCAACATCTCCTCGCTTGGTACAGCATACTGGTATGCTGCCAAGATTGAGCATAAATTCAAACAAAAGAAGTGATACTTTGGATCTGCAAATGAAAATCAAGGGAAAGGCGCCCCCAAACTGCAGAACAAAGGACAAAGCTAAGGCATGGTGGCCCAAGACAACCTGCCAAAGCCACAAGCAAGGAACAACACCGCGAAGCAAAATAAGCACACAAGAAAGTGGTGTGAGTTCCATAAGAGCTCCACTCATAACACAAGTGAGTGTCGAGCCAAGCAGTTGCTCGTGGCTGAGATGAGGGCTTCTGAATCAGATGCATGCTCCGACTTTGAATCAGAACCTGACAAGGGGAATGACAAAGGGAAACAAATTATCGATGCGAAGCCCAACGCGACTATTACCACTGTGAAGATCCAGAATGAGGAACTGAAAGATCCAGAGGAGAAGGAGCGTCTCTTCCACTCCTAGATGTGGGTAAAGGTTTCCTTGCTACAATTCATTGTCGACAATGGGAGCCAAAAGAACCTCATTTCAGTAGATTTTGTGAAGCGGTTGGGCTTGCCAACCACAGCGCACCCACATCCATACACCATCGGGTGGCTTCATCAAGGATAGGATCTTCGCGTCAACCAGCAGTGCCACCTTCCCTATAGCATCAAGCCCTTCACGAATGAGGTATTATGTGACATTGCTCCTACTGATGTTTTTGATGTATTATTAGGCCAACCATACTTATGGAAGCGACATGATGTGTATGATTCACAACCTTGAGTTGTTATTGTTACTTTGGGAAATAAGTTGTATAGGCATGGAAAATTTTAGGGGCTAATATTCACAGATGGGCTAATTTTCCATGGTTTTTCCAAAAAAAAGATTCGCCAATTTCCATTTTTTTATAAAAATGATTCGCCCAAATTTTACAGTATAAAATTATTTTACGTTAAAAATCGCCAACATTATATAGATAATATATATAATATCATTATAAATTTGAATAATTTTACAAATACATCAATAAACATTTTATAGTTTGCATATTAGGGACTAGTGAGATTCGCCAATTTTTTAAACTTCAAGATAATTTTCCATCCTTAAAATTATCCCTGTGTATAGGATATCAGAGGTACCACCGCCTACCACTATCTCTTAGGTTACTGCAAAAAAATACTGTAAACTCTTTTCCCAAACCAGGAAATTTGTTTTCCTAATGATCTGCCCCTAGGGCAAGAAGAAGATTTTGACCACGACCTCCAAACATGGCTCCTCTACACGACAACAACAAATGGACAAGGTTGTGGAGGAGTACGAGAACATATTCACTCACCCACAAGGGTACCTCTGCACTGTCAGGTCAAGCACCCCATTTTTCTGACCCCAGGTGCACCGCTACCCAATGGACCGATCTATCAGCGCTCTGTTCTAGAGAATGATTAAATCAAGAGGCAGATTTAGGAGCTGTTGTAGAAAGGTCACGTCCATCCAAGTTCATCACCCTGTGGGAGCCCAATCGTGTTAGTACAGAAGAAGGATGGGACTTGGAGACTCTGTATTGACTATCGGGTGCTGAACAAGATCACTGTCAGGAATAGGTACCCGATCCCACAGATTGATGACCTTCTGGACCAACTCAAAGGGGAAAAATATTTCAGCAAGATCAACTTGAAGTCTGGGTATCACTAGGTACCAATCGAACCATCTGATGTGTGGAAAACTGCCTTCAAAGCCAAGGAGGGCCTTTTCAAATGGTTGTTCATGCCTTTTAGGTTGATAAATGCTCCCGCAACCTTCATGAGGTTGATGGAAGATATCTTTCGGCCGTTCACCAACTCATTTGTAGTGGTGTACTTGGATGACATTTTGATCTTTAGCCAGACTTGGGAAGAGCACCTCCACCACATCCGACAAGTCCTCCAAAATTACGGCAACACAAGTTGTATGCCAATTTGGAGAAGTGCACTTTTGGCATGACCCAGGTTCAATATTTTGGATACATTATCGATGAAACAGGGGTGCATGTGGATCCAACCAAGATCCAAGTCATTTGGGATTGGCCAGCCCAAACCACTCTAACAGAGCTTCGCAACTTTCTAGGTCTTGCTAATTTCTACCACAGGTTCGTGTTGGGATTCTCTCATATCACTTGGCCCTTGAGTCAAGTCACCAACGGAGGAGTGAAAGCAAAATTCTTTTGGTTAGAATCTCAACAGACAGCTTTCATAGAATTGAAACACCGCCTCTATTCTGCCCCAGTGCTCACATTACCAGACTTGCAACAACCATTTGAGATTGAGACAGATGCCTCTGACTATCCTATTGGGGAAATTCTTACTCAAAAAGGGCATCCAGTGGCATATCACATTGAGACATTGTCTGACATAGTTCGTGTAATAGCCTAAATCTACCTCAGGCTGAAAAAGGAAGAATCTAGGGTAACATCAAACCACGCTCAGCCTTGTAGCTAGCCCTACAAGGACAGGAGAGGGCTCTCTCCGTGAAAGAATATTCAAATAAACACAATAATGATCTGATATTAGGCTAGGTAAAATGATGGGGAAAAGGATTTTAATAAAATAAATGAATTTTTAGGGATGTGTGGGACAAAAATGGGACAGTTGAAACCGAGAATTAAATCAGGACACAGGGTATTTCATGGGGCAAGATAGGCAAGAAACTTAGCAAATAAACTTTAATGAGGATGGGATGGAAAGACTGGTGAGGAGATGAAAAGGGCACAGCAAATGGATCATTTTCAAACATAAGAAAAACACAGAGCGTGAATGATTTCCCAAGGCAGAGCATATAAAATGGATTCTACCTTTCTATCCTGAAATCATTTAAAAGGAAATGTTTATGAATGAGAGGTGAAACATAACAATTTACATATGAAACCAAAAGAGAGAACAAATGATAAATCTCATACCACATGACTCCCACAAAACAGAGCTGCATCTTTTATTAATCCCTGTCAAACTATACAATGGAGCGCAAAAAAATTTCTCCCACCCTTGAATTCTCAGACTCCGGCCCCCCTCAAATGATTTATAATTACAATAAATAAACTGAACTGTGGAACCATAGATCCGTGAAAAGAGGAGTTGTTCTAATAGCTGAAGAACAGAAAACTAAAGATAGAAAACAAGAGCCAATAATCTTTCCGAAAGGAAGAGCTGCATTACATTATTCCACTTGAAATTCGTTGATAACCAATGGAGAGGCAAAAACTGTAGCGAAAATTCCTTTGAATCGTTACTGAGGAAAAAATAGGCAATCCGATCCTATTTCTTTGTTGTTGTAGATATCCCTATTTTATTTTAAACTTTCGGCCTTTGACTGTTTCCTTTGCTTTCCATTTTTTGTTTGAATAAAACCAACGTTTTTAATAAACATTCCTTTGAAATGAAACTTTGCCTTTAGTGAAGGGAAAATTTATTTTAAAAGGGAAAAGGGAAGGGAAATGGGCGGTACCCGCATATAAATCGCAATCGGAGAGGACGGGCAGAGGGACATAACATATTAAAATACAAGTGTAATCGCAATCGGAATCGGGGAGTGGGGCAGGCAGAGTGATATATATGAAACAACATTTTCCGATGCGATTGGGGAAAACCCTTTGTAATAAGCAAAACGGATAATTTTTAACTTTTACAAAGGAAAAAGGGGTTTCGTAATGAATGGGCAGAAGGTTTAAGTGGTGGGACCCATGGGAACAATTGCAATCACAATCGGGAATGAGGGCGGGTGTATCACATAGCTGGATCCGCCGATTGCGATTTGCAATGTGCGATCAATCGCAATCAGGGATCGGAATCAGGAGAGGATGTTATATGAAATGGAGAAACAAAAGTTCCAATGCAATTGGGGAGAACCCTTTGTATGTAATCAAATATAACCAAAGTCTTGGATTAACAAAGGACTAGGCCTTTTATTTATGAACGGGCGGAAGTACCATGGTGGGCCCAAGGGGTTAATCGCAATCGGAGATCGGAATCGGGAGTGGAGTGCAACACAAATGGAAATGTTGATGCCAATGGCCCGATTGAATTTGAACCGTCGGATCAGCGAGAAGAGATCAACGGCGCCAGATCAATCGGGGGTTGTTACAATCGAAGGATCAGGGAAGGGACTTGCGATTGATCGCAATCGGAGTTTCGAGCGATTGGAGTAATCAGGGTGTGTCATTTAAACATTGCAATTGGAAAAGGTTTGCGATTGCGATGGGGGGTTTATAATATAAGACTTTATAATAAAGTTTCATCATAACGCATGGTGGGGAAGTGGTTGCGGCGGAATATTATAATTTAAGACTTAAAATTTTGTTATAAATTTTAAGGGGTATGGAAAGGGGAAGTGGTTTATACGGTGGGACTTTATAATATAAAACTATTTATTATAAAGTCCTAAGGCATGGAGGGGAAGTGGTTACAAACCAAATCGCATATTTATTCAAATGACTTATAATGCGATTTTATAATTGCAAAGAGGAAAAAGGAATTTTATAAGGAAAATATGAAACTTTAAACATAAAGTTTAAGGGAAAAAATGGGAAATAGGGGGTATATGAGGGTATAAGGGCTTTTACTTCACTTAAGCATAAATTTCAATTGAGAAGTCAGTTTTGAAAGTGTAGTATACCGTTGGAAAGCTCATTCCAGGCTCTTTCTGATGGATCTACTTGGAAGATGATTTGGCGCTGAACATGTTGTGAAAAACTCTCTGAAGGCAGGGACATCACTTTGTGGAGATAACAGCTTCTGAATTGTGACTTATTACACATGATGATATAGAATGAATAATAATAAAGGCGAAATATCATGTTTTCACCTCAAAACATGGTTTTGAGGCGAAAATTACATCAAACTGAATAAATGTCTCTCTGATTCTTCCTGGTGTCGTGCCTTCTGACTTTATTGACTTCCTCATGACCTTGCTAATATTATTGACATTTGAATCATTAATTTGACCATGGTGAGACCTTAGAAACTAATGAGACCCATCCTATGACCTACTGATATGATTTTAAGAATGAAAGTGAATAATGACTGAAGACCATAGAGAGGAAAATCAGCAGGTATCTCATGAGGGAAAACTGACGAAGAATTACTACCATCAATGAATCCATGACCTAACGCAATGGTGAAATTTATTATTATGGGATTCCTAATATGCAAATGCAAAGAGTAACTTTGATCACTAATGGCAGTATGACTAGACTGACACTAACATTGGCTCCAATGGGGATGGTAGCTCCTTGGAGGTGCCAAGAATGGCAGATCTCTGGGAGAATAGGCAGTGCCTTTTTCCATTGGGAAATGGAGTCAAAAACACTAAAACTGACATTATGCAGACTGAATTTGACTTAAGACTAAGACTGACAATCATAATAAAACCAAACTGAGTTAAGACATGACTAAAACACAATTGACAAACTGGAAAAATGCTCATAATTGAGCTTATTCATCAAACCTACTCTAATTGTTGCATTCACCACCTGATCAAGTGAAATTGAACAACCAATGCAACGATGTAAGCAACTTGGCTGCTATTTGAATTCTCCCCAAGTTCTTTCTAATGAGCAAGTAGAGAGAAGAGCTAAAAGGAAACTCCCATGGAAGCTTAGAATCAGGTTGAATTTTGATAAATTTGCAACGTCTGAGTTGACCGAATGACCTCAAGAATACTGCGAAAGGATCTTCATAAGAATAGCTATTGATTTCCCTTAATACATCACTGCTCTGGTCCAGGTAATCTCCATACCTTGTGTTGTGGATGATTTTTTCACCCTCCTAGAGACAGCCTAGAGTTGCTATAGACCAGTGCCTAGGACATCTTAATATAGCAAGGAGCTCCTTTAGTTTGGGTTTTCAGTCCAAGAACTCGCTTACTATATCTTGTTCTAAACAAGGAAATTAATTTTGAATGGGACCAATCTCTCTCAGACGCTGACACAAGGATAAGAATAATGTAGGAACATGATGCAAAACTTCAGCATGATAGCATCAGACAGTTAAGAGACCGCTTACCGTAAAGAGGGCCGATTCAAATAATATATCACAGAAATCAGATATCAGGGAGTGAGTGCAGTGAGGAAACATAAGGAGATATTAGCTGGCATACAAGGGCGCACCAATTTACGAATCCTTAAGCCACTAATATAGCAGAAAATATGGAAAGAGTAAATATGGAACAGTATATCATGACTAGGCCTATTTAAAGTGCTTGACTAATTCCAGAAAGGGCACCACTTAAGATGAATCCTTACTGCAAACTAGTGAGCCACTCGCATTCTAGAACATGATACAAGAAGACAGTTTGCATGAAATGAGATAATGTATTAACACATGAGAGAAATTACATACTGTGAGATACCAAAGACTAGAATCCTCAATATAGTCATAACCCCTCCTCACTGAGACCCTACGGGCTCTGAAACTTCATACAGAAATGTTACAAAATGTATACAGAAGTCTTTTCGCTGCACAATTTGCTGATAGAAATCTGGAACCCTTCAAAAATCTTATTTCTGAGTATTTATAGAGAAGATAGAAACTTCTGGAGGAGGAGGGAGACGAGGCATAATTAATGACTCAGTTTGAACCAACCTGGCGGAAAACATTCGCGCCTTCTCTTATGAATGACTAACTATAAATTAATACGACTAATAGTCCGTCTAAAGAAATAAATGCTGGGAGATAAAAATATCTTCATATACAAGACAGGAATAATAAAATATATGCAATATGCTGCCTGCGGCTGAGGAAAGATCTGTTGCCGTAAGAGATTTGGAACAATCTGTGTTTCAGTACTGTACTCTCGGCCCTTGGCTTTAGATTTGAGT
The DNA here is from genome assembly GCA_034641835.2 of Pinus albicaulis. Lineage (NCBI taxonomy): Eukaryota > Viridiplantae > Streptophyta > Pinopsida > Pinales > Pinaceae > Pinus > Pinus albicaulis. The sequence goes on from CM076581.1 coordinate 256,702,146, forward strand.
CCTGGATCTTTAATGCGGGGCGGACGCATCTGGAGAGTTCTGAGAATCCACATCTACGCCTTCTTTAATGTCAGTCACCTCTCCCACCTACCCTCGGCTTCTTTCCTTAATTTTTCCAGTAGGATATGTCCTTTAGTATGCTCCAAGTCTTTGCAATAGGGGCGGCAAGTTAAAGCACCAACTAAATCGTTTTAAAACCTGCAAAACCCGTAAAACGTTAGAAAAATGACTCGGTGACAGGGAGTGTGGATACAACAGCGGCCATGGAATTGATAATGCAGACTAGGTGAGACATTGAGAAGATGCAGGGTGACAGGAAAGACACGAATATAACGGAGAAATAGGGGAGTGACAATGCAGAATAGAATGAAGTGATAATGGACGAACAGAGAAAAGGTTCAGGACATGTCATCGGAACATATGGATGGTGGAGGAAGAACACGACGTATACTCGTGAATTACGATGACACGACCACAGGAGGTGGGACCCGAATCGGGGATCGCAATAGGAAGATGGAGCGGGGAGACCAGGGTGGTACATTTTAGAAGTTCCGATCACGATTGAGGGCGGGACTGCGATTGGTCTAGGACCATTCGATCTCGGAACAAGATCAACGGCTGTGCTTGCATCGGGGGGACAATAAAATGATGGGTCATGAAAGACCGATGATCCGATGTGCGCAGGCCCTCCATATAAGTTGATTGCCGCACCTTTGATTTGAGACAAATCGGACGGCCAACATTGCGTCCGATCGCTATGACAATAGGCCCCCTTCTTGCCTTGAATTATGGTTTTTAGACTCGGGTCATATGGAAGCTGAAGCGGGAGGGAGTCAAACTCTTAAGAATCTCGGCCCGATTATTTAAATTTGGGTTTCTAACTACTGTAAAGTATATTTTCGGGCGGAGATGGTAATATCAAGCGGGATCATGAGACTTTAGGCCATGGCAGAGGTTGAGAACGGATTTGAATGAGGCAGTGGGGCAAAAAATCACCGGCAGAGGTAGATATGTACAACATCGGCTCCATCTGGGGACGACATGTCTGTCCTTGGGCATGTAGAGAACACGCAGACCATCAAATATTTCATCTTATTTTTCAATTCCCCTGCACTTTTACTTCAAGCAATTATTAACATTCTCTTTACTTTAAAAGTCAAACAAACTATATACAATATATACAATCAGAGATTCTTTGCTTGGGTCAGAATTGGAAATATGGCTTGAGGAATTGGCCATTCACGGGTGCATCCAACAAATCACCCTGTAGATTTTCTAAAGAAAAGGTGTTGTTTCTTCCTAGCTTCACTATTTTGAATGGCCCGAACCACAATGGGTCAAATTTAGCATGCTTGCCCTTTTCTGCTCTGCGAGCATCCCATCTAAGAACCAGATCTCCAACTTGAAAATTCCTATCTTTTGCGTGCTGGTCAAAGACATTCTTCATTTTTTCCTGGTATTCTATCAATCTCTGGTCTACCTGGTTCCTTGTTTCCTCCAATTCTACCAGCTGATTAATTCTTTGGATCATGCCATCCGGTTCTTCCTGGTTCTCCTGCATGAAATGTGCCACTGGCAATGCTAATTGCAAAGGAAACACTGCAGCCCGTCCATATACCAACTCATAGGGTGACTTCCCTGTTGCTCTTTTACTGGTTATCCTATTTTCCCATAGAGAAAACTTCAATTGAGAGTCCCAGTTTTTCTTATTTTCAGCTATTGTCTTCTTAAGGGCTCTCACCAGGGTTTTATTGGATGACTCTGCTAGACCATTTCCCTGTGGATAATATGTTGTAGAATGCGTGAGGATGATGTTGTATCTTTGGCAGAATTTCATGAACCTGGCAGACTTGAAAGCCTGTGCATTATCGGTTACGAGCCTTGCAGGACAACCAAACCTAGATATGATATTGTCTTCTATAAAATTCATTATTACAGCATCTGTAGCCTTTCTGGTAGGTATGGCTTCCACCCATTTCGTGAAATAGTCTGTGGCTGTTAATATCCATTTATGTTGGCCACTCGATAGGGGATGTATCTCACCTATAAAATCCAATCCCCATTTCTGAAATGGTTCATTTACATGAATAGGGATCAAGGGCAATGCTGCTAATTTTTGCCTTTCTGCAAATCTTTGGCATTTGTCGCATGATCTAACCCAAGCAAAAGTATCTGAATACAATTTTGGCCAGTAAAAGCCAGCCTTCAAGATTTTACGAGTGGTAGCCCTCTAGCTGTAATGTCCTCCACATATCCCCTCATGAAATTCCGTCATTACATTTTGCACTTCATTTTCTGTGAGGCATAAAAGTAGTATGCCTAGGGGGTCTCTCTAATACAGCTGCCCATTGGCAATTGCATATTTCTGAGATTTCATCCTTACAGCTCTGTATTTCACCTTATCACATCCGGGAGGGCAACTAAGTGTTAACAGATATTCAACTATTTGCTTATACCAAGGACTAGTTAGGTATTTCACATGTATCTCTTGAGTAGCCATCTCTAGTCCATGATGCTCTTCTTCTTTTTCTGATTCTTCATTTGCTATCACAGACAGATTAATGCCCAAAGCTTGATGATTTGATTCAGATAACATCTTGGCGAGTCCCTGTCCTTTCACCAATTTAGTAGGCCTTATATCCAAATCATACTCTTGGATTTTGGCAATCCATCTTCCCCTTCTACCTTCGCTGTCTCCCTGAACCAGAATGTCTTTGACTGCTGTTGTAGGGACATAGGCTGTGATGTGAGATTGCAAAATATAGACTCTGAAAGCTTTAAGGGACTTTACTAGGGCATATGCCTGCTTCTCCAGTATATTATATTTCAACTCAGCATCATAAAGCACTTGACTGAAGAAAGCTATAGGCTGTTCGTATCCCTCTTCATTTTTCTGCAACAACACTCCAGCAATTGTATGAGGTGAAGCAAATGAGAAAATCATAAATGGCTTTTTGTAGTCTGGCCCTGCTAACACAGGAGCTTCGGAAAATGCCCGTTTTATCCTTGTGAATGCATCTCTAGACTCCTGGGACCATTTTACCTCATTTTCCTTTTTCAACATATTGGTTATGTGCCTAACTATCTCTGCATAGTTAGGGATAAATCTTCTCAAGAAATTAATTCGGCCTAAAAATACCTGTACTTCTTTCTTATTTCTTGGCAAAGGGATGCTATTTATCACTTCAACTCTCTTAGGATCAATTTTTACACCATCTTTAGTCACGATATGCCCTAAGAGTCTTCCTTCATCTAATGCAAACAAAGACTTTTGAGGATTTAGAGAAAGGCCATACCTTCTGCATTTTTCAAAAGTTCTTCTCAAATGCTCAATATGCTCATCATCATTCTTTGAGAACACTGTGATATCATCAAGATACACCACCAAGAACTTGTCCTGTTCTCCGACAAAGGCTATGTCCATTGCCCTCTGAAAAGTAGCTCCTGCATTAATCAATCCGAATGGCATCCTCGCATACATAAAGGTTCCCCATGGTGTAGTAAATGCAGTTTTCTTCTGGTCCTCTGGGAACACGGCTACCTGATTGTAGCCCGAAAATCCATCCATCATTGACATTCTGGATGCACCGACTACTTTCTGCAGGATATGATCCATTTTAGGCAGTGGATAGTTATCTTTGAGAGATGCTCTGTTCAAATTCCTGAAGTCTACACACAGCCTTATTTCTCCATTTTTCTTCCTAACAGGAACGAGATTTTCTACCCACTCGGAGTATCGTAGTGGTACAATTATCTTGGCCTTTAGTAACTTCTTAATTTCTTTTTCAATTGAGGGGAGCAGCAAAGGATTTATTTGCCTGAGCTTCTGCTTGTATGGCTTTGCATCTTCCCTCAGTGGAATCTTATGCTATATAATATTTACGTCAAAAGTTTTTAGGTTCTCATAGGACCAAGCAAATACATCCTTGTAAGATTGAAACAATTTTAAATACTTTTCTTTGTATCCTTCTGGGAATTTTTTGGATAATTTAACAATTTTGGGGTCAGTGGGAGTACCCAGACTCAAATCTCCCACTTGATCTTCTTCTACTACTTTATTTGGCTGCATGGGAACATCATCTTTATTGAATAACCTCTCTAGAGGTACCAACCCTCTAGGTATGACATTACCTTTCAGCTGCAGCACTTTATTTCCTGCTATTCTTTCTTCCCATTTGTGTTCAGCAATATTTTCAACTTCTTCTTCTTCATTACCATCAATCTCCATATTGGAGTATTCTCCCACAGTCTCCATAAATCTTTTCATTTGTTCATCATCTTCGAATACTTGCCAATGCTTTATATTATCTGGAATGGATGGTCTATACCATACCTCCACTTCATATCTTAAAAGCGGATTCTGAGGAGGATGAAAGGTACTGGCAGCCACAGCGAGAGAGTCTGCTATTCTGTTTTGCTCCCGGGGCATGAACTATATGTCGAATGCTGAGAAGAAGTTCTCTATCATGTCCCATACTTCATTTCTATATGCTCTGAGCCGTGGATGCTTAGTTTGACATTCATTTTTGATCTGCCTTACCACCAGCTCAGAGTCTCCAAACACTTTTAGACACTAGATGCCCATATTCTTGGCTGTCTGCAGTCCCAATAATAGCGCTTCATATTCGGCTACATTGTTTGTAGCTTCATACTCCAATTTAAAATACAATGGCACCCATTTCCCTGTAGGAGAAATCAACAATACTCCAGCTCCATTGCCTTCTCTTGAATTAGCTCCATCAAAATGTAAAGTCCAAATTTCTGATTCCTGCTCTTCTTTAGGCTGCTCAGCTCGAATCTGTCCAAAAAGGGGCTCATGTGCATAATCCTGATTTTCTGCCAACATTAAACATGAAAAGTCTCCCTCTTTTTTATAGACTGGATAATTATCTGAGCAGTCGGCCTTAGTTACCATCTTGACAAATCTAGTCTCCCTGTATAATCTCCTTTCTTGACCTCCGAAGACTGGGACAGTAGCATATGTTAGATCTAATTTAATTGACCCCCCAATCTTGGTACCCCATGACCTTGACAACAGCATGCCAAAGCGGGCTGGGATATCAGCAACCACAATGTCCATGACCACACTTTTTGCTGGGATTTGAGCCAGATTAACCACCAAATCTTTAATCATTCCCAGGCATTTTACTCTTTTAGAATCAAATGAATATAAATCTTTGTATGGTCTTGTAATCTGTAGTCCTAGTTGCTCCATGACAGACAAAGGCATGAGATTATGGGAAGCCCCAGAATCTAACATACAATTATGTAACAGCAGATCATGAATGACTAGAGACACATAAAAGGGAGGAGTAGAAGGGTCTATCTCCTCGACATGTGGGCCAAAGACTACCATAGGTCTTTCTTCTTGAAGATTTAAACTATCAGGTGCAATTGGTAATTCAGGAGGAAGAATGAAAGAGGTAACTTGAGACTGATAAGCAGGCTGTTTTAATAACTCAGTCAGAGGGACAGGAATCTTAATCTTCTCAAGTTCTTTCTGCAAATTGAAAGCAGATGGGAGCTTTTCTGTCACAATTTCTTTGGACTCCTTATTTTCGACTGAAGATTTAATTTCTTTTGATGCTGACTCAACATTAGGAGGACCAATTTGTTTAGAGGAGGAGGGAACCTGATCATTAGACTGCAAGGGGTTATTTAGAATATTCTTACCTTTTTCTATGCCTTTATTTGTTGCTGATTCCTTTTGAGCAGACACTTCTTTCTGAGGTGGTTCTTCTTCTTGCTCCTGAGTTCTGGTCCTCTTCCTTGAGGATCGGAGATCATATTTGACGTTGAATTGGGCTTCCATGAAATCAGCAAATTTCTTGCAGTAATGGTCAATCTCTGCTTCTTCGTCTTCTTCTTGCAGAGGACACTCCAGATCATCGTTATTTGAAAAAGCCAGATTTGAATCTTCTAGTCTATAAGCTGCATCTCCAGCGGAGTCATCTGCTGGTCCTTCCAGGTACAAGGGATGAGGTACCTGCTCTTGCTGTTCTTTCGTTTCCCTTGGCAATATTTGCAATGGGGGCTTTCTGTACTGAGGATTATATCCTCTGTTTGGAGCATTATAATAGTTCTTGGGAGCTGCATTCTTAGCTTCCAGTTCTAGTTTGACCATCTTCTTTACCATCTTGCTTATCTCATCCATTTTATCTGAATCCTTTTCTTGATTAGAGGTAGAAACCTCTTCTTTGCCTTTTCTTCTTGTTTCCTGTTCTATTTTTCCTTTTAACTTCACAGTGGCAGCAAAATTTTCCTCCAACTCTAGAGCATCTGTCTGAGCATCATCCAGGGTTACAAGCATTCTTTCCCGTAGAGAGAAACCGAAATCAAAATCAAAAGCTGCAATGAAAACAACTTTGGCTGCAGCATGTTGAGGTTTCATATCGGCAGGAAGGTTCAGATATAATTTATTAAACCTTTTGATAAATTCTGCCACTCCCTCGTTGTGTTTCTTCTTTAGCGTATTAAATTCAACGAGGCACTGCCCTTGGTCTTTCTTTTCTCCCCACTTCCTGAGAAAAGCGTTCTCCATTTGGTCCCAGGTGGTGATTGAATGGTTTTCCAATGTCTTGAACCATTTTCGGGCTTCGCCTTCCAAGGATTGCACGAACAACCTCAGGACCACATCCAGATGTTCAACATTTAAATTCTCTGCAAAAGAGCAGAAAGTCTCGAGGTGCTTCTGAGCATCAATTTCGTTCTCACCATTAAATCTTGGCAAAATCTTCAAGTAGTCTTGTGGCATGTCATTTAGCACTTGGGGCAAGGCCAGAGGAGCATATTTATTTAATAGAAAGGCAGGAACATTGGCCATTGGAGGAGGCGGGGGTTGCACAACAATTTGAGATACAGACGAAGGGAGAGGAGCAGGGGGAAGTGGAGTATGAATAACGATGGGAATATATTGCACAGAAGCCTGAGGTGTAGATGGGAATAACTCACGGTTAACAGTAGCTACTTCTGTGACCTCTTTAATTTCTTCAGCCTCGAAAGCAGGATGAGATTCCCCTTCAATCCAGGTAATTCCTCTACGTGGAGTTTCTGAGTGTAACTCGGGTATTTCTGTTCTAACTTCTTGAGAAGAAGAGGGCGAAAAATCTCCAACGGAATATTCAGGATTTTCAGAATGGACTAACTTCTTCTCTTTCCAACCTCTTTTATGAATGATCTTCTCCGGGTCAGACACGGGTGTTTTCGGCTGCGAGGTATCCGACCTCAAATGGGGCTTCCGGGAAGCCAGGACTTCCAATAAAATTTATCAAATAAATACCAGTGGAGTCGCCAAGGTGAGAAATCTGCAACTCTTCACCTCTCTGTGCTCACCTGATTAGAGAGTGAATATAAGATGTCGGACCCAGGGAAACAGATATTCTTGAATTCGTTCCCCGGCAACGGCGCCAGAAAGATGTTGTGGATGATTTTGTCACCCTCCTAGAGACAGCCTAGAGTTGCTATAGACCAGTGCCTAGGACATCTTAATATAGCAAGGAGCTCCTTTAGTTTGGGTTGTCATTCCAAGAACTCGCTTACTATCTCTTGTTCTAAACAAGGAAATTAATTTTGAATGGGACCAATCTCTCTCAGAAGCTGACACAAGGATAAGAATAATGTAGGAACATGATGCAAAACTTCAGCATGATAGCATCAGACAGTTAAGAGACCGCTTACCGTAAAGAGGGCCAATTCAAATAATATATCACAGAAATCAGATATCAGGAAGTGAGTGCAGTGAGGAAACATAAGAAGATATTAGCTAACATGAAAGCTACGAGGAAACACCAGTGAATCCTTAGCTACTAATATATGGCATCTGGAAACAATAACAAGACGATTATATATAGTATATGACTAGGCCTATTTAAAGCGCTTGACTAATTCCGGAAAGGGCACCATAAGATAGTCACTTACGCAAACTAGTGAGCCACTCGCATTCTAGAACATGATACAAGAAGACAGTTTGCATGAAATGAGATAATGTATTAACACATGAGAGAAATTACATACTGTGAGATACCAAAGACCAGAATCCTCAATACAGTCATAACCCCTCCTCACTGAGACCCTACGAGCTCTGAAACTTCATACAGAAATGTTACAAAATGTATACAGAAGTCTTTTCGCTGCACAGTTTGCTGATAGAAATCCGGAACCCTTCAAAAATCTTATTTCTGAGTATTTATAGAGAAGACAGAAACTTCTGGAGGAGGAGGGAGACGAGGCATAATTAATGACTCAGTTTGAACCAACCTGGCAGAAAACATTCGCGCCTTCTCTTATGAATGACTAACTACAAATGAATACGACTAACAGTCCGTCTAAAGAAATAAATGCTGGGAGATAAAAATCTCTTCATATACAAGACAGGAATAATAAAATATATGCAATATGCTGCCCGCGGCTGAGGAAAGATCTGCTGCCGTAAGAGATTTGGAACAATCTGTGTTTCAGTACTGTACTCTCGGCCCTTGGCTTTAGATTTGAGTCCTGGATCTTTAATGCGGGGCGGACGCATCTGGAGAGTTCTGAGAATCCACATCTACGCCTTCTTTAATGTCAGTCACCTCTCCCACCTACCCTCAGCTTCTTTCCTTAATTTTGCCAGTATGATATGTCCTTTAGTATGCTCCAGGTCTTTGTAATAGGGGCGGCAAGTTAAAGCACCAACTAAATCATTTTAAAACCTGCAAAACCCGTAAAACGTTAGAAAAATGACTCGGTGACAGGGAGTGTGGATACAACAGCGGCCATGGAATCGGTAATGCAGACTAGGTGAGACATTGAGAAGATGCAGGGTGACAGGAAACACACGAATATAACGGAGAAACAGGGGAGTGACAATGCAGAATAGAATGAAGTGATAATGGACGAACAGAGCAAAGGTTCAGGACACGTCATCGAAACATATGGATGGTGGAGGAAGAACACGACGTATACTCGTGAATTACGATGACACGACCACAGGAGGTGGGACCCGAATCGGGGATCGCAATCGGAAGATGGAGCGGGGAGACCAGGGTGGTACATTTTAGAAGTTTCGATCACGATTGAGGGCGGGACTGCGATTGGTCTAGGACCATTCGATCTCGGAACAAGATCAACGGCTGTGCTTGCATCGGGGGGACAATAAAATGATGGGTCATGAAAGACCGATGATCCGATGTGCGCGTGCCCTCCATATAAGTTGATTGCCGCACCTTTGATTTGAGACAAATCGGACGGCCAGCATTGCGTCCGATCACTATGACAATAGGCCCCCTTCTTGCCTTGAATTATGGTTTTCAGACTCGGGTCATATGGAAGCTGAAGCGGGAGGGAGTCAAACTCTTAAGAATCTCGGCCCGATTATTTAAATTTGGGTTTCTAACTACTGTAAAGTATATTTTCGGGCGGAGATGGTAATATCAAGAGGGATCATGAGACATTAGGCCATGGCAGAGGTTGAGAACGGATTTGAATGAGGCAGCGGGGCAAAAAATCACCGGCAGAGGTAGATATGTACAACACCTTGATCTTATACTTTTCCTAACCTCTGAGCTATCTCTTTCTGAAGATTGCAGCAGGTTGTCAAAAGGATCCTGAACTTCGTGAATAACCAATCCCTCTTGATGATTAGGAACAAAACAAAAATCTTCTTCATTAGTCTCCTTATATGACTGCAAATCTTGATCTGGGCTTTGTAATGAAACATCTGATAAATAAGACAATGAAGTTGACCTTCGAATAAAATTATTGTCAACATTCTTTTCTGGCACATGGTTAGCCAATGGAGAAGTAATTTTACAGCAAACATCATCCAACACATGAGCAATAGGATCATAGAAAACTTGAAAAGACTACTGCGACGTATCTGCATGACACTCTACAGACTGCTCAACTTTTCTTTTAGAGATATTACAAAAATTCTTCTTTATAAACTAAAATGCTTCGAAACATAAGGGTACAGAATCCTCTTGCATCATTAGATCATATGTTTCAGCTTCCAAGCCTTCATCTATAATCTAACCTTCAATAGCGTTTGGTGGCTGCAAATCTGGAGCTGGGAAGGGTTTTATATCGCAGATGATTTCATCAGTTGTTTCAGGGGAATATTTCTCGTAAACAACTTGCTAAATAATTTCACTATCTGTCTCAATCTCATCATTTAAACGAAGAGATTGTTGTTTTCTGATTGCATGAAAATTATCTTTGATAAACTGAATTGAAGCAAAACAAAGAGGCAAAAATCCCTCACTTACTTCAAAATTTTCCAGACTTTCCTCGTCGCTGTCCTGGATGATATGCATCGGATGATTACTGTTTTCAAGCTGTTGAAACGGAACTTCCTCCCACAAACTAGCTGCTGATTTTTCTGCAAGATTGGCTTCTATTTGGAGAACATAATCATCATCATACTGATCAAACTGAGGCAAATCATCAGTATAAAACACATCATCAAGCATACATATCAAATCAATAGATCTCTCTTCTCCAAGATGATGACAACTGGAATAAGAAACAAAATGTTTTGGATCAACAACTTGTTCTTCTTCAATTAGTGAGCCATGGGCTTGAACATTATACTCATTCCTTGTGATGATCCTCTGCATCATGTCTTCCACTGAACTTACCAAAATGTCAAGCTTTACCTCTAGAGATGTCGATTTCTCCGGATCTATGTTTTTCATCTCTTCTTCCTTCAACTTTGCCCTTCGGATCAGCAAATGAGCCTCTACATCTACTACATTGTTCTGCATTTTTTCAAGTGTTGCAATATTCCTTTCTCTCAGCTGAAACTCCATTTCCAGATCAAAGGCACCCGGGTAGTGCAAGATAGCAGATCCAGGAGGAGGTCTTATATTAACTGGCATCGAATAATAAGCTTGGTTAAATCTAGCAGAAAATTGTTGTACTCCTGGTAGTCTTTTCAGCTGGTTATGCTCTTCTATAATCAAGAAAGGGTTCTGTCTGACCACCCACCTATCGAGGAAAACCTTGACGAACTGCTGGAAATCTGAGATGCTCGCATCAGGCAGGGTTTTGAACCAACTCTTGACTTTTCCTTGCAAAGAAAGAGCAAAAAGCCTAATACTAACATTCTCTTCATCAACTTCAAAAAGGTCAAGAAAAGATTCAAAATTCAGAACATGTCTCTCAACAATGATGTTGTCGCGTTCACCATCAAATCTTGGTAGATATAGATCATGATTTTTAGGGAAAGCATGGGATATAGGAGGTAAAATTAGAGGCTTGTATCGATCTGGAATTTTACAAGGTATAGGGGTATGTACAAATGCTGCAGAATCAATCTTGGTATCTTGAGGTTCATCAGTTTGAAGATGGTCATCACAAGATTCGGAAGAAAGGTCTTGATCAAGCTCAAAAGCAGGAAAATCGTTGGCATCCACAATCTTCAAAGGGAAGGAATCAAATGCAGGCTGAGGATCTTTTATCAAATACAATATAATTTGCAAAGCCTTCTTGACATTCTTGGGAAAAGAGAAGAAATAATTTATAACAAAGAACAAAATGTCTTGGATGAAATTCCAACTTGAATACCTGATCTTTCCATATTTTCCTTTCATGTCTCTGCTGGTCAGGTTCATCCTCCAGTGGAGTCCTTGGATCTGATCTCGAAACTGATTTAGAGTCACAAAGTGAATGATTTCAGCCTTCCGATGTCTGATCGTTTTCCACCATCAACAATCAGATCTGAAATTGATTACATTTTACTGAGGAAACCAGATGTTCAGTTCATAAACTAGACTGGAGATTGACTAAAGCAGCATTCATCTACTTTCGCTAATGCAAAGCAAGAGCGTTTCGAAGGCTACCTGGCTAACTTCAGTCTCCGTCTGTAGTTTATAAAGCAAACAACAAACTTTCTCCCTAGTATGGTCGCCACTATTTTATAGCCTAAATCTACCTCAGGCTAAAAAAGGCAGAATCTAGGGTAACATCAAACCACACTCAGCCTTGTAGCTAGCCCTACAAGGACAGGAGAGGGCTCTCTCCGTGAAATAATAATCAAATAAACACAATAATGATCTGATATTAGGCTAGGTAAAATGATGGGGAAAAGGATTTTAATAAAATAAATGAATTTTTAGGGATGTGTGGGACAAAAATGGGACAGTTGAAACCGAGAATTAAATCAGGACACAGGGTATTTCATGGGGCAAGATAGGCAAGAAACTTAGCAAATAAAATTTAATGAGGATGGGATGGAAAGACTAGTGAGGAGCTGAAAAGGGCACAACAAATGGATCCTTTTCAAACAGAAGAAAAACACAGAGCATGAATGATTTCCCAAGGCAGAGCATATAAAATGGATTCTACCTTTCTATCTTGAAAGCATTTAAAAGGAAATGTTTATGAATGAGAGGTGAAACATAACAATTTACATATGAAACGAAAAGAGAGAACAAATGCTAAATCTCATACCACATGAATCCCAAAAATAGAGCTGCATCTTTTATTAATCCCTGTCAAACTGTACAATGGAGTGAAAAAAATGTTCTTCCACCCTTGAATTCTCAGACTCCGGCCCCCCTCAAATGATTTATAATTACAATAAATAAACTGAAATGTGGAACCATAGATTCGTGAAAAGAGGAGTTGTTCTAATAGCTGAATAATAGAAAAATAAAGATAGAAAACAAGAGCCAATAATCTTTCCGAAAGGAAGAGTCGCGTTACATTATTCCACTAGAAATTCGCTGATAACCAATGGAGAGGCAAAACCTGTAGCGAAAATTCCTTTGAATCGTTACTGATGAAAAAATAGGCAATCCGATCCTATTTCTTTGCTGTTGTAGATATCTCTATTTTATTTTAAGCTTTCGGCCTTTGACTGTTTCTTTTGCTTTCCATTTTCCGTTTGAATAAAACCAACTTTTTTAACAAACATTCCTTTGAAATGAAACTTTGCCTTTAGTGAAGGGAAAATTTATTTTAAAAGGGAAAAGGGAAGGGAAATGGGCGGTACCCGCATATAAATCGCAATCGGAGAGGACGAGCGGAGGGACATAACATATTAAAATACAAGTGTAATTGCAATCGGAATCGGGGAGCGGGGCAGGCAGAGTGATATATATGAAACAACATTTTCCGATGCGATTGGGGAAAACCCTTTGTAATAAGCAAAACATATAATTTTTAACTTTTACAAAGGAAAAAGGGGTTTCGTAATGAATGGGCGGAAGGTTTAAGTGGTGGGACCCATGGGAACAATCACAATCGCAATCGGGAATGAGGGCGGGTGTATCACATAATTGGATCTGCCGATTGCGATTTGCGATGTGCGATCAATCGCAATCGAGGATCGGAATCGGGAGAGGATGTTATATGAAACGGAGAAACATAAGTTCCGATGCGATTGGGGAGAAACCTTTGCATGTAATCAAATATAACCAAATTTTTGGATTAACAAATGGCTAGGCCTTTTATTTATGAATGGGCGGAAGTACCGTGGTGGGCCCAAGGGGTTAATCGCAATCGAAGATCAGAATCAGGAGCGGAGTGCAACACAAATGGAAATGCCGATGCCGATGGCCCGATTGAATTTGAACCGTCAGATCAGTGGGAAGAGATCAATGGCACCGGATCAATCAGGGGTTGTTACAATCGAAGGATCGGGGAAGGGACTTACGATTGATCACAATCGGAGTTTTGTGCAATCGGGAGATCGGAAGGGGAAGGTGCGATCGGGTGATCGGAAGGAGGGATGCGATCAATCGCATCGGAGTTTCGAGCGATTGGAGTAATCGGGGCATGTCATTTAAATGTTGCGATTGGAAAAGGTTTGTGATTGCGATAGGGGGTTTATAATATAAGACTTTATAATAAAGTTTCATCATAACGCATGGTGGGGAAGTGGTTGCGGCGGAATATTATAATGTAAGACTTAAACTTTTGTTATAAAGTTTAAGGGATATGGAAAGGGGAAGTGGTTTATACGGTGGGACTTTATAATATAAAACTATTTATTATAAAGTCCTAAGGCATGGAGGGGAAGTGGTTACAAACCAAATCGCATATTTATTTAAATGACTTATAATGCGATTTTATAATCAGAAAGAGGAAAAAGGAATTTTATAAGGAAAATATGAAAATTTAAACATAAAGTTTAAGGGAAAAAATGGGAAATAGGGGGTATATGAGGGTATAAGGGCTTTTACTTCACTTAAGCATAAATTTCAATTCAGGAGTCAGTTTTGAAAGTGTAGTATACCGTTGGAAAGCTCGTTCCGGGCTCTTTCTGATGGATTTTCTTGGAAGATGATTTTGAACTAAACATGCTGCGGAAAACTCTCTGAAGGCAGGGACATCACTTTGTGGAGATAACAGCTTCTGAATTGTGACTTATTACACATGATGATATAGAATGAATAATAATAGAGGCGAAATATCATGTTTTCACCTCAAAACATGGTTTTGAGGCGAAAATTACATCAAACTGAATAAAATGTCTCTTTGATTCTTCCTGGTGCCGTGCCTTCTGACTTTATTGACTTCCTCATGACCTTGCTAATATTATTGACATTTGACTCATTAATTTGACCATGGTGAGACTTAGAAACTAATGAGACCCATCCTATGACCTACTGATATGATTTTAAGAATGAAAGTGAATAATGACTGAAGACCATAGAGAGGAAAATCAGCAGGTATCTCATGAGGGAAAACTGACGAAGAATTACCACCATCAATGAATCCATGACCTAAAGGAATGGTGAAATTAATTATTATGGGATTCCTAATATGAAAATGCAAAGGGTAACTTTGATCACTGATGGAAGTATGACTAGACTGACACTAACAGTTCGCAAGTATCCCACTTATGACAAAGAAACGTATTCCATTGTCCAAGCTTGTTGACAATGGAAGCATTACGTTTTAGGGAAGGAAACAATCATCCACACAAACCACCGACCCCTGTAGTTCATATAGACAAAAATGAATTTGTAGAATGATTGCCATCAGAAGTGGTTCACATATCTGCAATGGTTTCATTTGAACATCAAGTTTAAGAAAAGTAGCACCAATAACGTTGCAGACTGCCTCAGCCGACCGCTGATCGTGGCATTGACCACCGTTCTGAAATCTTGTGGGCACGAGACTTCTAATTGACCGCTTCTCTACAAGAGCATTCCAAAATTCAGCCACACATACAAGGCACTCTTGGGGCATACGCAAGTTCGAAATTTTCACCTCCAAGATGCATTTTTATGTCACCTGGGACACCTTTTTATTCCTTCAAGCAAGCGTGCGAAGATGATATGGGAAGCACACTACAGTCAAGTCGTTGGGCATTTCGCGGTCGAGAAAATAGTGGCAGTACTAAAGAAGTATTTCTATTGGCCAAACCTTCGACAGGATGTCGGGAAGTACATCAGATCCTGCACTGCTTGCACCATTGCCAAAATGACCATCCAGAAGAAAGGCCTCTATACTCCGCTACCTACCCCTAGTCAAACTTGGGAATCCATCTCCATGGATTACATGTCAGGCCTTCCTTCTACTAAGCATGGAAATGACTGTTTTTTCGTGGTCATCGACAGATTCTCGAAGATAGCCATTATGGAAGCCTGCAAGAAGAATATCATAGCAAAAGCCACTGCTAAACTCTTATTTGAACAAGTTTGGGTGCACTTTGGAATCCCACAATCTATCATATCAGATCACGACAGCAGGTTTATCAACACATTTTGGTCCAACCTCTGGTCAATGTTGGACACCAAGCTCACCAAGTCCACAACTTTCCATCCTCAAACTGATGGCCAGACAAAGGTCGTCAACAGAATGATTGTACACATTTTTCACATGTACAATTCAAAGAATCCATGCACATGGGATGAGAGACTCCCCTATGTACAACACAGTTATAACCAGGCTCTCCACATCTCAACCGACCACCACCTCTTTCAAGTGGGCTTGGGATTCCAACCACTTTGTCCCATTGACGTAGCCATGCCATTTGTGACTACTCAAGCGAATTCGACTCATGTCCAGTCTAAAGCTGACAAAGCGAACAACTTCATCGAGTGCATTCAACACATCAACCAACAAGTTCATGAAATATTGGACAGAGCCAATGCTAAGTACAAGAAATGACATGATCAACATCGAGTGCCACAAAAATTCTAAGTGGGTGAAAAAGTGTGGCTACATTTGCAGAAGGAGCACCTCACTGGACCCCACTGCAAGCTTTTCCTACTCCAAAATGGGTCGTACACCATCACAAAGGACATAGGGAACAATGCCTTCGGGCTCATTATTCCACCATTCCTTGGTCTACACCTAGTATTCAATGTGGACCACCTTTGTCCCTACTTCCCACCTCTACTGGACACCTCTGACATGGCAGAACAACTCACACCAGCAGAGTTAGACCCAGACCGCATGGAATAGGCCACCACAGATTGTATCATGGACATGCAAATCAAGAACACTCACCAACATAAGATCCATCTGTATCAGGTTCTCAAAGCTGGCCAACTCCTGCACCAAGGCAAGTGGTTCACTAGGGACCAAGTTCAGTAGAAATTTCCTCATCTCATGGAGGAACTCAACACAATGGGGACCATTGCTTCCTAATGGGGGAGGAATGATCCAGGTGGATATTGGTGGCCACCCACCTATTCAACTTGGGGCCCCACCATTGTCTCTTCAGTTTTTCAGTTTCGGCACAACTTACTATTTTTAGCAGTTTTTCAGGTCCTGAACTTCCGGAGCCATTTTGAGGCCCTAAACGACGTTTTTGGGGAAAACCAAAAGTTTTAGTCCTCAGATAGATCTTTCTAACAAGGTATGGTGCATGTCAAACGGAGATCGTATGCCAAAGTTACGTCCCCGGGAAGTTGAAACACCAATTCACCCAAATGGGGCCCATAGTTTTGGTGCTTCATCTCCTATGGTTAGGGTTCTTGATGTTTAGGGTTTTCCATTGTTTCCAAATAATAAATAGGCCCTCGATTTTCATTGTAACTCAGTTCAGAGGCCTATATCCGCCACATCTCTTCTCAGAGATAAGCTACCAATGCCCTAGCTAGTTTATTTCCATTCTGTCTATAAGAAAATTCTAGTTCTTTGATATTAATGAAATGAAGTGTTATTTCCACTGCATATTTGTATTTATGGTTACATGTATATTCTGTCGCGTTCCTACATAAATCTGGATCACTATGATATGCTTAATTTCAAGTTGAAAGGAAAAATTCATGTTTTTCATGCTCTATTTTGGGAAATTTTGCATAATTTGTCCATTTTCTTCAGTTTAGGGAGAATTCATCTCATATGCTCTTCCTAGATCCCCACCAGTATATTCATCTCACCAAAATCACCTTTAAGTGTTAAATCTTCCTACCTAACTTTCCCCATCGAATGGACTGCAATTTCATCTCATTGGCCCTAATCTAGTCCCCTTGACCTAATCCTCATTTCAGTGAGCCCAACCCCATATCAAAACAAATCCCTACATATCATACCTAGCTTAAAACCCTAATTTATCCAGCCCTCCTGGCTGTGACCCTTTGGAGATAGCCCTCTCTGGCTTGATAGGGCTAGCTATCAAGTCAAAAGCTTGGTTTGTGGTTACCTATGTTGGGATTCCTTCTTCAGCCTTGGGAATCTGGCGGAGTGATAACATATTGGTGTCGTTGCCGGGGAACGAAGAGACAAACTTTTCCTTCGGTGTACGACAAATACTAGATCTGATTGTTGATGACGAACAACAATCAAGCATAAGAAGGTTGTGCGTCATTCACCTGGCGACTCTATTGTCTAAAAATCCAAAGATTCATAATTCCCATGGTGACTCCACTCTTCCAGAACCAGTAGCCTGAAGAACTTCTTGGTTACTCACTATTGTCAAAATGGATTTTATTGCTCGAAGGTATGCTCCTATGAATCGAACTCATATTCCTGGTTTTCCGAACCGTATTCCTCGTATAGATTGGAAATCAGGACAGTCAAAGTTTAAGGGTCAAGATGGTGAAGATGCTAGTTTGCATTTGGTTAAATTTCATTTGCATATTCATAGACTAAATATTGAGTTTCTTGAAGATTGTCTAATGAAGATGTTTATGGCTACCTTGGAGGAAAAAGCGAGAACATGGTATGAGGATCTACCATCTGCTAGTTTATATTCTCTAAGGTACTTTCATTCAATTTTCTTTCAACATTATCAAAGCTCTAATTCTTCCTTGTCGATGATTGATAGTTGTTGTGAGATCTCTAATAATTTCATTGAGTTCCTTGAAAAGTTGTATGGAAATGAAGAATGTTTAGATGATGAGCTCATAGAATCCCTTAATGATTTTTCCTCCCAACAAGAAATATCATTTTCCTCCTTGGATGAAGAGATCCTTGAACCTTTGCATGATAACCCTTTTCATCACCAACAAGAATCAGTAGCTCCCTCCTTAGATGAGATAGAATGGGACCAAGAAAGAGAAGTGTCAATTCCTGATCCTAAAATTGAAAATCACCAAATCAATGTAAATTTATTTAAAACTCAGTTTTCTCCTTTGTCTGAATATGAGATAGATCAACTCCTAAACAATCATATTACAACCCAAGCGAATGTAGATTTGCAGCTCTTACAATGTTCACATAGTCAAGAATGTGTGATTGAAGCATCTTCCATTATTGAAATGAAAGTCTGGGTTTGAATGATGATAGTCATGAGACTGATGAAGCCATACAGGAAGTTTTTGTGAGTAAACCAATTTGTGATGAATATTTCCTGCAAGGAAATCAACTAATAGATATTGTTTTCTCTCATGAAGAAGATAGGGCTATCATGTTTAACAATATTGAAGAATGTTTTCTGTTCAAAGATGATCTAGAATATGAATTTGAGGAGTATGAGCCTAAGAGAGATAGTATGCCAAAGAAATAATTTGAGTTTCTCATGCTTTAGGAATTTGCAACCAACACTCAGATAGCAGAAAGTCATACTTCCCTATGCTATCCTATGGATCAACAACCAAGTGTTCTTTCAGATCAGAATGAAGAGCGTGCTTGTGTTTTTTCTAAATCTCAAGACAAGGTAACATTTCACATTTTTTAAGATCATTTTACTGATTTTCTACAGTTAGCAGGGAATATGTATTTTCTTGTTCTCATGGACCAGCAACACATGTTCAATAAACACTTGGAGTGGCCTAGTTTTTTTCTTTTTTTTCTTTTTTTCTTTCTTTCTTTCTTTTTTTTCTTTTTTTTTTCTTTTTTCTGCCTGCTCGAGGAAAGTGAGAGAAGAATTCAAGCAAGTAACCATCTGTTGGATTGGTTACAATGGAAGGATCACTTCACATGATTGTACATATGTCTTCATTGAGCAGGTGGTTGTCATTAGCATTTGAAGCCCTCATGTCTTGGTGATGTACTGCCATCAATAAGTAGGGTAGTTCAATTTTGAGTCTTGTTTCAGTCAAGCCAAGTCAAATTTATTTAGTTTCATTCAATTTGTGTCATTAGGTTGTCAAATAGTCAGTCCTGCATTTCAGCTTCAGTTATTTTTTACCGTATTTCGCCCAATGGAATAAAGCACTGATCTTTTCAACTTAGACATCTGCAGTTCTTGACACCTCTATCAGAGTTTCCATCCCCAATAAGGCCAATGTTAGTGTCAGAATATGCATTCTACCGTCAGTGATCAAAATCACTCATTTCATTATCATTTTAGATGTCTCACTCTGGAATTTTTATATCATTCCATTAGGTCATGCTAAAAATTGTTTCACTGATGATAGCCTCTCTCAATAAAAATTCACTCTCCCTTAGAAATTCACATTGCTGACTCACTTCCATGTCTTCTTGAGCATAATAACACCTATGAAAATATCATTTCACCATGTCTTGTCTCAGTTAAAGTCAACCATGGAAGTCAAGTTATTCAAAGTCTCATTGAGTCATTAGGGTTTTGTCTTTCAAGGTCCAAAAATGCACCATTTAATTTTCATAAGGTCAGCAAAGTATGAGAGTGATCCCAATAATTTTTCTTTACCATGTAAATATGACCTCCAAGACGGTTTCTAAAGTTGTAGTTTGATTTCAAGTGTGAGTTTCATTCCAAGATGTAATTTTTATTTATTCATGTAATTTTATGTCAATTCAAATGTAATAATTATTCAGTCTCCCAAAGGCTACCAACTCATATTTCCACATGCCAACAAATGAAATGTCAAAGTGAAAGATTTTTTAGTTCATCAATTGATCAAATTTCAAAGGGAGTTGTCTTTTCCCAAAGGTGCCCAAGTCATCATTGTTCACAAGCACCAAACCCTAATTTCCTCTCCCACTGAGCAAGGGTTTGCTATGGAAACGAAACATTTGAGCAGAGGAGCCATAAGGCAGGTCATATCAGTAAGTATGAGGTCATTTCAGCTCATAAACATCATGTCTTCATCATTTTTTGAGAAGTCATTCCAAGAGTCAAGTCATTTGCCACTCATAGGGCCGATTTTTCTTCAAACTTTGTTTCTGACCAAACAGAGATGAATTTGAAAAAAATGAGAGATTTTTTTGTCCAAAATAGGTTAAGGAAGGAAAAACTCTTTTAGTTTTTACACAGGTTTCACGGTTTTAGATAAATTTCAAAAATACAGGTGCCACAAGAGAGTTTCTGCACTTCTGGAGTGACCTTGGGAAAATCAAAGTTTCTCATAGCTGGAGTGTCCAAATGACTTTCTTGATGATTCAAATGATAACTATACAGAGATATCGTTCCAATGAGCTACCATGAGCTCAATGTTGAGTTTAGTAAGCCCTCTAAAAGTTTCCTGCAACAACACTATGCATTTCTTCTCCCTCATTCAACACTTTTTGACCAGGTTTGGGAAAATTAAGCTTTGACAAGGCGACTAAACTCCAATAATAATAATAAAAAGGAATGGTTGAAAATTAGATGTGAAGGGCTTTCCAATGAGCTATCCTGCGCCTAATTTGGACACCAGGAAGGCCTCCAAATGTGATATTCAAAATGATGAAAATTATGTGTTTTTTAGTATTTTACACAAAATGTTTCCAAAGGCGCAACGACCTGGACGTTGGTCTCTTTTTTGGGACCTCTAAATGACAAATGGACACCACCAGCAGGTTCATAATGATGATGACATCAACCCTAGAAAGTTTCAAAATATTTGGAGGAGAACTGGCCCCTCAAGAATGCAAAAAACCACCAAAATTTCATGTTTCTGCCTCCTTTCTGGCCTGGTCGCTGCGTGTTTACCGGTACTGGGAGATCAAGTTTTTGACAGGGCAAAGGAGCACCATTTTGGAAACTAGAGGTAGATTTGGAAACTAGACTCAGAGAGTGTTCCAATGATATATCATGGAGCTGATTTGGACACCGGAAAGGCACTCATAACCAACTTTGAAAACAAGCTATTGTTTTTGTTTGGACACTATGCGTTTGCCAGGAAATTTCCAATTTTCACAGTCTTCAGTAATTTTTCTCCAGTTTGAATTTTCACCTTGGGAAATGAGAATTTACTTATGTAAATGTTTAATATGAATGTAAAATTTATTTTTTTTACTTTTATCTAGGGTAAATACATTAGTTAAGTCAATCAGTTGAGGTGTAATGAATCAGTGCTTAGAGATAGGAACGAGTCACTTTTCTCATCCTACACTCTAGCTTTCAATTTAGCTTTTCATGTAATATCTCCCTCACCTCATGGATTCTACCCCTGAGGATGAGAGGAGGTGTTTTGAGGTCTATTTAGCTCAAGTTTTCATAGGAGTAAAGGTTTGGCATCAGTTTGAAATTTTTTGTATTGATCAAGAAACGTTTTGGCCTGGATATTAATGACAAATTGCAACTATTTCTTTGGGATTCATGTGGTATGAATGTTTGACATTGTCTTTTTCTCTGTGATCAATTGTATGAATGTATTTTCAGCTCATAAACCTTTTCATGTCTATGATATGCTTAATTTCAAGTTGAAAGATAGAATTCATGTTTTCCATGCTCTGTTTTAGGAAATTTTGCATAATTTGTCCATTTTATTCAGTTTAGGGAGAATTCATCTCATATGCTCTTCCTAGCTCCTCACCGGTCTATTCATCTCACCAAAATCACCTTTAAGTGTTAGACCTTCCTACCTACCTTTCCCCATCAAATGGACTGCAATTTAATCTCATTGGCCCTAATCTAGTCCCCTTGACCTAATCCTCGTTTCAGTGAGCCCAACCCCAAATCAAAACAAATCCCTGCATTTCATACCTAGCTTAAAACCCTAATTTCTCCAACCCTCCTGGCTGTGACCTTTTGGAGAGAGACCTCTCCAGCTTGATAAGGCTAGCTATAAATTCAAAAGCTTGGTTTGTGGTTACCTCTGTTGGGATTCCTTCTTCAGCCTTGGGAATCTGGCGGAATGATAACAGGTTAAATTTTGGTGAACTTACCAATCAACCATGTTTATTTAAGGGTATTAATGTTCTTCTTCATAGAGGCAACACACCTCAAAGTAAGAGAACAAATTGTATCTGTCCTTATAAATTTTCCGCAAGGCAGAGAGCCATGACCATCCATGCCAGGGTTGGAAAGACCACCTATTATACAAGAATTAAACTAAACAGAAATGGCTAAGGGAATACATCAGCTAAACCAATAGTAAGTCAAGGCAGTAGAAAACCAAGATTGAAACCCCGAATCAAAACATAAACTCTTGACTTTCCACAAAGACTAAAGAACTTTGCACCCAACCATTGCAAACAACCAAATGAGCCATAATAGTTGAAAACAAAACCCTAAATCTACACCTAAACACCAAATCTAACATAATCTCATCCAAATCATTACAGAAATCTACAACAAACTAAAAAAACAACAATAAAAAAAAACAAACTAAGCTACTCACTCCACATCTTGAACTCCATATAATATATTTTCACTATTTATTAACCACTAAATTATAATAAGTTTTAACCCTCCAAAATGTTATAAAAAATAATGTCTACGTCGTGTATTTTCATATGGTTCACTTTATCACTTTTAATGCACTTTATGTCTCCCTCGTATATTTGAATGCACTTTCCTTCCGGTAGAGTACCGATATGTCATTGGTTTCAAGACACTTCATTTACAAAACACATAGTGGTGTATCAAAACTGAAAAATAGGGCAAATTTAAATTTTCTTTATCTATTTTGAAAAGACCCTAATTCATGATATTGTGACTTCTCTTCAGCGCTTTAAATATTTAATGTGCACATATTATGCTCTTTGTGATGTATACGTGGATTAAATTGGTGAGTACTCCTTACATTTTTTTTGGTAGAGGGAGATAAGCCATAAAGTTACTATGGTCTCTTTAGCTAGATGGCACAATTATTTTGAGACTTATGACTATGATTTCTTTAGCTAATTATAAGGTTTAAAATGTATTTTATATTTTTAATCTAAATGTTTATAAATCAGGTTTATAATTGATTTGAAATTAAAAATTAAAGTATTTTGAAAAAAAATGTTCGTTAGTTTATATTTTTTGGGGTAATGGATCAATTTGCAAAAGAACATAAACTTATTAATTTTTAGTTAAATTTTTCAGATATAATTAGAGAAAAATTAACAATAAGCAATATCGAACAAATAGCAATTTGATGACGGAGTTCACCCATCTTGGCCTACATCTTCAGGTTCAACTTCCAATGTTGGCCCTTTAAATTATATGCTCAAAATGTAAACTACATCAACATACGATGCTCAAATCACAAAAATAATGTTGTCATTGTGTCCAGAACACCTAAAAACCCATGTATAGGATTTTCTTGGGCTCAAAAAGGTTGAAAAATGGCCAAGTTAGGCCTCCTCCTTCATTTCTCTGTTATCTGTCCTGCAAAATTACAAAACTAGCAAAAGTAACAATGTTTTTCCTCTTTTGGAAGAACCCGCAGGTGACAAATCGATGCAGGGACTGCAGAAATTTCACCAAAATTGGTGCAAAATGTCGAGCGGTTAGTTTGGCTCTTGTGCCCTAACCCGCGCCCCTTTTCTTGGTCATGTGGCATCAATGTGGCTAGGGGTGCAGGCTAGAGACCATGCGGCCGTCGACTCCGCACACTCCTGGTCATGTTATGGGCCATATGGTCATGGGCTGGGCGCCATGTGCCAACCCTCTCCACAATCTCTGCCCACAATTACGGTTAATGAGTATGGGACTAGGGGCTGGGCTAGCTGCTCGCCCCCTCTGTCTCCGCTTTTGCATTGTGGTCACATAATATGTAATATGCCTGTTAGGGTCCCATGATTTGGCCGATTGGTAAGCCAAAAGACGATGTAACATCAAACCAAGCTTTGGAGTCCAAGGACCTAGCCTTCCTGGACTCAGAGAGGGCTCTCTCTATATGTGTAAGGGATATCTATGTGTTTGCTTGTGGTGTTCTGATATTAGGCTAGTTATGAAGTGAGTTTTTTTATTTTGGTTTTTTTAAGTTTGTGAGGGATGAAACTGATTGAGAATTTAAGATAGGTAAAAGATATCAGATCAACTGGGCTATGGGGTCAAAAAGGTCAAGGAAGCTATCAGATGATGATACAAGGCTGTTGTAGGGCCGATTTGATTCAAGGTAGAAAGGATCTTTGGGCAAAATGGAGTAAATGGACATCAAGTTTGTGAAAGACGAAGGATTTCAAGCATAACTAGTTTGATAGCAGACATAAACATGGTATGGCAAGCCATTAGTCATGCAAAATGTAACTACAAGCTAAATAATACATAGAAATAAACATTCAAGCCATGCATAGAAGTATAAGACCCTCTAACTTTGGGAAATGGCTATCAGACTTTGGGGAAAAACACATAAGACGGACTAACAACTCAAAATACTATGCCGGAACGCCTAAACACAGTCTTTAAGTTATTGGGCACTTTGACAAATAAGCTTTCATAGTTTTAGGCAAAGGGCTAGATCGGGACTAGGCCTCCTTGGTTCAAACAAAATGATAATCTAATCAGTCAAAGAGATAGTTTCATAGATGGGACTATGGACAGTCATAGGTAAGCAGGGCACACCATACATCCTACTTAACATGCATAGAACTATGAATGAAACTAGCAATAATATCCTCAAGTTGTTAAAGAGCAGTTAAGAATTCTTTAGTATGACTAAGGAGGAGGAAAACATGAAAGCTATGAAGATTCAGGAAATTTGAGGTGCCTCCATGGGCATATCTCAAACTTTTTCTCTACTGATCTATAGCAAGCAAGAAACATGTATTCATGAATGAAAACTAGAAGACAATAACATAAAAAGAGACACTATACCATTCTACCAAGTCATGGAATCCATCAACAATCCTTCATCATTCATTCAAGAGCATCCAAGAGGCAGTCCAAAATCATAACACAAGTATGTTCTTCAAAGCTCATATGACCAATATATTGCTTCTTCTCTCAAGTTCAGTCTTGTTTACAATGAGAGATTGTAGAATAAATAGGCTTAAGTGAGGAAAACCTCATGGTTCAACTTGCATCATCATTGGCCTAATCAAAATATCTAAACTTGTCCTTGAGGCTTTGCAAAGCCCAAGGCACAAAAATATCTCATAAAATATCTAAAAATTGCTAAAAAGGGGAATTTAATTGACTTTGCATCATTTTCCAAGTGTAAAAATAGCTAAACGCACATTTGGAAAAAGCAGTTTTTAGAGGTTCAAAAATTACAAAAATACTTCAGATTTATATTAGAAAAAGGTCCCCTAACTTGCCGGAAACATTTGGCAGCCTTCCTGATGTCGAAACGAGGCTCATGATAGCTCATTGGAAAGCTCTGAGTGTCTACTTTCCGGCGCAACTGAAATTTCTCCAATCCGATGCCTAGAAGTCTTCCAAATCTGCACCTGTGTGTAAAAAGCCAGAAAATTACAGTCTGTTGATAGACCGGGCAGAATGTGCAAAATGCGAGCCTTTTTCGTTGTTTTGAAGAGGCAGATGATCTCCAAATGCTCTGAAAATCGCTGAGGACATGCTCATGAAATTATGGCATCCGATGATACCATTCTTTTCCCTTGATGAATCCTCAAAATGAAATGGCGAATTTATGAGTTTTTGATCAAAAACTCAAAAATGCCAAAAAACCAAAAGTTGTCAAAATGGGCCCAAAATTGGTGTGCATGACCCTCAAGGGTCCTTAGCAACATGTTCCGAAGCTAAAGCCAAAATCTCAAGCGCTGATATGCCTTTCTTCTGTTTCCGTGCCGGGCGCTTCCCCCTTTCTTCCTTCAGTTTCTCTTGAGTGCCCTTTAGCTTGCGCCGGGCAAAGTGATTCAACTTTTGATAGTGTTGTGTCATCTTCCTTTGTAGCTCCAGGTCTCTGTTTTCCTTTTCAAGCTTCATCTCCAAGTGATTATTGGCTCTTTCTAGCCATGCCTCCTTATTTTCTTCAATTTCTTGCTCAAGTAGTGCAGTGAGGGGAAAGGATTGAAGATGGGCCTGTTCTTCTTCTTTTTGCTTTTCCAGGGCTCTTTTAAGCCCTATGGTTCTAGGCCTCTTCTGCCTAGGCTGGTCTTCTTCTTCATCTTCATCAAACTCACCGATGAGATCTTCTATCCTTATTTGTGCTTTAGCAGCCTCATTTTTGTATTTGATTGCTCGTGCCTCATGGACAGCCATATGGACACTCATTTGTTTATTTTGGATCTCCAAGAAATGATTGAAGGTCTTTGCCCGATGAAGGTCATTCTCCAATGCTTCAATTTGACCTTCTCGATGGATTAGAAGTTTTTCAAGAATGCGGGCTTCATTATCACTGTCATCACTTTGGATTGAAATGACAGCCAATGCACCTCCATGTTCTTGACTTTCTCCTATCTTGCCTTTCCCTTTGCCTTTGAAAGCTAACCTTGCACTCTTCCTTCTTGGCATGCTAGTGGAAGACTTCTTTGGCGATTTTCTCTTGCTAGGGACAAATCTTGTTACTTTTGGAGTGGCAGCCTTAGGCCCTTTCTTTCTTGCTGTGCTGGGCTTTGTCTTTTTAGGAGAGGGAGGCACAATTGCTTTGCCTTTGTCATCTTGAAACTGCTGCTCTCCTTGAGGCTGCTGTGTGTCTTCTTTAGTTTGCTTCTGCTCTTCAATGTCATGATGCTGATCTGTCTCAATTTCTTGTTGCCTTTGATCATCAACATTATGCTGCTCTTCACCTATTTCCTTTTGCTGTTCAAACTGCTACCCCTGTTCACCAACATCAAGCTATTGGTGTGTTTCAACTTCATGCTCACTTTGTGGCTCAAGCTGTTGCCCTTGACCATCAAAATCATGCTGATGGTCTTCATCAGTTTCTTCATGTTTATCCTCTTCTTTTTCTACCTATTCATGTCCTTCTTCTTCATGTTGTCCTGACTGTTCTGTAGTAATCTTGAGCCTTCTAGGAGTAGGACTGCTGGACAAAGGTACAGGGCGATGAATAGGCTGGGTGGGAGATATATGGACCGGAGGAACAGTGGAGAAGTCTGGGTGACTAATGAAAACATCCCATGGAACCTCTTTCTTCTCTAGCTGGTGAAGGATGATAATTTTGATCAGAGAATGATGGAAAAGGGAAGCTATTTGCAGAGATGGAGTCTTCTTCTGGATTGTGGATGCGATCTTCTCGATGCTTTTGTATAAAAAGTAAGGGAGATTTAGCTGCCTAGTTCTAGTGAAATGCATCAATAGTCGGACATGGTAGGCATAAACTCGAGTAAATCTCCCTTCACAAGTAAAATACTTCATTATGACCTTCATTAGAGGAGCATAACTGTCAAGAAGATAAGAGAAAGGAAAAATAGTAGTGCAAGTATCTCTATGCTCGGGCTTGATGAAAGGCTTGTAGTCATCCAAGTCTAGATGGGTCTGTTTGAACCATTTCTCGCCATGATATGGAATTTTGGTGGCTTTAGACACTGACCTCGGGGAAAAATTGAAATCAAGGTCTGCTACCTGGAAATGCTTGCTTTGGAACCTCAGGGTGCATAGGTGTGTCAAGGGCGAGAAACTTTTGACCTCCTGTACCTTCTGGTAGAACTCTAAACAACCTACCTCATGAAAATTGAAGAGGATGGATGGATGTGCATTGACCTCTTTTGTAGAGATTGGCTCATATCTTTTATGTAAACCACTTCTGATGTCTTGCCTGGGCGGCATTTTGGGCTAAATAAGCTCTTGAAGCACCAAACAGTCTTACTGCCTTTAAACTGCCTTCTTTGAACCAAACCCTGTCAATTCACTGCTTAGATAGAGAAACAATGTCTTTGAATGACTTCAAAAAGTTTCCTCACAATACAAAAACCCATGCTCCCTTAAAAAGTGGCCTTTTCACCTTTAATATGTATCTCAGCTAGCAGACCTCTTAACAAGAGACAATACAGTGAAATGGAGACAGACTGTTAGGTGAAAATACTGTTTAGAGTGTCAAAATCGCCTTGCTCTGTGATGTTTCGAGCTCAAAAGCATGTTTTGTACCTTTGACCGATGGTGAACTTTCCAATATTCACAAACTTGCCTTGTCTAGTGTGTCAATCAATCAACACAGTTCACACCATATACATTCAATCTTGAGTGTAGTCATATAGTCAATTTCACAGTTATGGAACAAAGGTGACAGAGTTTTTGAAAAATGCTCCAAAAAGTTCAACAAAGCCTGTAAGAGTTTTATCTTTTCAAATAATCAATGTTACTTATCAATGTAGAACCCCGGTCCTCCTTAGAAGAATATCTTTACAACTATCCGAATAACAACTTATCAAATAAGCTTGAAGAACAAAAGACATTGCAGTAGAATACACAGTGAACAACTTATCTTTTCTGTGGTTGGTAGGGGTAACTTGCCTTTTTGATGCTTTGAAGATATAAGGTATCTTGTTCTTTGATATGTAAAGGTGAAAACACACAGCTCTTAGTTCAACACATATCTTTTCCTTGTAGGCATTTTTATTAGTATGCCCACCACTCCAGCACAGCTTTGATCAATGGATACTTTCACAGCAAAAAACACAGTTTACAGATATGATGATAGGGTTTGAAAATTTTTGTATGCTTTGGTAACAAAGACTTATGGCAGTTTAATGTTGAAAAGCTCCCCTTTGACCAAAACCTTAACCCTAATATGCAGCTCAACAGGCATATGAAGATACATAAACTCAGCAATGGTGACTTGTCAAGATTTGTAACAAATCTTTCAGTTAGGGGAGATATGGTGAGTTTTTAAACATAAAACCTATCTCTTTGACTCACACTGGAACGTTCAACCTTTACCCTTGTTTGGTCTTGACAAACACAGTGATTCTTCCACCCTACATATTTTTAAAATTTCAAAGATGTACGTGGAGTACCTTGAGATTTGAATGGCAAGGCTTGGCTGATCGTTTGAGTGGATTTGGAACACCTTCGGAGGCTTTTGAAACCATCAAAAGACGCGCGGCATGTTTATAGTGGAGATCGCCGCGCAAAATAGGTTGTCGGGTCACCTATTGGCCGACAGGACCCGAGTGCATAGGCGCGGCGCGCCACCGTTATAACCTATGTAAAATCTGCTCCTGAGTGCGCCGCGCGCATGTACAGGCGCGCCGCATGGTTAAAACAACTTCAAAACTCCGGAACCTGGTTTGAAATCTCCCTTTCTGGCCTCGTGAACTTCAGAGGGATGCTTTGCTCGTGCTTGGGGATCTGCTCGACAATTTTGCAACGGTCTTTTGATCCTTTGAAAAGCCAAATGAAATAAAACTCCTTGGTTTAGTCTTGTAAGGGTTTTGAAGGTTATGTCTTTTGAAACAATACTTGGATTTGTTATTTTGTTTGAAACCCGAATGATATTGATTGCTTTTGAGAGGATTCTATCCTTTTGAAATGACGTTGGCAACAGGTCTTTCACACTCTTTAAACCATGTCAACATGTACCACCTTTTAATAAAAAACAAACCTATTTTGAAAAGGTTAAAACGTTGTTCAGTTATGCATATGGGTTTGAATAGGTGATTCCTGCTAATATGTCCCTCTGGTGATAACTCAGCACAGAAGCTCCAACTTTGGATAATACCTCAAAAACCTATAGACCATCTTCTACCACTTTTTAACGCTTTTGGTGACATTTTAACACAGAAAATCCATTTAAGGTATGAGGAAAATTACTTGACACTGCTTTGTCCTTTGAAATGATGAGGCTTATCCTTTAACTTGTTTTGACAACTTCTGTCTCCAAGCGCTTCATCAACCCTTTCCAACTGTAGGTGTCCAAAATTGCTGCATTTATTCAGATTTTGTCATGGTCTATCGATTTAGAAGGTTGCTGCTTTCCAATACACTTTCTCTGCTCAGAAAATATTACCATGATGTCTCTGTCCATTTGAATAATGAAAAACCTATGTTTGTTTCAAACCTTCTAAAAACTGATAGTATGTCAAATGACCCCCTATTGGACATTTAAATAATCTTCTCAGTGATGATGTCTCTTGACAATAAAAACCCAGATTGCCTTTGCCAACTGTGATAAACAGTTTTAAAAGACACATGTCTATGATTGGAGTTACTTTCACTAATGACATGCCTCATTATCTTTACATGCTTTTCCAAGGTTTCAAAACTCAGATCATGACCTTTTAATATCCTTGTGTTGAGGAGACAAACATATGAGGTGTAAAAAGCAGCTAGAGTTACTCATAAACACCAAAGCTCTTATTAGCCATTTTCTTCTAATGGAGCTCTAAAATCACCAAACCTAGTGCATCTGAAGGCTACATTTGTCTTTGTGGTGGTGTGTAGCTTGCAACAACTGTACTTACACTGGCGCTTTGACTGATATCAAGATGTCTTATATCTGGGGCTGTGTACTACTTGCCTGCCTTGTCTCTATGTTTATCTGGAACCATAGACTTTATCCCATAGCCCAACAGAAACATAAAAGCACACAGAGGTCCTTTTTACTGAAGTATCTTCTTGCTTATCATTGATTTGAGCCATCCATATAAACACCCCTGCAAAGATATTTTGTCATGATAGCTTTGATCAGTGGAGTCTTTTTGTTGCGCCATGATGATGATGCTGGCAATTTCAATTTATCTTCTTTCTTAGGGCATAAGACCAAATACTCTGCTTTCTTTTTTTTTGCACATCTCAGATCTTAGCCCTGTTTTGATCATCATTTTCCTTCAGAAACCTTGAATCACTGTTTCACTGTCTAGTAAAAACAAACCTGTGCTTATAGTCAGTTTTGTAATTTCTTCAAGTCAATATTGGCCAGCACCCTCTGCTTGTAGATGAAGGAGGCGCCTTAACCCTTTGCTTATAGATGAAGGAGGTTTTTGGCCATGACAAATAACAATTTTGTTTGACAGTGTTGTCTTTCTTTTACTATGTTGTCAGGCTGAATGAAGCTGTAAGAGTTTGATGAGTAACTCCTTACCTTGCAGATGTATCTCAGGCTCATGTTTACATTGAGAAACAGTTGTTCTTCTGAATGTGGATTCAAGAATTTTCTCCTGAGATGATGACATGTTTCCTGCCTTTGTAAAATCCATAAAACACTGTAACACACCTAAAATCAGCTTGAGACTGTGGTCTATGCATTGCTGAGACTTAGGGGTGTGTAAGTGGCGCGACTTAGGGCTGTGATCAATTTTATTTGCAGAGTGGGAGGTCTGTCATGATTGGTCTGTAGCAGATGGAGGTTTTTGGCCTTTTGATGGTTTCCAAGGGTAAAATGCCTTAAAGCGCCACTTCCTAACCTAGGGCAGGCTTTTTGAACAAATTTGGATTGTCCTTTTAGAGCTGATGGGCAGACCAGTAGGGCTAAAGCTAGATAGGATAGTGATAATGAGGTTTAACCTTGACATGGGTGGAATGAAAAGTGGGAGGGAAAAAAAAGTTTTATGAGGGTTTTCTGGATGAAAAATTGACATATGGAGATCAGCTTCTAGAAAACTCAGCTATGGATCTAGTCATCACTAACAAGTGAAAAATACTGATGACTAAAAATGCCTAGGGGCTAGGGCTTCTCGCCTCACCCCTATTGCCATAACACTCGGTCATGCCGATTACCATGTGACTCGGGGGTGGGGCCACGTGCCCTGCCCCCTTCCCCCAACATTGAAAAAATTGCAATTTAAATAATGTGGGCCATATGATATATCAAGAACCAAATGTGTGGTATAAAAATAGGATTGTTGGTTAGTTGTGGTGAGTTCGTGGGTTCGATTCCCCATCAGGTCGGTAAGCCAGCCCAATACAATTTTGCACGGGCCCTGAGGGTCACATGGCGCCATCCCATTGGGCCATGTGGCGCCTCTTAGTTGGTCCACCCAAAACACAAACACCAATAAAAATTTTCCACCTAAACCTATATGACCTGTCATATGTCAGCACAATATTGGTATGTCTGATCACCGTACCTTCCCAGTCGTCCTGTTGACATCACTGCCACATCAATGTACAACCTGTAACTTTCACATACAGTGTCTGGTTGAGGCAATTCAGACATCGTTGAAATCAGAACGACGAGGTTTATGATTTGGCACTAGTTTTGGGTGATTTTGAGTACTTTGATATTTGAGAAATGTTTTGATCTCCTGGATCATTCCTCCCCTCTAGAAGCTTTTGGACCACCAAAATTTCATTTTTACTCAGCAAGTGAGGGTAAAATTCACTCACTTTCCTGATCTCAATCCACCTTGCTTTACTTGGATTGGTACTTTTGAGGCCCACTTGAAGATATTCCACATTGCCTCTTCGTGAAGTCCTATTTCTCTTGTGAAGAATTGATTCTTCCTGCAACTCATCTAAATATTGATAAAAATCTTCAATAGATGAAATCTGAACATTCTCTTCATGATCATCAACCATTGGATGTTCATACAATCTCAAGCTTTCCACATTCATAATAGAATAAATTTGCATGTAAAGTGATAAATCTAATAGGAAAGCATTGTTAACAATCTTCTCCAAGATTTTGAAATAACTATATTTGATTGGCTTGAGATTTTTACCTTCACCTTGAAGTGTTTCCTTGCTAATATAAAACCAAACTTGATCTCCCACTTGGATATCATGATCAACTCAATGCTTGTCATGCCTTGTTTTGTACTCTGCTTTTCTTTTCTCAAGTTGTTATGGTACTCTTTGATGCACTAGCTAAATTTGTTCAATGAAATGCTTGGCCTTGTTCACATCACTATGTTCATCTACTCCAATATCTTTACCAAAGATGAAATCCAAAGGAGACTTTGGCAAATAACCCAAACAAACTTCAAATTGAGATACCTGCGTAGATGAGTGCTTGGCACGATTTTTAGGCATGTTGGATGTAATGAAAATGATCATCCCAAAGTTTAGGATGCTTACCACAATATCCACGAAGGAGATGCACTACTATTATGTTTACCACTTCTATATGGCCATTGGTTTGTGGATGAAATGTTGTGATATTCTTCAACTTAGTGTCCATGAGTTCACATAAACTTGACCAAAACTTCCTGACAAATTGAGAATCTTGATAAGAAATAATTGAAGTGGGCAACCAAAGTGAACCCATACATTTTGGAAGAAAATATTTGTGGTCTGCTCAGTTGTAACATGTTTCTTACATGGCATCAACACCTAAGATTAAACTCTTCTTCTAAATTCTTGTAACTTTGAACACTCTGACCTTTAGGTTGTCCAAAATTTTTCCAATCCATAATTGATTTTTTCATATAAGATAATGGATAAAATATCCTTCTTAATGCAACTATAAAATCATTCAAGGAAGAGATAATTTTACCACTTTTCTTCAAATCTTCTTAAGTTATGGCCTCTCGCCAGATGAGAGCTGCACTTTCCAAACGAAAAGAAGAAAGATACATCTTTGTAACATCATCCTTAATCTTTTTAATCTTGCAATAGACTTCAATTTGACAAACCCAATTATCCAACTTTTCAACATTTACTTCCCCATTGTACATAGGCAATTCAAAATTGACATCAAGCTTAAGAAAAGGAGACTTAACATGTCCTTTTGAGATCTAGGAGGAGTATTTATAGGTGTTGAAGGAGGTGAAGAAGGTGATGAGGATGAATGTGGATATGGAGGTGAAGGAGGAGGTGGTGGAGGGAATAAATGCTTTCTCACATCACCACCATTATCTTTTGGATGGTCTGAACTCTCTCCTTGCAACCTTGCTGCCTTGTACAACACTTTTACCATCTCTGACATATCCTAGAAAGCCTTTCTGAAAGCTCTCTCATCCTCAAACATTATCTCCCGTCCTTCTTCATGTTCCATCACTGGTGGATTTCTTTGAGTTTGTGACCTGCTTGAACCAATTTGAGGGTTTGGTTCCTCAAGCACTCCTTCTCCTCTTTCAACTTAGACCTCGTAATCATTAAAAAACACTTGAAAAAATAGTCAAAACTTTAAAACAACCATGCTCTGATACCAAACTGATATGAAATTAAAAATTGAAGGTTTCTTGAAAAAGTTTGCAAGCTATTTTATGTCTTGTGGGCAATGGATAAGTTTGAAAAAGAACATAAACTTATTAATTTTTAGTTAGGTTTGGCAGATATAACTAAAGAAAAATAGACAATAAGCCACATCACACAAACAACAGATTGATGATGAAGTTCACCCCTCCTGGGCTACATCTTCGAGTCCAACTTCCAATGTTGCCCCTTTAAATTATAATCTCAAAATGTAATTACATCAACATACATTGTTCAAATAAAATAAAATAATGTTTCCATTGTGTCCAGAACACCCAAAACCCCAGTGTAGGCTCTTATTGGGCTGAAAAAAGCTGAAAAATGGTCAAGTTAGGACTCCTTCTCTGTTTCTTTACTATTGGTCCTACAAATTCACAAAACTGGAAAAAATGGAAACATTTTTGCTCCTTTGGCAGATGCTCCAAGCGAAAAATCGGTGTGGCAACGGCGAAAATTCTGCCGAAATTGGTTCAAAATGTCGAGTGGTTAGATCGGCTCCCTTAACTCCACCCCTTTTCTTGG
This sequence comes from Pinus albicaulis, assembly GCA_034641835.2. NCBI lineage: Eukaryota > Viridiplantae > Streptophyta > Pinopsida > Pinales > Pinaceae > Pinus > Pinus albicaulis. The sequence continues at coordinate 256,737,088 of CM076581.1, forward strand.
TCACGAGGCATCAATGTGGCTAGGGGTGCGGGCCAGAGGCTACGCACCTGCCGGCTCCATTGCTCCTAGTTACATTATAAACCATATGGGCGCGAGTTGGGCACCACGCATCGGTCATCTTTGCAATCTCCACCCATGGTTATGGTTAATGGGTATGGGACCGGGGGTTGGGCTAACCGTCCACCCCCTCTGCTTCCACCTTTGCATTGTGATCACATAATATGTAATATTCCTGGGGGCCAGGGCTTCCCTCCACACCCCTCTCAACGTAGTTCTCGGTCATGTCGGTTACCATGTGACTTGGGGTTGGGGATATGTGCCCTGCCCCCTCCCCCCAACATGCAAAACATTTCAATTTAAATATATGTAGGCCATATGATATATCAAGAACCAAATCTGTGATATAACGATAGGAATCTTGGTTAGTTGTGGTGAGGTCATGGGTTCGATTCCCCACCAGGTCGGTTGGTTGGCCCAAAAAAAAAATTCATGGGCATGAAGGGCCACGTGGTACCCTCCCATTGGGCCACATGGCACCTCCTATTTGGTCCACCCAAAACACAACCACTAATAAAATTATGTCACGTAGACTTGTACGACTTGCCACATGTCATCACAAGATTTGATTGTTTGATCATTGTACCTACCTAGTAAGTCCGTTGATGTCAGCACCACATCATTGTACGACTTGCCTAGTCAACAACAAAGTCAACTCTGCAAGTTGCATTTTTAGTTATTTGCCAAAAACTTCAGAGCGTGATAACTTTCACATATGGTGTTGGATTGAGGCGAATCAAGTGTCGTTGGAATCAGAATGACGAGATATATGATTTGGCACTTGTTTAAAGTGATTTTGAGCACTTAGATTTTTGAGCATATTTTTTATCCCCTGGATCTATAATATTGTTGGGATTTTCAACAATTTTATTCGATTTTTTTAGTGTATTATTTATTGTTTATTAAGGGTTTTCATTACAAACGAGACATATTCTTTAATTTTTCCCTTGATATTTTTCTTGAAAAAAATTATGCCTTTTAAATTACATAAGAGAATACATTTAAGTGATGGTATCACACGATTGATCATGATGAAGCTTCTTTCATTTTTCCCTTGAGATTTTTCTTGAAAAAATTATGCCTTTTAAATTACATAAGAAAATTCATTTAAGTGATGGTATCACATGGTTGATCATGAAGAAGCATTATATTTCAAGAATAAAAAGTGTGATAACAACATTATATTAGTCCAAAAATAGTAGATATACAAAAGGGTATATATACTCAAAAGTCAAATTTAGCCAAATATAACTAGACCCAAAAGATTGAAATGTAGTCAGGGTGAAAAAAACATCTATCACCAACATGAAAAACATCATGCCCACATAAAGGGTCATTGCCAAGAGAATATTTAATGGAAAGAACCATCAACAGTTTCTAGAAGTAGACAAAATAGTGAAAAAAAAAAACTTGACAACCCTATAGACTTGTAGATAGGAACGACAAAAGTATAGACATCAAAAAAGAACCCCAGCGATGCCAAAATCAGCACTAGTCAAAATGTCCAGAATTGATATTCCCCTCCCTCTTGAAAACAAAGAGTTTAATGTGCCCCGAGGGCATAACTAGTGCCTTGTTAGACAAAGCATTAGCCTCAAATTTGAACTCCCTATGTACATGTATAAAAGAGATCGCTCGAAAGAGTTCCTTGATATTCATAATTCTTTGCATCGAATAATCCATATGCAGAGGAGTGAATGATTTACTGTTATTAACCCAATTAATAGAAACTTGTGAGTCTTTTAAAATATATATATATCTTGGCACAGTAGATCAAGCCCCATAAGGTTATGAGCTTGACTCTGCTATTTGACCCTCGTTTTTTGCTCCAACGGAAATGAAAGTAGTGATCCACAAATATATAAATAACAAAACCACAATCAGAAATGTTGTTCTGGGCAACACCATCAAAGTATTATTTCAAGAAATAAGACTTATAAATGTGATCCATCAATTTCCTCTGAGGCTTATTGACTGCTTGTTCCCAATACTCCAAACAGTGGACACATATGTAAGAACCAGTGAGGTTAATGTTGAAAGGACGGTCATTGAAAATCCACATTCCTGCCCTTTCATATACCCTAGACCAAGAAAAATGAAATTTTTTGAGGTATTGAATCCATTGCCACCCAATATTTAAAAAAATCCTCAAGGGAATGAAACCTTCATCATTCTAAAATTTTGAGTTCCTGTAAGACATAAAGCCAAGTACTCACCCAAGGACATTACAAGAATATATGTAATACATACTCATAATTGTTAAGGCAAAGACAACATCTACACGGACTAACCATCCAAAAAAGTACCAATTTCTGCGACACATGCCATTTCGAGACAATTCTGAACCAATATTTTTCAAGAGAATTATCCAAGGTGGAGTAAATGTAAGAATATATAGCTTTTATCGAGGGCTTACAAGATTTCTTGTCAACCAGCCAACAATTGTTTTCCTCGTCCCTAGTGAGAGAGATACTCACCTATGTGAAATGTACAATATAAATATTCCATGTATTGACATATTCATTATCCAGGCCCAAGTCTATAACATTTTCCCAGACAAGGTATATCTCTAAAGGGTCACGACCCTTTTGGATTTGTGCAATAAAGAAAATACCAATTATGTGTAGTGCATTGATGATCAAACCCATTAATATATCCATGAATTCCATTCCATATAAATATTCCATCCCTATCAGGACACTAGAACTTGATCAAATATGCCACTGAAATTTGTTTATGGTCTATCTACTACTCTTCAAAAAACATTTCCAAATATATGATCCTGACTGGGAGCAGGGGAATCCCAACCTGATCCAATCTTGTAAAATTGTGTTCCTGATATATTTTTATTTAATAATATTAGACCATATACCATTGCCAAAAATAACTCCCAAGTATTTTTTCGATAGAAGGGAGCAACTAAATATAGATGCATCTCTAATACCCCAACCACTAAATTTTGTCTCTCTAGCAATCGAATTTAGACTGGTGAGATGTATCTTGTGACCTTCATTTGAGCCCGCCCAAATAAAATGTGAAATCAAAGAATAAATGCGCTTAATTATATCTTTTGGAAATATGTACAAGTGCATCCAATAAACAATAATATTTTGAAAAATTGGTTGAGCAATTATCAGCCTACCGCTTAGGGATAACCATCTATGCGCACACCTGTATAATTTTTTTATAATTTTATCAACCAACCATTTCTGATTTTCCAACCTATACTTATTGGGTCTCATCCTAAATCCCAAGTACTTAAAGTCCATATCCAAAGGATTCATTTAAACCCCCAAAAGACCAGCAATGTTCTCCACCTAAACTATATATTCCACATAATATAATAGTTATGACTTGGTTGCATTCATGAGAAGACTAAAAGACTCAATTATATAAATAAAATGACGCCACAAATCAACATAGACCTTCCCAAAGCATAACACATCATCCAAAAACATTAGATGTGTAATAGTTACCTGTCTAGTGATCTACAACCTAGTGAGAATTCCTCTGACATTGTCCATGTTGATATGTTTGTTGAGTCCCTTGATGACTAGGAGGAAGAAAAGAGGGGATATCGAGCATCCTTGTTGAAGCCCTTTGTAAGCATGAAGAAAAATTAGCTGGATCACCATTAATAATAACCAAAAAAGTCATTGAACTAACACACGCCATAATCCAAACCACTACTTCCACAAAAGGTCATGTCTTATGTAAAAATAACCTCATATATGTCTAATCCACTAAGTCATAAGCCCTATGAAGGTCAAGTTTTAAAATGATAGCATCCTTATTGCAACATTTGACCGAATGAAGATATCCTTGAGAAATATCAACAATGTCATGGATCTGCCTATTTTTAAGGAAACTAAATTGTCCTGGGGAGATATGTGTTGAGAGGCATTGTTAGGTCGCTATAATACTAGTGTATCCCCTTATTTTTAATGTTAGTGTAGCCCACTTATTGTTATTTTTGTGTCCATGTAGTCTCCATATTGTTATTATTGTGCCCCATAGAAGCCCACTATTGTTATTTTTATTCCTTTACATTGTTATTTTTATGTCGGCTAGTATTATATTGTGACCCCTTGGACTCCTATATATAGAAAGAAGGTTTTTTCATTTGTATCATCCAAGAATTGTTCATTGATGTAATTTAAAGAAGGTTTCCCCTTGAAGAGGCTGATTTATAAGTTGTTGATCTCTCTTTTATTCTATTTTGTGAGTTGGATTCATAACATTTGGTATCAGAGCTTTGGATTCTAGGGTTTCGCCGCTCCAAACAATCCATCCCAGCATTTTCTCTATAGTTTTTTTTTTATACGAAGTTTTAGAAGCTGTAAAAAACCATTTGCTACGAAGTCCTGAGGAACTTAATGTAAACATTTCAGAGATTAGTTCACTGTATTTTCCGAGATATGATCTGAGGAAGTCAGGGTTTTTGTAGGCTCCATAATTTCATCTCAAATAGGTGGCCAAAGGAAAATCGTCATAAATTTCGTTTCAAACATTGGATTGGAATTTTGTAAAAGTGGTAGAAAGTGCACGAATTGTAGTTTCTTGTATATAAATTTCAAATTTGAAGGTCGAAATAGTGACACGTGGCATGTCATACAAGTTCGATATACTAAACTAGTCCTTAATGAGGTCATTATGGGAGATCAGGCATAAATTTATCTTGAAGAAGCTAAATTAGGTATGGCATGTGGCATTGGAAAGAAGACTCAAAGTGATACTATACGACTGAATATCAAATCTCGAGGATTTTAAATTATAGAGATACATCAGTTTCAATATTGAGTTCCTCAAAAGAAAGAAAAAGGTGTACACTTGTTTTTTTTTAAATTGCATAAGTCTTGTTTCAAAAATCAATTTGAAGTGATTCCAAGGGCATATTGAAGCATAGATATCAGTATTGGGTTCTAAAATTCCTCCCAAAAATAATTACATACCCATTAAGCCCTCATAATGTTGTATTATGACTCATGAAGAGGAATAAGTGCAACATGATATATCAAAATTACGAGACCAAGTGCAACAAATTTCGCTCTCGCAAAGAGTAACAAAAAATGAAATGGAAGCTAAAATGGATGGTTTGAAGAAAGACATGGATGGATTGAAGACATGCATGGAAGCTAAGATGGATGGTTTGAAGAATGGAATGGAAGCTAAGATGGATGTCATGGAAGCTAAGATCGATGGTATAGAAGAAAAACCTAAAGACAACATGGAAGACATGAAGAATGGTCTAAAAGAAGACATGGAAAGTTTGAAGGAAGGTTTGAAAAAGCTGCTACAAGAAATGATTCCTAATGGTGAAATGGTAGTAGATGAAACTCATGATGAGAACAAAATAAATGTTAATAATGATTTCATAGGCTCTAATGTTGGATTTAAGACCCACCATATTCTAAAGATCGACATGAGGAAGTTTGATGGAAAAGATATGGTAACATGGATACTACATATGGAACAATATTTTGATCTCCATAATGTGAAAAACACAAAAATGGTACACATTGAAACTTTATATTTAGAACAAAATACATTTGTATGGTATCGATGGCTTTTCTCTTGTAAAACAATTGTCACTTGGTCAATTTTTACAGAGGAAATGATAGCACATTATGAGGATACAAGAGAAATGCCTTCTTTAGCCAATTGATAAATCTCAAACAAAAGGGTTCGATGATGGAGCACATTAAGGACTTCCAAAAATTGAATATAAGGGTAACTAATATTCTAGCGGAACACAAGATTGATGTCTTCATAGGGACTTTAAAGGATAACATCCGACATGAGGTTTGCCTTTGGAAGCCTAATTCATTGGAGAAGGCATTTAGATTGGAAAGAAAAATTGAAAGAAAAATTATAGCGACAAGGAAGCCTACCACTCACAACTATAAAGATGGAAGTGTTGCTACTCCTAGACTTCCACAACCTACAAGGTTGGCACTACAAAAATTGGAATAAAAAAGAGCAAAAGAGCTTTGCTACAGTTGTGATAGAAAATAAACTAAAGGTCATAAGTGTGTTGAGAAGAAATTATTTTACATAGATTGTTAAGAGGAGGAATAAAAGGAACAAGAAACTTTAAAACATGAGGATATACACCAGGAACCAACCCTAGAGGAAGAAGAAATGAATCTGACCATATCCTGTAATGCATTGGAAGGAATTACCACTCCTCAAACTCTCAAGATAAAAGGACATATCAAGAAGAAAAATGTAATAGTGTTGATTGATTCGGGAAGTACCTACAATTTTGTTCATTGTAAGGTAGCCAAGGAATTGAGTTGCTTCTTATACCCAACACCATAGTGTCAAGTGATGGTTGCAAATGGAAGAAATATAAAATTCTCTGGAAAGTGTGATAATATGAAACTAACCATGGGGGAATATGTATTGAATAGTCCAAGGCTCTCCATCCCAATGGGTGGTGCTGATGTTGTACTAGGAGTACAATGGTTACAATCTTTGGGGATGGCAACTTTTCATTTTCAAGAACTTTTCTTGATTTTTTTTTTCCGAAAGGAAAGGAAGTTGAATTATGGGGTATCACAGGGAAGCAAGGAAAGATAATCAAATCTAATGTCATGAAAAAACTTATGAAGAAGAACAATGAGGCATAATTGCACAATTATGCTCACTACATGTTCAAAAATCAAAATCATCTATTTCTCCATATCTCCATAAAGTCTTGGACAATCATTCCAAGGTATTTTAGACTCCCAAAGGACTCCCACCTATTTGTGATCAGGATCATGCTATTCATTTGATTCCAGGAAGTTTTCCTCCAAACATCAAGCCTTACAGATATCCTTATGCTCAAAAGAGTAAGATTGAATGTACATGGTTGTAGAAATGCTAGAGGCTGGTATAATTCAACCTATTCAAAGTTCTTTCTCTGCTCTAGTAGTATTGGCGCACAAGAAGGATGGATCATGGCGTATGTGTCTGAATTATAGGGAGCTCAACAAGCTCACTATTAAAGATAAATTTCCCATCCCCATCATTGATGAATTATTAGATGAATTACATGGAGCAATTTACTTCACCAAGATGGATCTTGATTTTGGGTATCATCAAATTAGAATGAAGACTGAAGACATTACAAAAACAACATTCAAAACTCATGAGGGTCATTATGAATTTTTGGTCATGCCTTTTGGCCTTACTAATGCACCTTCCACATTTCAAGGCTTGATGAATTCCATTTTCAAACACTTCCTTAGAAAATTTGTGTTAGTATTTTTTGATGATATACTAATCCACAACAAGTCTTGGAAGGATCATGTTCAACATGTTGACATCGTGCTCAAACTATTGAAGGAGAAATAATTATATGAAAATGCCTCCAAATGTTTCTTTCGAGTATAGGAGGTGGAATATTTGGGTCATATTGTATCTCTTGAGAGTGTTAAGGTAGACCCTAACAAAATTAAATCCATTAAGGAATGGAAAATCCCTACAACCATAGATCATATTCAAGGATTTCTGGGGTTAACAGGGTATTATCGCACAGTTTTAATGCAATAAGGAAGACCCATTGGTTTTTAAAGTTGTCCAATCAAAGGAAAGTATTTACTGAAACCTATTTATGAGAAGGAAATGTTGGCAGTACTACATGCACTAAAGAAATGTCAACCTTACCTAATAGGAAGACACTTCAAGGTAAAAACAAATAATTATAGTATTAAATGATTTTTGGAACAAATATTATCTTTAGAAGAGCATCAAAAATGGGTAACAAAGATGTTGGGTTATGGCTTTGAAATTATCTAAGAAAAAGGGAAGAAAAATATTGTTGCAGATGCACTCTCAAGAAAGGATAAGGATGTGGAAGCATTGCTTTGTGCTATTTCTATTATCCAACCTGAGTGGATAACCAAAGCAAGGGATGAATGTAAGAATGTTGAAGAGGTGTGTGCACTCATTCAAAAGTTGCAGCAAGATCCCAGTACATCTGAAATATTTAGCTGGAAAAATGATTCATTATGGTACAAAGATCTCTTATATATTTGTAATAATTCCCAACTCAAACAAAAGATTATTTTGTAATTGCACACCTCTCCCTTAGGAGGGCACTCAAAATTTTAAAAAACTTACCACATGGTCAAGAAGGAATTTTTTTGGGATGACCTTAAATATGATATTCAAAAGCTTGTGGCGGAATGTTTGGTTTTCCAACAAAATAAATTTGAGAAAATTAAGACCCCAGGTCTGTTACAACCTCTAGCCATTCCAAGTCAACTTTGGGAGGATGTTTCAATGGATTTTATCACAGGTTTACCCTAGTCTGAAAAAAAGAGTGTCATCATGGTGGTAGTTGATAAACTTACCAAGTATGCACACTTTTTTGCATTATCTCATCCATTTAAAGCCTGTACAATTGCTACTACATTTATGGAAACAATTCAAAAGCTACATGGAAACCCAAAGATTATTGTAATCGATTTTCTTGTTTGGGTACTCAATTAGCTCATAGCTCATCATATCATCCTCAATCTTATGGGAAAACTGAGATAGTGAACAAATGTTTGTAAGGATATATTCATTGTTTTGTATCTGATAAAAAACAGAATGGGTCAAGTGGTTACCTCTGGCTGAATGGGGTATAACACTTCCTTCCATCTACAACAAAAATGACCCCCTTTATGGCACTTTATGGATATCATCCACCATCCATCACATCATAATTAAGAGAAAAATCTAAGGTTCAAGCAGTGGAAGATCACATCAAGCATCAACAAAAATTCTCCAAGTCTTAAAGGATAACCTCACCTTGGTACAAAATCAAATGAAAAAATAGGCATATCAACATCACAACGAAAGAATTTTTGATGTAGGCGACTGAGTATTTTTACGGCTACAACCATACAAATAAATGTCCCTCAAGCAAGCTAAGAAGGATAATATATTATCACCAAAGTATTATGGTTCTTAAAAATTTTAGCAAAATATTGGTACTATGTCTTACAAATTGGAGCTTCATGCATCTTCCTGAGTGCACCTAGTTTTCCATGTTTCATGCTCAAAGAAGGTTATAGGTGACAAGCTCCCAGTTCAAATATTATTACCAAAACTTGACGAAGAAGGAAAAATTATATTAGAACCTGAAGTATTCACAGAAAAAAGATCTCGACAACTACGAAATCGATCAATTTCAGAGTATCTCATCAAGTGGTAGAACTTACCTGCTGAAGATTCAACATGGGAGGATGAGAATTTTATACAGAATCATCCATAACTACTCAAGCGGTGAGGACAACACTTTTTGAAGGAGAGGGGCATGCTAGGTCCCTATAATACTAGTGTATCTCCATATTGTTATTGTTATTGTAGCCTCCTTATTTTTATTGTTGTGCTCATGTAGTCCCCATATTGTTCTTATTGTGCCCCATAGAAGCTCACTATTGTTATTATTGTTCCCTTACATTTTTATTGTTATGTTGGCTAGTATTATATTGTCACCCCTTGTTCTCCTATATATAGAAAGGAGGTTTTGTCATTCGTATCATCCAAGAATTGTTCATTTATGTAATGTAAAGGAGGTTCCCCCCCTCGAAGAGGTTGATTTCTAGGTCGTTGATCTCTATTTTCTTATATTTTTTGAGTTGGTTTCATAACAGACACTCCTTCATCCCGGTAGAAATATTCTTAGAAATTAGCTTGTAAATAATGTTACATAAGGATATGGCTCTGAAATCACTAAATTCTATAGATCATAGGTTTTGAGAATCAATTCAATGAAAGTAGCGTTGACAACACTAGCCACATATTTCTTAATCCTGGATTCTTCCACAAGATGTAAGAGATATGGTCCCATGATTTCTCTAAAGTGATAGAAAATCTCCACGGTCCATCCATTCGGACCTAGGAATTTGTTCTTTGAGAATGTTTTTAGTACCTTGGAAATTTCCTCCATGGAAACAGGTTGACCAATCATCCTCACATCTTGTTTCGAAAACATTTGGGGGGTATGGATGTGTGAATTTTAGTTGTTTCTCCATATCAACATTCTCTTTGGATCTATAAACTACTTGAAATATTCCATCATTGATTGCTAAACCTTCTCCATCTCAGATATTTTATCCCCCATTCTTTCATCAAGTTCCCAAATGGTATTTTGTAGACACCTTCCCAAATAAATTTTTTGGAAAAATCGAGTATTTTTATCACCACAATAAATCCAAACTGTTTGATTCTTTAATCTCCATTCCTTCTCTTGCGCTTGGAGGGTTAAACTCTTATGCAATTCAAGCGACAGAAGCCTTTGTTTTTGCTCCATGGATAAGAAATCGAGAGACTCAATGTCCCCAAGTCAAGCCATCTCATACTCGATGTCCCTTAGTTCCTCCACATGTAGTGCTCTATTATGGGTGATCCAATCACATACCTTCCCTTTAAGGATCTTCAACTTGGAGGTCACCTTCTCCATGTGTTGTAACTGAGGCGACCCTAAGTAGCTAGTCCACATTTTCAAGATCAAGTTAGATAACTCTGTCCTCAAGCCAAAAATAATTAAATTGAAAGGGAATGTTATACCAAGGTCGATCCTTGTGCCATTGCAGAATGATAGGCACATGATCATAAATGTTCACCGAAGAGATACATGACTGCACAATACCCAACAATTCAATCATATTCTCTCAAAGGAGAAATATATCTAGTCCCTTCAAAATATTATGTGGTAAATTTCTTCCATTCTGCCAAGTGGGCTTCAAAGGAGCAAGTCGAATGTCCATCATGTTATTATCTAAAAAATTATTGGCAAAAAAATCGTCCAAAGGGTCCAATTTACATTTTTTACCCCAAAATTCAGATCCAAAATCTCTAAAAGTCCACCAAGTTCTCCCAATACTCTTTCAATAAGTCTCCCTTCAATATATGTTTCATTATTATACTAACTATTTTGATACATGCATATATATTTAAGTTTGATACCTTGTCTTTTGCAGGATAGTGATTCAAGTTCAAATCCTTAAACTTCCTCCATTGCTTCAAGCCCTCCAAGTGCTCCCTTCTCTCTTATAATAAATATCACCCAATTCCATCTATTTAATGTGTTATTGATTATTTTAACACATGAATACATTGAAATTCGATGTCTTTTAAATTGACTATTATAGGTTTTCAATACAAAATCTACTTAAAATGTCCATATGCCCCACTACTTATACAAAACATTATAAGATTAAATTTGGAGTGATATTTTGGAAGAAAAATAATATTTGATACTTCAGGGATGAAGTCAAAATATACATAAGAGTACTTATGCAAGATCAAAAAAATTAGCAATCATACGAATACCATGGAAATAGTTTTTCTTTTGACTTGTCACTAAATATTACATTCATTTTAGGCTCCTAATAGAAAGCCTAAAATATGACTATCTCAATTTTTAGCTTTCCCAATCGCATATGATGCATATAGGGAAAAAACATAAAACATGAATACAGAGTTTCAAGATTTAAAAATGAAGACAAAAAATGACCATACTCTGACTCTAATAACAACTTCCACTTGTGAGCCTCCTCTAAGCTCTTTCTTAGAAAGAATTCCCTCTTGTAATTGATTTTTTTTTTTTGAAAAATGATTATTATGATAATTAAAAAATTGATATACACGAGCAAAATAAATTTATTCAAATATCGCTTTCAACTCCAATACTTGGACCATAACATGTTCCAAAACCAGATTATCAATTTTACACTCATTATTTTCATACTCCATCATTAACTTGGAGTCTCCAAAGATTGGCAATTTCTTTAAAACATTTTTCTATTGCAATTTATAGGATTACAATGCAAAGGACTTAGTACTATTGTTATTACCTTTTCCTACAACCAACTTTAAATTGAAATGGTGAGATTGATTAAGACGAAGCATAACTCGAGCTCCACACAATATTGGAGAACCCTAGTAAGCTCCAGGATATAAGTCCCGAGATTTATCGTGTTAATTATAGGTTCCCTTTGTAGTGTAGTGGCTTTTTATTTTGATGAATTCCAACAACCATCATAGGAACTCATAATTTTGTGTGCTACGTATACTAGACTCAATTCCACTCATTAAAACATCATTTTATTTATGGAAACCCATATGCCCCATACCACAAAATAAGGCAAAGACTTGAAGGATTTTTCAAGCTTGTCTAAGATCTAAGAATGAAGGCCTTCCACAAAGGTCCTGTCATTCCTACTTGTTTTTACCACTTGGAATTTGAAAAATTCCCAACCCAACTACTCTATAATAATTATGTAAGAAACCAACAAATGATCAATATTTTCTTCACTTCCCTTACATATAGTACCTTTTTCGAGGCCCTAAATGTTTCTCTTCTAGTAATTTTCCAAAGACATTTTATTTTTTGTCTGATGTAAGACATTTTATTTTTTGTCTGATGTAATATAATTTATTAGTCAAAATCATTTTTAACATTCTTATGTCAAAGCCCATTCACCAAAGGAAGTTGGTTTCCTTGATTTATTAAATTTGTAATATTTTCCTAGAAGAATTTATATTCTTAGGAAGTTAGATGAGTTTCATCTAGTTGTTATGAAAATTGATATATTTAGCCAAATTAAGACTCCGTTGGATAATTCAACAAATCAGATTCAGGTTGGGAATTTATATGAGAAGTCTGTGCAATTGAATTTACATGTAATTAAGATTTAGAGAGATGGGATTGAATTTACATGTAATTAAGAGTTAGATATTTCTCTGAGTGTGAACAAGTGAGTGCATGTGGGAAAAGAGGATGACCATATGCAATCCTATATATTTCTAATACTTCCTCTGTTATTGAATTTATATATCCCCATGTATCTCTGCGTAATTGTATTTGAGTTTTTTTAAACGTGGATAGACTTGTTTTCTTTATTTATTGCAAGAAGAGTTGAGTGTTGCAGACAAATGGTTTCAGGTTTAAGATCAAAATTTATAACCTGAAGTTTAAATTCATGACCCACGCATCTAGTTAAAGTAATCCAGAAATATTCATCAATTGACAAAGACATAATTAGAATTTCATCGTGGATTCCATTATCCAGATCAATGGAAGAATATAGGTTTAAAACATATCCATCCCAACAGGAGCTCAAGTGATAAAGTTGAACCCTAGATACCTAGATATCCAGATAGAAGTTTATAAGCCAAATAATGAGGTATCTAGTATGGACCCTGCTAAAGTTTATTAAGGAGAATCAAATTCTGGATCGAGGTTTATATCCAGATCATAAATCATCTAGGGAAAACTCCACTGTAATTTGAAACAAGAAGTATATTTTGAAGTTTGTGCCCAAAAGGAATCCAGGAAAAACAATATCTGAGCCTCACCAAAGTGTGGACATTGAAAATGAGTGGTATTCTCAGATTTTTGGATCTAGAAGCCATATTCGAATTGAAACCACATATGGAAAATATATGTTATTCGACTTGAGAGATATTCGAGGTTAGCGAGGTAGAAATTATTTGGATTTTAGCACATGCATATTAATGGAAATATTTTCGGGCCTGAAGTAATTTAGGTGTTAACAAAGTGAAGACCATTCAGATTGTTCATATCCCGAATACAATGAAGTTTTGGTTATGTGATTAAGGAAATTTCAATTTTTTTTTTGTTTAATTTTGAGATTTTCTGAAATTGAAGTTTTGAGGTTTTGAACAAAGAAAAAATAGTTTTGAAACTTCAGTTGATATAGATTACCACCATTTCCAGGCTACATGAAGGATGCTAAAGGAGATATAGAGATCCCTTAAAAGGATATTAGAGAGCATCAATCCACTAAAATGAGAGGAAAAAGAGACTCAAGGCATCAATTTTATATTGGAGCACATTTTTTTCTCTCAGAGATGATAGAAAGACTTATAGGAGCAGGTCAAGGGAGGCCTGTAGCGAATGAAACCATCCAAGCAGATATGAGGATCATTTAGATGAGATTAAAGGAAATGGAGATTGCTTAGAAAAGAGGAGTTGGCATGTAATATTCCAAAATAGGAAAAACAGGAGTATTGAACATAAAACTAGAAAATGTAGTAAACATCAAAAAATCAAAACATGAGCAGATCATTGAGCCATATTATTATATATGATAGCAGAAAATGAAGTACAAGTTCTTGAGGAAAAGACACTCAAGCTAGGCAAAAGAAGCCTCAAATGACCCTATACATCAAGACATGAAAAATTGCTGCTACATAATCTGCTAGGAGGCCATGACTATGCAATAATGCTGGAAATAATTGTGCCAGAAACTAGGAATGCGTAGATCTATTGATATAGTGCTCATAAAATGTCGGGATCAGAGATCTAGGCTTTCTACCACAATTCCAAGATAACCCGGAAAGGGTTTCCAGAGATACACAAGATTAAAATTACATCTGTAGGGATGAATTACGGTCTGCAACTCGGTAACTGCTAGGAGGTGGCTAATCTAATGAGAAAATAGCTGATACTCCTCCCTACTGACTTTCTGAATGAAGGGTTTCTCCCCTCACTGGAAAATAAGCTCAAAATCTTGGGTTATCAACCCTCCACTGAAACTGCCCTCCTGGATTGCGCAATTCCTAAAGGAGATTGCACTGTTGAAGGTGGCTAAAGATTATCCTGATGTTAGATGATGGAATGAAGCTCAAAGGAACCTCTCCTAAGTGGGCACTCAAAGTCCCCTGTGGATGAGGGTGGGATTTCTGCCCGGAAACACCCATGTGTTAAACAACACTACAAACTCCACTAAATAGTTGAAGCATGCAGAAAGTCATAAAAGACCATACATAAACAATATTTAAAATGCCTTCTATGGTTTCCATCCCCTTCCTTATATTCTTTGTGAGCCTTCCCCCCCTTGGCCCCACTCAATAATGATGCTACTCCCATGGAGACTTCCTCCCATTATGCCTATGCTGTCCTCCAATCTATCCACTACCTCCATTACTGCATTTTTGATTTGGTAAACCTTGAACCCATCCATATGTATTGACCCCCATTCACACCAAGGAGTGATTTATTCAACTAGATGCACTGATCCACTTTCACATTAGAAATGGTTTTATTCCTACTAAAGAGATTTATGGGTCCCTCTACCCTCTTATTCATCTATCTTATTGACTAAAACAAAAATTAATATTCTAGCAAATAGATAGCTAATTATAAATATTACATGGCATGGGAGATGTTAGTGAAACAAAAGAGTAATCTTCTAGTGACGAAGAAGGTGAAAAATCAAAAAAGGAGAAAATGTTGAAGATGATAGGAAAAATGGGTGCCAGACCAAAGATAGAGGTGCATGTATATGAAGGTAATTTAAATGTTGATGAATTAATAGATTGGAACAATACTATGGTAAAAAAATTGATTATGAAGATGTTGGAAAAGAGAAAAAAGTGATGTAGTGACAACATTGAAATTTCATGCAACTTTATGGTGGGATGAAGTGCAGGTAGATAGAAAAAGGAAAGGCAAGTCCAAGATCAAAATTTGGGGCAGAATGGTTGCAAATTTCAAAGGTAACTTCATGTCTAAAGATTACCAATTAGATATTTTCAAGCAATTGAAAAATCTTAGGAATAAATCTATGTTAGTAAGGGAATATCATGAAGAATTTAATAAACTAAACATTAGAGTTGGTCATGTTGAAGACAATGTTGAAAAGGTTGCTAGGCACATTAATGATTTGAGGTATGAAATCTAGGATGAGATTAATATCTTAACCCTGAGGACAATTGAAGATGCAAATAAAGTTACTTTGAAATCATAAGATAATATCACCAAAAAATAGAGTTAGAAGAATAGAGGAAGAGGCATGCAAGAGCAAAAGGAAAATAGAGTGGCATAGGAAGATTCCAACCCTTAAGAGAGGAGAGTGGAAGTTCAAGTAGCTAGTTTCCAAGAGGAGGTGATTAAATAGGAAGAAGATATTTATTAAGAGGTATAGGAAGAGGTAGAGACTACAAACCCAGGTGTTACACATGTAGAAAGTTGGGACATATGTCATGGGAATGTCCAAAAAAGAATCCATTGAGTTATAGAAGTGCACATGTGGTAGAAGAAAAATAAGAAAGTGTGAATTTAGTTGCAGCAGAATAAATTCCTAAAGCAAGAGAATCATAATTGATGAAGAGAGTTTTAATAAAATCAGAGAAAGAAGCTAAGGAGCTATCCCATAGGAAAACTTGTTCAAAATTGTATCCAATTCAAAGGGTAAGTGTTGCAAATTTGTAATTGATAGTTGTAGTACATACAATTTGGTTTCTACTGAGATGGTAGAAAAAATAGATTTGAAGATATTAACACACCCTATTCCTTAAAAAGTATGATGTTTGCAAAAATGACATCAAATTTGGTGAGTGAATAATGCAAGGTAGAATTTCAGATTGACAACTATAAAGATGAGGTATTATGTGATGTAATTCCCATGGAGGTTTGGCATATTTTGTTGGGAAGGCCATGACAATTTCCTATAAAGGATATTCATGATGGTATAAGGAACACACATACACATGAGAATAATGGTTATATACACACATTGTTACCTTTGCAAGATGAAGGAGTAAAGGGAGAAGTTCGTATTAGTGTGCTGCTAATGAGTGGAAAGGATCTGCTGCAAGAAGTAAAAAAGGAAGAGGTATATTTTTCTTTGGTTGGAAAACTCAAGGTAATTAATTCTTACTAGAACAAAATTAAATGATTTTCCTAAATAAGTCAAAGTTATGTTGGATGCATTTTCTAATATCATTGTTGATGGATTTTCTACCTCCTATTAAAAGCATTAGTCATCATATAGACTTAACCTCAAGATCAAGTCTTCTAAATAAAGAAACATATAGAATGACTCCACAAGAGAATGAAGACATGAAGAGACAGGTGCAAAAAATATTGGACAAGGGTCTCATTAAGGAGAGTTTGAGTCCATGTGTTGTCCTTGTAGAGCTTAGCACAAAGAAAGATGGTGGATGGAGAATGTGTATTTATTCTAGAGCCATCCATAAGATTACAATCACGTACATATTTCCACTTCTATGCATTAATGATTTAATTGACTATTAAAGTGTTTCCAAGTATTTCTCTAAGATTTATCCAAACAGTGGATACCATCATATCAAGATTAGAGAAGGGGATGAATGGAAACTAGCTATCAAAATAAATCACATATTGCATGAATCGTTAGTGATGCCTTTTGGTCACATTAATGCCCCTAGCACTTTCATGAGGATGATGAATGTGGTTTTGAAAGAATTTACTAGTAAATTTGTATTGTTTATATTTACATGATATCTTGGTATACAATCAAACAAAGGAGGAACTTTTAAGACCTCTCAAATTAGCCTTAAAAACCTTGCAACAAGAGGAATTATTAATTAATATGGAAAAATGCCATTTTATGAAGAATGAATTGATATAATTAGGTTATTTTATTTCTGAAATGATTTGAAGATAGATCAAGAAAAATGTCAAATCAATTATTAATTAACCCGTTCCACATAATGTCTTCAAAGTGAGAAGCTTTCATGGTCAATCAGGATTTTATAGAAAGTTTATTTATAACTTTAATAGAATTTGAGTTCCTATTATAAACCACAAAATAAAGCAATCAACCATTAAAAACAACTTTAACAACTATACGATTTTAAATTGTCAAAAGAAAAAAAAAATAGAACAACCTCCCTTAGCTTTACTAGATTTTAATATTTTTTGAAGATGAGACAAATGCAAGTGGAGTTTCTATTGGAGCCCTTTTAAGTCAAAATGGAAGAACGATTTCTTTTTTAAGTGAGAAATTTAATGAAGAAAACAAAATATTCCTCTTATTAAAATGAATTATATGCCATAGTTCTAGCCTTTGAGAAATGGAGACACTATTTATGCCCAAGGAATTTATTTTGTATGTGAGCATCATGCTTTGTAGTTTATCAATAGTCAACCAAAATTGGATCAAATACATGCTAAATGGTTAGATTTTCTACAAAATTTTACATTTTTAATTAAACACACAGGTGGTTTATCAAATAAGGTAGATGATGCATTGAGGAGAACTAATTTAGCTCTACATGAATTTCAAGTTAAATTTTTGGGATTTAAAGGATGCATACATAACATTTGAGAACCCAGTCAGAATGAACATAAGTCAATGGTTGATTTATATGATTCGGGAAGGTTTGTTGTTCAAGGATAGTAAGCTTTACATACAAAAATGATTAATGAGGGACAATTTGATAAAATAAGATCAAAGTGGAGGACTTTCAGGAGTAGTGATTCAGCCATAGTTTCTCATTTATTCTTTAAAGAGACTATAAGATTTCTAAGTTCTCATATGTTCTAACTTCTCACCTAACAATGAGCTAACGCCGAATACGGAATATGTTATTAATTTATAAGTTTTAACTTATTTGAAGTTTGAAATTTCTCTATTACTGTGTGTCATATGCATGCAAATTTATCATTTATGATTTAACTTAATATTTATAATAATTTAATAACTGATTTTGATATTAAATAGTTCATATCTCCAATTGGTACTGATAAATTAATAACCCAATTCATATTTCATAATTTCTATAGCCTGCTTTGTTTATCCATTTGTGGTTTTAAACTTTAGTTTAAATGTGATAACTCAGAACTGCTGAGGTGTCATCCACATTTAGTCTTTAGAGGATTTCATATTTTTTATTCTGCACATTAGCACCGTTTTTTCTTCACATGTTTATATTTTTTAATTTTTTAATTATTTTCGTATTCCGAATGCTATCCATGAATGTTGAATCAGAAATTAGAATTTTGGAGTCATTAAATTTTAAAATTCATGTGATGTCTCGGGTTTAAACTTTAATTCTATCAATTTGCTTACAAATTAGAATAATGACAGCCATGAATGTTGAATAAGAAATTAGAATTTTAGAGGTTTTAAATTTTAAAGCTCATGTGATGTCTATTCTATCAATTCCCTCAGAAATTAGAATTTTGGAGGTTTTAAATTTTAAAACATGCTACATATGTGATCTCTTGGTTTAATAAAATTTAAAAATTCTATCAGTTCTCTCTTCAGCATGCTGAAGGCTTTGACATCCTGACATGATATCATTTTATTTGAAATTTTAATGTAATTAGTAATACTACTTGTGTTATATAGTTATTAATTATTAATTTCCTTTCTTTTTAAAATTACTAATATTGTTTATTTTATTTATTTAAATTATTATGGTTTATTTAATTTAAAAAAGAATGTAACACTAATATCCATGGTATCAATTTAGTTAAATAACAGTGAACACTATTATACACTAGTCTGTAACTATAGCAAATTTTGATAGCAAATTTGAGGAAGGTAAATGATATTATGTTTTACATTTTTTTTTAACAAATATTATAGTTAAATGGATTTTTCATTTTTTAACAAAGGAATGAGTTTAAAATTTACCGTTTACATTTTAAAGTTTAGTAAAATGTTATTTAATTAGTCGATAATTATAAGATGAATTCATTCATTCAAGTTGTTTTAATTTTAAGTTTAAGTTTTTTTTATTTTTCTAATTTCCAGAAAGAAAGAAGTTAGGACTCAGTTTAATTTTTTTTACTTTTCTAATTTCCAAAAAGAAAGAAGTTGGTGTTATATATGAAAATTCAAAATGTTATTCAATTAGTCACTCAATTTATTAGTTTATATTTGTTTTTAAATTTTAATATTAGCAAGTTAAGATCTTAAATTATATTTAATTTTAACAAGTTAAGATTATAATTAATTTTAACTTTTGACTTTTAATAATGTGATTGATTTTAATTTTTTTTTCCCTTTTATATTATTCTAGGATTTACAACTTCTCATCATGTTACATCTCTATCTCATTTACATCATGTTACATATCTACATCATTTAAGGGTGAAAATTTACATATCTACATCATTTAAGGGTGAAAATGTGAAGATGGGTAACACTTTTGTGAGAATTTGAGGCAGAATTTTTTTTTCCTCCATAGTTCAGCCGAACTATTCAGGAGTTTGGCCGAACTTTTGAAATTAGTTCAGCCGAACTTTGTTTGCCATTTACATTGACACTGTACTGACGGTAATGACAAACAGATTTTTCACCGGAGATTGGAAAACCGACAAACAAAGTTTGGCCGAACTTTTAAAATAATTCGGTCGAACTATTATTTTATAAATATATCGCCAGCAAACGATTCCGGGTTTCTTGTTCATACCTATCTCGCGCGATCATATTTGAGCTCTGTCCCGCGCGAATTGAGTTGATTTGTTATTGTCCCGCGCGAATTTAGTTGATTCGCTATCGTCCCGCGCGAATTTAGTTGATTTTTTGTTGCGCCGTGAGAGTTTTGTTGATTTGCGCCATGCTGAGGAGGTAAGTTCTGGTAAATTTGTTATTTTCTATAATTTTTTTTGTTGTTTTTTTTAATTTTATTTTTTTGTTTGCAGAGTTCTTCCACGATGTCTTCAGCGTCTTCAGGTATCGTCTTCAGCGTCTTCTGCTACGACTTTCCAGGTATGTATGTTCCAGTGAAAAGAAACTAGCTTTTAATAAAATAACAAATCAGCTAGATTCGTCTCTTTTCTCTGATATTGAATTCTTTTGCTAACTGCCTGAGACCGCCTGACTTACTGCTTTGAACTTACTGTTGCCTTTGACCTTGCAAAGCCTGTTCGATTGAAGCCATTGCATAGAAGCCCTATCTATACGCGCGCCCTAAGCCTTCTTCCCTCTACTCTCCTCCGCCTCCCCTCCTGCTGACTTTGCCTCCGAGCTATGGGTATGGGGTCCTTAATGTGGATTGGTGCATAAGTATTGGTCAAGATTTGAAATACCTCTCTGTAAGTTGTCCCTGTCTTTGAGAAATGCCAAGCTTAAGTCGTATGATGCTGACAACTTAGAGAATAGCCAATATTAGTTATGTAATCTACATTAGACTATGTGTTCTATTCCCTGTGTTAACTAGTGTAATGAAGGCAACTCCTTCTGTCCTATATCTACGGTTTCTTTGTTTCTATATTTAGAGCCTTTCATTCGAATATTAGTATAGAAGTTGATTAGTCCAATCCCAATAGCCAAAAAAAATTTCGCCCCGGATGCTCGGGCTGGCAGAAGATACGAAATGGGTGGGCCCAAGAAACCATGGGCTGGGATAAGAACCGACTGGGTATTTATGATGGTTTCTTAGATTGAATACAACACATGCTATCATATACAGGTATGTATGTTTACTCTATTCAACCATAGGTTTCATACGACCACATATCCCTGTTATTAGAATCATGGTGTCTATAGTAGTTAGAATACCAATGGGATTAGTACCTCTACATCATTCTATCTTTGTCACCTACCGGAACAATATGTTTCATAGACCAACTCATAAGGAAATATGTATTTCTGTCCCGACCTGGTTTCACCTCACCTCCGGTCTCGCCCTACCTGTGATACTGTCTGTAAGCTGGCTACTAACTCGGCCTCTCCTCTGTCTCCTAAGGTGAAAACCTTCCTTATGCACTTTGGGTTTACCAAGGATAGCGGTATTTGGGGCGAAGCCCTCTTTCTTCGCTCTGCAAATGAGAGAAATCAATGGTCTTTCAACATGCTATTATTGATGCTATTAGAACCGTAGACCTCATTAAGGCTCATTGCTTCTGCTAAGAATTTGCTGTTTATATCTCATATTAAAAGTAGTTAAATTTGATTTACTTAGAATTTAAGCCTCTAGAAAAAAATATTTAATATTTATTATCATAATATTTTTTGAAATTCCTTCATGATATCTATGGTTGCTCACCCTCGAAGAATAGACAATTTATTTCTGGATAGCTTAGAGAATAGACAATACTAGTTATGTAATCTATACTAGTCTATGTGTTCTATTCCCTGTGTTAACTAGTGTAATGAGAGCTTCTAGTATCATGCAAGTGGTTATAGTGTATTCAACCTTATGGAATATGTACAACCTTTGTTAGAATAGGTAACAGCTTATGTTAGTTACAATAATCACAATAGTGGGATCAATGGTCTTTCCACATGATATTATTGGTGTTATTAGACTCATAGACCTCATTAAGGCTCATTGCTTCTGCTAAGAATTGACTGTTCATATCTCATATTAAAAGTAGTTAAATTAAATTTACTCAGAATTTGCAAAAAATATTTAATATTTCTTATCATAATATTTCTTGAACTTCCTTCATGATATCTATGGTTGCTCACCTTCGTTAAATATTGGGTAAAAGGTCATGGTCTTACCTTAATTTCTATTCTAATTCCCTTTCTTAACTTTGATTTTCATTTAATATTTCTTATCATAATATTTCTTGAACTTCCTTCATGATATCTATGGTTGCTCACCTTCGTTCAATATTGGTTTAAAGGTCATGGTCTTAATTAATTTCTATTCTAATTCCCTTTCCTAACTTCCCAACTTTGATTTTCATTTAATATTTCTTATCATAATATTTCTTGAACTTCCTTCATGATATATATGGTTGCTCACCTTCGTTCAATATTGGGTAAAATTTCATGGTCTTACCTTAATTTCTATTCTAATTCCCTTTCCTAACTTCCTAACTTTGATTTTCATTTAATATTTCTTATCATAATATTTCTTGAACTTCCTTCATGATATATATGGTTGCTCACCTTCATTCAATATTGGGTAAAAGTTCATGGTCTTACCTTAATTTCTATTCTAATTCCCTTTCCTAACTTCCTAACTTTTATTTTCATTTAATATTTCTTATCATAATATTTCTTGAACTTCCTTCATGATATATATGGTTGCTCACCCTTTTTCAATATTGGGTAAAAGGTCATGGTCTTACCTTAATTTCTATTCTAATTCCCTTCCTAACTTTGATTTTCCTTTTGACCTTGGAGATAAATCAAATCATTATATTGGGTAAAAGGTCATGGTCTTACCTTAAAATTTATATTCTAATTCCCTTTCCTAACTTCCTAACTTTGATTTTCATTTAATATTTCTTATCATAATATTTCTTGAACTTCCTTCATGATATGTATGGTTGCTCACCTTTTTTGAATATTGGGTAAAAGGTCATGGTCTTACCTTAATTTCTATTCTAATTCCCTTTCCTAACTTTTCCTTTCTTCAATATTGGGTAAAAGGTCATGGTCTTACCTTAATTTCTATTCTAATCCCCTTTCCTAACTTCCTAACTTTTATTTTCATTTAATATTTCTTAAATATCATAATATTTCTTGAACTTCCTTCATGATATCTATGGTTGCTCACCTTCGTTCAATATTGGGTAAAAGGTCATGGTCTTACCTTAATTTCTATTCTAATTCCCTTTCCTAACTTTGATTTTCCTTTTGACCTTGGAGATAAACCCAATCATTAAATATGATAGTCATCCCTTCTAGGGAACTTAGTATGGGTTTCTTAGTGGTTTCGATCCCTTATGATGATGTGAGGTGGTGTTTCAAACATGGGAGTAACTTGTGTTTGCATGTGATGCTCACAGGCCATGGTTTCTTTTGTGGGTTATAGAAGGTTTAGTTCTACCTCCTAAGATAAACTTTCTAAAAAAATTACCTTTATTCCTTAAAGTAAAACTAGATCTATACTAAGGATTACTCTTTATATGTATTTATACCATATAAATTCTAAGGATTACTCTTTTTATGTATTTCTACCATATAAATTCTAACGATAATTAATCACATATATGTGTTAAAGTAGAATATGAAATAAGTCCTTTTTACACTTGGCTTAGCTCGTAGGTACATAGATGTGTGGGTTTGGGAATGTGGTTCACATGAAAAGTAATAGGGATGGATTTAGTGGAAACCTTTTATAAGATCAGGACTCAAACAATTGTGATATTTTCCCTTCTTTCCAAGTTAGTCTATCCTTCTAGAAAAATACCTTTTAATGAAGGAGATATATCCATATTGATCCACTAATATTTGTTCACCAACAACTATTCTATTTTGGACTTTTATATCTCAAAACTATGCTCATTTAATTTATGCATCTATATCTTTAAATTACTTGAAACTATTTTATTACACCATAGGAATCATTTTGAGAAAAACACATTAGCCATAAAAGTTTCCCATTGAAACCAAAAGTGATTTGATACAAAACATAGGTTTTAACCTTATATAGTTAATTGTTTCAAATAGATTTTTAATAAATTAAAAAATATTCAATGTAAAACACATGCACACAATAACATATAATTGTGAATTTTTCCCTTCTTTCCAACTTAGTGGACATCCTTCTAGAAAAAACCCTTTTAATGAAGCAGATATATCCATAGTGATCCACTGATATTTGTTCACAAACAACTCTTCCATTTTGGACTTTTATATCTCAAAACTATGCTCATTGAATTTATGCATCTATATTTTATTACACCATAGGAATCATTTCGATATATCTCCCATTTTAATGGGTTGTATCACATTTCGAGAAAAACACATTAGCCATAAAAGCTTCCCATTGAAACCAAAAGTGATTTGATACAAAACATAGGTTATAACCTTATATAGTTTAATTGTTTCAAATAAATTTTTAATAAAATGAAAAATATTCAATGTAAAACACATAGTATTTAGAAACAAAAAGTAATTTGATGCAAAACATAGGTTTTAACCTTATACTATGTTAATTGTTTTGAAAATAGATTCTTAATAAAATGAAAAATATTCAATGTAAAACACATGCATATTAATTTATAATTGTGATATTTTCCTTGCTTTCCAACTTAGTCCATCCTTCTAGAAATATCCCTTTTAATGAAGCAAATATATCCATAGTGATCCACTGATATTTGTTCACCAACAACTATTCCATTTTGGACTTTTATATCTCAAATCTTTGCTCATTGAATTTATGCAGATCTATATCTTTAAACTACTTGAAACAATTTTATTACATCATAAGAATTATTTCGATATATCTCCCATTTTAATGGGGTGTATCACATTTCGAGAAAAAAACACAAATTAGCCATAAAAGTTTCCCATTGAAACCAAAATTGTTTTGATACAAAACATAGGTTTTAACCTTATATAGGTAAATTTTGTTTCAAATAGATTCTTTTAATTTAAAATGAAAAATATTCAATGTAAAACACATGTGCATTCTTATACACCCTTATGTCTACGTAAAGTAGTTTGAGTGATTCCACGGGTCCTCTACACCCTTCATGGGTGTAATTGGGACATGTAGTGTTAACTTCTACAACTTCTATAGGCAGAGTCCGTAAAGGCCAGGTAGCCTCTGGATCTCATCTTTTATGAAAGGTGACATATCTAGTAAATGCCCCTACAGTCAATATTTGGAATAGATCTAAATTCAAGTTTTTCATTTTCATATCCATGGTCTCAAACAATGAGAGAGAGAAAATACCTTTTATATTCAATGTAAAACACACATGCAAATTAACATACAATTGTCATATTTTTCATTTCTAACTTAGTCCATACTTCTAGAAAAATCCCTTTTAATGAGGCAGATATATCCATAGTGATCCACTGATATTTGTTCATCAACAACTATTCCATTTTGGACTTTTATATCTCAAAACTACGCTCATTGAATTTATGCATCTATATATCTTTAAATTACTTGAAACTATTTTATTACACCATAGGAATCATTCCCATATATATCTCCCATTTTAATGGGTGTATCATATTTCGAGAAAAACACAAATTAGCCATAAACGTTTCCCATTGAAACCAAAAGTGATTTGATACAAAACATAGGTTTTAACCTTATATAATTTAATTGTTTCAAATATATTTTTAATAAAATGAAAAAATTATTAAAAATATTCGATCTAAAACATGCATAGTATTTAGAAACAAAAAGTAATTTGATACAAAACATAGGTTTTAACCAAGTATATAGTTTTAAATATTTTGAAAATAGATTCTTAAAAAAATGAAAAATATTCAATCTAAAACACATGCACATTAACATATAATTGTGATATTTTCCCTTCTTTCCAACTTAAGTCCATCCTTCTAGAAATATCCCTTTTAATGAAGCAAATATATCCATAATGATCCACTAATATTTTTTCACCAACAACTATTCCATTTTGGACTTATATATCTCAAAACTATGCTTATTGAATTTATGCATCTATATCTTTAAACTACTTGAAACTATTTTATTTCACCGTAGGAATCATTTCGATATGTCTCCCATTTTAATGGGGTGTATCACATTTCGAGAAAGAACACATTAGCCATAAAAGTTTCTCATTGAAACCAAAAGTTTAATTTTTTACAAAACATAGGTTTTAACCTTATATAGGTAATTGTTTCAAACAGATTCTAAATTTAAAATGAAAAATATTCAATGTAAAAGGCATGCATTAACATATATATAATTTTGTGACACTTTCCCTCCTTCCAAACTTAGTGGACATCCTTTTAGAAAAATCACTTTTAATGAAGCAGATTTATCCATAGTGATATGCATAGTGATCCACTGATATATGTTCACAAACAACTATTTCATTTTGGACTTTTATATCTCAAAACTATGCTCATTGAATTTATGCATCTATATTTTTAAACTACTTGAAACTATTTTATTACACCATAGGATTCATTTTGATATATCTTCCATTTTAATGGGGTGTATCACATTTCGAGAAAAACACATTAGCCATAAAAGTTTTCCATTGAAACCAAAAGTAATTTGATACGAAACATCTAGGTTTTAACCTTATATATAGTTTAATGTTTCAAATAGATTTTTAATAAAATGAAAAATGTTCAATGTAAAACACATGCATTAACATATAATTGTGATATTTTCCCTTTTTTCCAACTTAGTCAGACATCCTTCTAGAAAAATCTCTTTTAATGAAGCAGATCTATATCCATAGTGGTATTGATATTTGTTCACAAACAACTCTTCCATTTTGGACTTTTATATCTCAAAACTATGCTCATTGAATTTATGCATCTATGTTTTATTACACCATAGGAATCATTTCGATATATATCTCCCATTTTAATGGGGTGCATCACATTTTGAGAAAAGCATATTAAAGCCATAAAAGTTTCCCATTAAAACCAAAAGTGATTTAATACAAAACATAGGTTTTAACCTTATATAGGTAATTGTTTCAAATAGATTCTAAATTTAAAATGAAAAATATTCAATGCTAAACACATGCGTTAACATATATATAATGTGTGACACTTTCCCTTCTTCCAAACTTAGTGGACATCCTTCTAGAAAAATCTCTTTTAATGAAGCAGATATATCCATAGTGATCCACTGATATATGTTCACAAACAACTATTCCATTTTGGACTTTTATATCTCAAAACTATGCTCATTGAATTTATGCATCTATATTTTTAAACTACCTGAAACTATTTTACTACACCATAGGATTAATTTTGATATATCTCCCATTTTAATGGGGTGTATCACATTTCGAGAAAAACACATTAGCCATAAAAGTTTTCCATTGAAACCAAAAGTAATTTGATACAAAACATCTAGGTTTTAACCTTATATATAGTTTAATGTTTCAAATAGATTTTTAATAAAATGAAAAATATTCAATGTAAAACACATACATTAACATATAATTGTGATATTTTCCCTTCTTTCCAACTTAGTTCGACATCCTTCTAGAAAAATCCCTTTTAATGAAGCAGATCTATATCCATAGTGGCATTGATATTTGTTCACAAACAACTCTTCCATTTTGGACTTTTATATCTCAAAACTATGCTCATTGAATTTATACATCTATATTTTATTACACCATAGGAATCATTTCAATATATCTCCCATTTTAATGGGGTGCATCACATTTCAAGAAAAACATATTAAACCCATAAAAGTTTCCCATTGAAACCAAAAGTGATTTGATACAAAACATAGGTTGTAACCTTATATAGGTAATTGTTTCAAATAGATTATAGATTTAAAATGAAAAATATTCAATGTAAAACAAATGCATTCTTATACGCCCTTATGTCTACGTAAAGTAGTGTGAGTGATTCCACGGGTCCTCTACACCCTTCATAGGGTATAATTGGGATAGGTAGTGTTAACTTCTACAAGTTCTATAGGCAGAGTTTGTAAAGGGCCAGGTAGCCTCTGGATCTCATCTTTTATGAAATGTGACATATCTAGTAAATGCCCCTACATTCAATCTCTGGAATAGATCTAAATAGAAGTTCTTCATTTTAATGTCCAATGTAAAACAAATGCATTCTTATACACCCTTATTTCTATGTAAAGTAGTGTTAGTGATTCCACAGGTCCTCTACACGCTTCATAGGGTATAATTGGGACAGGTAGTGAACTAACTTTTACAAGTTCTATAGGCAGAGTCTGTAAAGGGCCAGGTAGCCTTTGGATCTCATCTTTTATGAAAGGTGACATATCTAGTAAATTTCCCTACAGTCAATCTCTGGAATAGATCTAAATAGAATTTTTTCATTTTAATGTCCAATGTAAAACAAATGCATTCTTATACACCCTTATGTCTACGTAAAGTAGTGTTAGTGATTCCACAGGTCCTCTACACCCTTCATAGGGTATAATTGGGATAGGTAGTGAACTAACTTCTATAAGTTCTATAGGCAGAGTCTGTAAAGGGCCAAGTAGCCTATGGATATCATCTTTTATGAAAGGTGACATATCTAGTAAATGCCCCTACAGTCAATCTCTGGAATAGATCTAAATAGAATTTCTTCATTTTAATATCCATAAAACACAACCACTTTAAGGTAAATTGTGTACATGTGTCATTTCTCCCACAAAATTTAAGATAAACTTTAAGATAAACCATGCACATGTCATTTATCTCATGATCTTGTGTCATTTCTCCCATGCATTTGAAATAAATTTCAATTTAATATATATTTTTATTGAAATTTTTTTTTTCCAGAGTTAAGAAAACCATTAAATATGGTTGAAAAATGGAAATTATGCATAGAATTTTCTTGCTATCCCAATCCAGGGAAAGCAGTGATTACATATGTTCTTTCCAATATTTCAACTAGCAAAGTCGTCCAAAGGAAAATGAATATACCGGGAAGAACAACAAACAACGAGGCATATTATATTGGATTGATAGAAGGCTTGGGAACATCGATGGAGTATGGATCAAATGGAATTGTAGTTTTCACCAATTCTAAACTTGAGTGCAACCAAATGAATGGTGTGTACCAAGTTAAGAATAAAAAGCTAAAAGAACTGCATGGAATAGCAAACAATATTGTTAACCAATTTCACTTTTTTAGTATAAGGCATTTTACAAATGTGAATAAGATTTCTGTTGATCTATTGCGTAGGGCAATGCCAATTCAGGATTCATCTATCAAAGATGAATTAATGGATGAATTAGAATTATACGGGGCAATGCCAATGCAAGATTCATCTCTCAAAGATGAATTGGTTTTGAGACGCTTTTCTTCAAAAGTTCAAGATTCATCTCTCAAAGATGAATTAGTTTTGAGACGCTCTTCTTCAAAAATTCAAGATTCATCTCTCAAAGATGAATTAGTGTTGAGACACTCTCCTTCAAAATTTATTGATGGACATTGTAACATATCTTGGATATATGTGCGTTGTGTACTTATAAATGTATATTTTTTATTGACCATGTGTTTTTTTCAATTATATATCAAGTGTGCTCGCACCACACCATGTAAAGTGCAACTTGGTGAAATTCACATTTGCAATAGGTGGTGAATTTCACATTTTTATAAAATTAAAATGCGGGGACTTCAACAAATTTTTGTTTAAATGAAGTTTGTTTAAATGGAGTTTCACTTCTTTTTTAATGACAATGTGTTTTTTTCAATTTTATACCAAGTGTGCTCCCACCATGTAAAGCGCAATTTGGTGAACTTATCATTCTTATAATTTTTTTTCTTAAATTGAGTTTCACACATCAATTAGTGCTTTGAAAGTTGTGTTTTACATAATTTGTTTACACTAAATTACATTAATTTTCTGAAATTTATTTTGAATTTATTTTAAATTAGTTATTTAAAAAAATAATTGTAAATGTCCATCGTAAATATATATATATATCATGGAGGATATGGGATTCTGAAAAAAATATTGAAATTCAAATTGATGGCAACTTTGTGAGTTAAATTAGTCGTTAATAAGTTTCATTTTTTATTTTTTAAGAGCTAATAAGAAGAGAAGGGTCTCTACTCCATCCATGGAGCATGCCCATGGTTCACCCAGTTGTGGTATGGTTTGAACACAATTTAATCAATGAATATGTACATGTGTATTTATATGTATGCACGTATTTTTCAATTGATTATAAATTCGTATTTGTTTATGAAGCTTCTCTCTCATCTCGAGAGGTTGGTGGTGGTTCAAATCCCCTTAGAGGCCCATCAATAAGTGGTAGCAGTTTGCGTGAGAGTGGCCATATTTATTCCCCTAGAGGCTAATCAACGGCTGGTGGTGTTGGTTCTCAGCAGGGTCATTCTGATTCTCAACAGTTTCAAGGTGGAGAAGATACTAGCCAACCACGTCGAAGTTGCCATCAATTTCAATATTTTTTCATTCAATTTGTACAAATTTGTTTACATGTGTTTTTTCTAATATACAAAATTATATATATATTGATGCAGAGGCGGAAAATGCTCCAAATGTTGGTCAAAATAGATGCAAGGCAGAATGCTACATTCAAGAAGAAGGTTGTCCACTCACCACAACTTATCCGGCTAACATTTCTAATATACCATGGGAAAGAAACATGGCGCAATGAACCTTAGAAAGGTGTCAACAACTTCATGCAAAATTGCAGAGAGATCTCGTGGCTTTGACTCTACTTGCTGAGAGTCGACAAAGCCTCGAAATAGTTACACATTCATTGGGCGAACTAGTAAATGTGTAGAGAAATCCTGGGCCAATGACTGATACATTTGTAGAAGTCATGAGAAAGAGAAAGAAACAATAATGGGTCCTGATAAATGGGAGTATGTAAAAAAAAGAGTTACAAAATAAATGGCGAAGTCAATGTTTAATTTCAAAGAAGGGCCAAAATGAAAGATGTTGAAGGTGCAATATTTCAACCACCCCAATATAGCTCACTATTTGTATGATAGGCACCCTGCGGCCTTTGGAAGACTCCCATGGAACGACGAGGTTCCTGTTTATTTTGCAAAATTGTTTTAAACATAAATTTTTTTGGAAATTAAACCCAATTACAATGAACTTCTGTCAGAATTTTTTGGTCCTAGGAAAGGTCGATTATGTGACCGTAGGGGCGCTAGGAAAGATGTGGAGTTGCCTCACCCTGAGCCACCATTGGTGAGTCGATATTTTCGGGTCAAAACTTTGCGGTCAGAGATGGATGCGACTTCTCAAATGAGTCGAGAAGCAAGGGATGCCATCATCGACAATGTTCACAGCGGATTGGATGGAGTTGATGTTTGTCTAAATCAACAAAGAGCACCTGAGAATGCACGTGCCAATTTTGTGTATTGTATATATGAAGAGATTGAAAACATGAGTGTTGAAGATTTCAGAATATATGCAAAGAATTGTCACAATGGTTGGAAATACCTAATTCTTCATGAGGAATAGGGCATGAGAATGGTATATGTTAATGGTTAGGGTTCAATTATTTTAACACATACATGTACAATTTGTAATAAATACATGTGTATGTATATGTATACATTTATTTAAGTATGTACATTAATCTAACAAAAATGTATCATTATATGTTAAAACACCATTTGTAGTTGTCATGCATGATGAATGACGAAAATTTTAATATCACATTCGGGGCCTCTGGTTCAAACAATAAAGATATAATTGGCATGAATGATATAATATTGCATTCTAGAATATATATATATATATATATATATATACACGTGCACAACATTTTTCATCAATGCATATAGAACATATCTGACCATTGGACAGACAAATTTTTTACTATATTTAATCAGGAATAGAGATGTGGGTCAAATCCCACCAAAAGTTAGAGAAGTGCTCCGAGTCTCTTGTCTGAAAGGAATCTTCGTAAAAAATTATACTGTGGATGATTTATTTACATTATGGATACTTTTTATGAGAAAATCCCACAAGAAAAACTGGGTGTGCATTCAGTTCGTGTATATATCCAGTACGTGCAACATTTTTCATCAATGCACATAGTAAAACTACTTGAACAGTTAATTGAATTCTAGAACATATATATATATATATATATATATATCCAATAAATGCAACATTTTTCATCAATGCATGTATAGAAAAGCTACTTTCAGTTGATACTAGAGTGTGCATGTACCAAAACAATTTGTACATGTGCAAACACTTGCACATATAACATAACAGAGCAGCTCAATTTTTAATTGAGTACTGGAAGTTCTAAAACATATAATCCAAAGAGAATAAATTGTTGGGCAATTCAATAAAAAAAAATTCAATGGAATGCCATCTTCAATAATCCATTCATGATCGGATTTTGACATTTTCCATTTCTTAATTTTCATTTTTTTCTTTGATTGAACCTCTATCAACTTTATGTGTGCTGCACACACCAAGTGACTATATTGACAACTTATGAAATTAGGTTCATAGTCTTCAAAGTAAACAAAATCCCCACTTTGATTAGTTTGTCTGAAAAAAATAACCTTTCAATATAATAGATCCTCTTTCATATGGAAATCCGTGATCATTATAGTCTTCTAATAATTTCATTTTTCGTTCAGTGCAATGCATCAAATAATACTTCACATTTTCATCATTGTTAGTAGGTGCAATTACAACAAACACATCTCCTGCACAATAAAACAAACTTAACAAATTATACATATTTAAATTTATTTCTAGATCTTTATCATTAGAAAGCAATTCAAATGTTACCTTCTTTAACAAGATCAGAAACTCGATCACCATCGGATGATATTGTAGTCTCCTCTGATTGAATTTCTTTAAACATTGAAACAAACATTTTTCCCTTTGTATTTAGCTATGTATGTTTCCAATATTTTACATACATTTTGTTTTCACAAACGTCATTGGATTTTGTGTTGTCTATGCAAACATGAAAAAAACAAGAATATTTTCTTTTATCCAATGAAAACACATTTTTGGACGACTTTGTTTTAATTGAATGCAATTTTCGAGTCCCTTTTATTGTTTCAATGTCATTTCCAATTGATCTATCTACGTCTTCAATCCTAATATGCCAAAAAAACCTTTATATGGAAATTTTAAAGAAGAATGTAAATATGATACCAAAATACAATCAAAGATAATCATTGTGATAAATGTACACTGTTTAAAATTATATATCCAATAAAAATTAAATTGAATGTACCTTCGCACTTCCCTTGATCAA
Source organism: Pinus albicaulis (assembly GCA_034641835.2). Taxonomy (NCBI): domain Eukaryota; kingdom Viridiplantae; phylum Streptophyta; class Pinopsida; order Pinales; family Pinaceae; genus Pinus; species Pinus albicaulis. The sequence goes on from CM076581.1 coordinate 256,770,482, forward strand.
TTAGTCTCATTACTTAGAGCAACGATGCACCATTGAACAACTTCTTTTGCGTCCACAAGTCAGCTTGCAAAGGGGTTTATTTGATATCTTCGAAGTGCTCGTTTTATGCATGCCCCTGCACCGTCATGTTCTCCGTTTCCATGGCCAGTCTCAAATAAATTCCAACAATGTTTAATGCAGGTTTTCTTATGAAGACAACACAACCAAAAGAATGATCATGCAGATTTGAATTTACCTGCGCATCTGTCTGACCATATCCAATGTTCATTGAATGTTATTCCACGATTTTCCAAGGAATCATAAATTTTTCCAAAACAATGTTGTACAAAATATGTATCATGTGTACAATTGTAATTGATATAAAAGTGATATTCTTTAATAATATGTTGATTTTCACTGGTGCTTTCTATATGATCGACGTTTTGTTCAGCATGTCTATATAGAATATGGACAAGCATGGAGACTTGGTCAGAATGATAGTATTCACCCTTAATTTCGTTTTGTGGAACAAATGTGTAGTTTTCTGCAAAACCAATTACTGACAAAATGGTCCCTGGTGGAAAAACTTCACGGGATATTTTGAATTGCAAATCATAATATAACTCAAATTCCACATGATAACAGCAATAAAAACTGTCGCATACAGTGATATGTTTGACATACCATGGTTTTTGTTGAACAAAAGCACTGATTGAAACATGAATTTCACGATTCTCTTCTTTGAACTTGTTGAACAACTCTATCTGAGTGGTTTCCAAGAAATGTTTTTCATGTTCTTCGTACTGATTTCGTGCTATTCTTCTTCACATCACATGCCTTGCAGTTGGCGAAACACGCGAATTGTTCTTCCAATATTCATATATTATTTTTTTAACATTTTCTCCAAGTCTATCTTTGTATGGTTGCCTACAAATAGCTCTCCAACAAGCGAGTTCATCATTTACATCTATTTGCAACCGAAATTTCCGATGTTTGTGCAAAGTTTTTCGTGAGGTTCCTAATGCTCGTGCCATAGATTTTACCAAGTGATTCTCTTTAGTACTTGATGAAACCACTGCCATATGTATTACTCTACGTGCAATTGAAACATTTTTCTGTCTAGATCTTCTAATTGAATTTATAGCACTATTTATATTTTTGTATCACATTTTCCTTCATTTTTTAATCTTTGGTTGATTTTCGAATACCCAATAAAGTCATAGCTTCTTTTAATTTCCTTAATGATAGGAGACCTTTCAACATTTGGGCTTGAACTGTCACCTTTTCCTTTATGAAATACTTATCAAAAATGCGGTTAACACGATATTGTATATAATGGTCAGCTTTTTTATCTCCATATGTGTGAGTGTCAACATTTTCTAACATCTCATCATCGACATTGATTTCATCTGTACATATTCGAATGAATAGTACATAATAAGTTTACATATTCAATAAATAACTAAATTAATAAATATATGTATAATTTCAATAATGCGTGCATGTGTTCAACATATATATATATATATATATATATATATATATATATATATATATATATTCAATTTCTTCACTTGAATTTCTTTCATCGTTTTCACCATCTTCAATCGTTGGTTCAATACCTCTTTCACTTTCTCTTTCAAAATTTTGTATCTCATTATCAATGTTTTGAGGAATATCTCTCTCTGTTTACATTGCAAAATATTTTTCAAATTAGTTCATCAAATAAAAATTAAGCTTCACATTTTACACTAGGAAAAATTTAAATATATCAAAATCATAATATTTATATTTACATACCTGCTTCAACTTATAGTTGAGGTTGATTTTTCCCTTCAATATTTGAGAGTGCTTCTATCTTTCTTTTGCCAGATTGTCTCGTCTCTTCTCTACATTCCTTAGGGTCTCTTTTTCGATCATATTTTCTCATACAATTCCTTTGATTTCCCATGATAATAGAGTATGAAGTTGAAAAAATTTCCTTCAAAAATTTAGACAAAAACTCAATTAAAAAAACATCACAAAAGATTTAATTTAAAAACAAAAAACTCATTTTAAAAATTTTGCAAAAAATACATACTCCAAATGAAACAAAGCTCAAAATATTTCCTTCCAAGTCCTACAAAAAAAAATCATTTAAAAAGTTAGACAAAAACTCATTTTAAAAAATCATTATAAAATATTTAATTCAACCCAAAACATGTACTCTAAAAAAATTTCACTTCAAAAAATGCCTCCAAAAAATGTCCATTGAAAATTAATTCCAAGTTCATAAAAACGACACTTTAAAAAATACTTCAAAAAATATCATTTTAAAAAATACTTCCAAAAAATGTCCAAAAAGTGTCCTTTCGAAATTAAGCCCAAATCCATACCTTAAAAAATAATGAAAACTAATCCCAAATCCATACTTTAAAAAAAAATGAGGCCCAAAAAGCATCCAAAAAATTGTATCACATACCTCCAAGAAATGTCCTTTGAATGTACCTCCAAGAAAAATCTTTAAACCCAAAACAATTCTTTGCAAAATCAGACCAAATGTACAAAAATATGCGAAAATAATGAATGCCTCCAAGAAATGTCCTTTGAATGTACCTCCAAGAAAATTCCTTAAACCCAAAATAATTCTTTGCAAAATCAGATCAAGACCTTTGTAAAATCAGACCAAATGTGCAAAAATATGTGAAAATAATGAATAATTTCGCGGCAATTTATATTGCCGCGAATTGTTTTTTTGGAGGGGCTCAGCGGTACTTTCCGGCTGATGGAAAGTTAGGTAAAAGTTTGGCTGAAATTTTAATAAATAGTTCGGCCAAACTTTTTGTCGTTTGACTTAACGAGTCGTCAGCGCAAAAAACAATTCGGCCAAACTTTGTTTAAGAGTTCGGTTGAACTAACGCATCACCAATTACGCAGAACCAAGCTCTAAATACATATTTGCAACTTTGGACTGATTAAACTCCAAGAAACATTCTAAATTAATTGTCGGAACCAAGACAAGCATTTTCAGAATTGAATCTACTTTCAGGAAATATAACTTTTATGGAATTTCATAAATATTTACTAATTTTAATTAATTTTGTAATAAAATGGGTGCAAACAATTTCTGAAGGTCATTGTGATTCAGTGAAATCAAAATTCTGTATCTTCCGAAATATATTGTAAAAAAAATTGAAAAAATTATGGTACATTACATTGGTCCGTCGTTTCTAATGGATAGCTTTTAGATTTTTATTTTATAACTTATATGTTAAGAAATTTCTTGCGTCGCGAAACATATTCAAAATATGCAGTTTTTTCATATTGGACCAGTTCAAAAAATTCTAGTAATTATGATATGCATCCATTGGCTTTGTAAATATGAGGAAACCGAAGTAGGCTCTCTCTAGATTGTTGTAACACATTTTGTTTCTCAAAAACACAAATTTTCAAAGAATACAACATTGCGAATTAACATGACTTCTTATGAATCCATTGGTTGTTAAAAAACACACACTCAAAGAAATGCTAAGTTGACATATCAAATGTGTATAAAAAAAATCCGAAAGATAAGTAATAGAAAGCTAACAAAAGGCAAAAATAGTAGGAGATGTGAGGAATGGAAATGCACCTTGTGTGATCATGTATTTAAGGACATCTATACAAGAGTACGACATCATATTTTGAGTATACCTGGTTTAGGAGTGAAGGGTTGCACATGCATCCTTGAACAAAGAATGAAGATGAGTAAGCTTCACATGAAAGCCAATGGAAACAATGAATGTGATAGTAGATTGAATCTTCTAATAAGAGAGGTAGAAATGAATATTCATCCCAATCTATGAATTAAAAATGTCACATTCAATCTGAGACTAATCAAGGGGGTTCTAGTTCTAGGAGGAATAATGTAAGTGAATCCATTCAAAAGATGTACACTGTCATGAATAGGGATGAAGTTGATGATGTGATAGCAGATTTTTTTTTTTTGAAATGGCATTTCATTTAATTCCACTCATTCAACATACTATAAAGAAACGGTGAGAAAAATCGTAGCTACAGGGATAGGATATGCACCCCCAAGTTACAGCAAAATGAGGACTTCATCGTTAGATAGAGGGGTGACAAGAATGAATAGACTATGGAGGACCTCGAACAATCTTAGGTTCAATCAGGTTGTTCAATTGTCATTGATGGTTGGACAGATATTCAACAAAGACCTTTGATGAATGTTATTGTCCCTTCAACAGCAAGGCTTTATTTTTTAAAGGAAACTGATTGTAGTGGAAAGACAAAGGATGCTACTTTTATGTTTGAAATGTGGAAGGATGAAATTAATGAAGTTGGTCCTTCAAATGTGGTACATGTCATCACATATGCAACACATGTTTCTAGAGCAGCGGGATTGATAATCCAAAGTCGATATAAGCATGTTTTTTGGACTCCTTGTTGTGTACATGCTCTTAACAAACTCCTAAAACACATTGGTAAAATACAGTGGATTGAAAAAATAATTTCAAATGCGAGGGAGGCACAAACCTTTATCTGCAACTACCATGCTTCCTTGGCAATTTACAGGTTGTATTCAAAGAAGCATTTTTTAAAACCTTCAGAAACAAGATATGCCTCATAATTTATTTTGTTTGAGCGCATGGTTGAGTCCTATGCATATTTACAAGCGACTGTTGTTTCTTCAGAGTGGAATGCATGGAATGAGTCTAAGTCACCTCAAGCAAAGAAGATAAGAGAAATGATTCTTAATGAGGATTGGTGGGCTGACTATAGATATGTTGTCTCTTTCACTGCTCCAATTGTGGAGTTGATTAGGTATGCTGATTCAGATTCTCCTGCTCTTGGAGTAATATATGAATGTATTGATACCACTATGGGCAAGGCAAAGTACATCATTCGCCAAATAAACCCTTCTTTGGAGTTTTTCCATGAAATACACAAGCTGATAGAGAAAAGATCGCTTAAACTCAATACCTCCCTTCACATGACTGCATATGCCCTTAATCCGAAGTGGTATATGGAAATACCAAATAGAATTATTCCTATTGATGATGAAGAGGTAAAACAAGGGTTTCTTGATGCTATAGCTAAGATGTATATTGTTGATGAAGCAAGTGTGATACGGGAGAAATTTATTAATTTTGGTACATTAAGCCCTCCTGCATTTAGCCAAGATGCAAAGAGAAACATCAAGCATTATGCTCAGAAGAAACCGCTTGGATGGTGGAGAATGTATGGGGGCTAGGTCCCAGAGCTCCGAAAACTTGCTTCACGTTTTCTATCTCAGGTTGCTAGTTCCTCAGCTGCTGAAAGGAATTGGTCCACTTATAGTTTCATACACTTCGTTAAGAGGAATAGACTTACCTCTAAGAGAGTGGAGAAACTTGTTTATGTGCATAGTAGTCTTTGACTTTGTCCAATGAAGCTACCTGAATATTTAGAAGGACTTTTTGCACGATGGGATGCTAATGTTGAAGATTCTTCCCAAATTGACGATGATGATGACAATCCTTTACCAAATGCAGGATTGGTTGGCATAAATTTAGATGACATTGTTGCCCCCAATGATGATGATGATTATGTTGATCCAATACCTAGTGAGGCTCAAGCTTATATGGATATCCTTGAGGCTGAAGATCGTACTCTATGATCATCTTAATATGTGTATTGTTGTTATTATATTCTGGCTCTTGGGCATTTTTAATTATGTACTAATTTAGGCTTTTTCCTTCATTCCAGTATGAACATCAATATGATTTGTCTGACTTGTCACTTTAGCCGTTTAGTTTTGGTTTTAACTTTTTATGGTCTTGAATCCTTTAAAAAATCATTTTGGTATGTACATTTAAATTTTAATCTGTACACTATTAAAAAAAAAAAATTTAATACTACATATATTAAATTTTAATTTTTAATATATTATATTATTGTCGCTCCCAACTTGACATTTCCTGTAAATTTGGACAAAGCTTCTAGTTGTACCAGATACTTGTTCCCATGTACCCAAAGGATCCCTGTACCGGAAACTCGTGCAACATAGGGAAAAATAAATTTGACGCCCACATTTCACACTAATGTGTAACTGAATTTCTCACCAATGTGTAACTGAAATTCCACACTAGGATGTGGGTGCATTTTCTTGTTGACTTTCAACAGGGAAAATTTTAAGAATGGAACTTTATCTTAATGTTTAGAAAACTTGGCGAATCTTATTGGTCCCTAATGTGTGAAATGTAAAATGGATGGTGATATTTGTGTAAAAATATTCCAATTTCTAATGACTTTATATAGTCTCTATAAAATATTGGTGATTTTATTGTAAAATGATTCTATCTTATAAAACTTAGGCAAATAATTAAAAAACATGGAAATTGATGTATATGTTTTTTGGAAAAAAAAACATGGAAAATTAGTTCATTTGTGAATATCAACCCCTAAAATTTTCCCTACCTAAAGATTTTCCTCTTCTTCTTAAATATTCTAAATATATAACAATATTAAACTCTAACATAATATTGTTAATAACTGCAAGAAACTCAATAATATCAAGTTAAAAGACCTTCATAAAATTTCATACTAGAATCCCTATAACCAAAATAACCCTTGATGCATTTCAATGCCCTTCATTCCATTATTCTCTAACTATTAATGTAGAGTAACTCATGCAACTTGATATAATTTTTTTTTGGGGTTAATATTATTGTATATCAATATGTGATGCTTGCCATCCCAACCTTACACGGATTGTCATATTGAGTATGGATAGTAGGTGTAGTTGTGTGCGAATGAACAGTACCAAAATAAGGTCGTGCCCTACTAAAATTTGACACACTACACTAAGTTTTTTGATGTACACATTAATGTATGTAAGATTGAATTCCTTTAATGTCAATGATTATATTCATATCAATTTTGTAATACATATCAAAAATTTGTTAGCGATTAATTATAGAAATATATGATAACTAAGGATACCCATTGTTAGCAATTAATTATAAAAATCTATGATAACCATGAATACCCAAGTATTCTATTTCATCTTTATACACTCTAATGTCTACATGTAATACTTATAAAAAAATAGATTTTACCAATTTACCAAGTTTGATTATTACAATTTTACATTCAACTATTAATGATTACAAAGAGATATTACATAGAATTTTCTCTATAGGTGTTGACATATGGGAGTTACCAAGGGTGGAATATTACATATAATTTTCTCTATAACTTACTTTTCAACCCAAAACACGTACTCTAAAAAAATGTCACTTCAAAAAATGCCTCCAAAAAATGTCCATTGAAAATTAATTCCAACTTCATAAAAAATGCCACTTTAAAAAATACTTCAAAAAATATCATTTTAAAAAATACTTCCAAAAAATGTCAAAAAAATGTCCTTTCGAAATTAAGCCCAAATCCATACTTTAAAAAAAAATGAAGCCCAAAAAAATGTATCACATACCTCCAAGAAATGTCCTTTGAATGTACCTCCAATAAAAGTCTTCAAAAATGTTCTTTGAATGTACCTCCAAGAAAATTCTTTAAACCCAAAACAATTCTTTGCAAAATCAGACCAAATGTACACAAACATGTGAAAATAATGAATGCCTCCAAGAAATGTCCTTTGAATGTACCTCCAGGAAAAGTCAAGACCTTTGTAAAATCAGACCAAATGTGCGAAAATATGCAAAAATAATGAATGATTTCACATCAATTTATATTGCCGCGAAATGTTTTTTTGGAGGGGCTCGGTAGTACTGGTAAAATAAGATAGGTAAAATTTGTTGAACTTTTTATCCGTTTGACTTAGCGCGTAAGTAGCAAAGCGATTTAGTCGAATTTTATTTAAATTTGGCGAACTAACATCTCAATTCATATTGAAAAACTACGAATACATATATACAGCTTTGGATTGATTAAACTCCATGAAACGTGCGAATTAACTATAGAACCAAGACAATGTTTTGGTCGAATCTTGAGAAATATAACTTTTATGGAATTTCATAAATATTTACTAATTTTAATTAATTTTGTAATAAAATGGGTGCAAACAATTTCTGAAGGTCATTGTGGTTCAGTGAAATCAAAATTATGTATCTTCCAAGATACATTGTAAAAAAAATTGAAAAAATTATGGTACATTACATTGGTCTGTCGTCTCTAATGGGTAGCTTTTAGATTTTTAGTTTATAACTTATATGTTAATAAATTTCTTGCGTCGCGAAACATATTCAAAATATGCAATTTTTTCACATTGGACCAGTTCAAAAAATTCTAGTAATTAGGATATGCATCCATTGGTTTTGTAAATATGAGGAAACTGAAGTAGACTCTGTCTAGATTGTTGTAACACATTTTGTTTCTCAAAAACACAAATTTTCAAAGAATACAACATTGCGTATTAACATGACTTCTTATGAATCTGTTGATTGTTAAAAAACACACACTCAAAGAAACGCTAAGTTGACATATCAAATGTGTATAAAAAAATTCCAAAAAATAAATAATAGAAAGCTAACAAAATTTTTGACAACTTTATTTTTATCACAAAATGAAATTATAAATAGAAAAATTGTTTTAGCTTGCAGAAAGTTGAAGAACCGAAAAAAATGAAAGTTTTTTCTCAAAAAAGGGCAAAACGTGTAACCCAACTTCACATTTTCACCCTTAAGTGCATTCAATATAAACTTTAAAGTTTTCTTTGCCCATTTATACTAATATAAAGCAATAGCATGTGAGGATGTAATCAAGATATTACTATGATCTATCTCTTAAATAATTTAATAAATCAAGATATTGTTATCATCTATCTCTTAATGCAGTGGTTATTTAGACATTTGTTTTGCTACCATCTCCTATGTAGCATAACTTGAAGTTGATATGCAAATTAACATGAATTTTGAAACAAAGTAACTTTTCACTATTTAGTAAATGTGTCATTTATTTTCAAAATAGTTATGTAACTAGAGTTTAGCTAAAAATAATTAAACAATTTTCTTGTTTTATGCAAATTAAATATTTATTATTAGTATGTTGATTCTTTGTCATGACTCATATATGTACATTTTAAAAGTTTCTTGTTTTATGCAAATTAAATATTTATTATTAATATTTTGATTCTTTGTCATAACTCATATATGTACATTTTAAAATGATAAACACTAGAGTCTCTGTTCTACTTCTAATTTTTGTTTATTTTGATGTAAATTTTCAGTATTGATACCATGGAAAAAGGATTGGGCAGTGAATGTGGTGAAATCAACAGCGGGATGAAACCCCCAATTCCTCCACAAGCCCCACAAGTTTAAGAACATAATGAAGAGACAACAGTAGGTAACAACAAACAATCAAGCAACATTTCCAAAAAGCCATTAATAAAGTTTATGAAAAAGATAACACAGAACAACGGCAAAAATAGTAGGAGATGTGAGGAATGGAAATGCACCTTGTGTGATCATGTCTTTAAGGGTAGCTATACAAGAGTACGACATCATATTTTGAGCATGCCTGGTTTAGGAGTGAAGGGTTGCATATGCATCCTTGAACAAAGAATGAAGATGACTAAGCTTCATATGAAAGCCAATGGAAGCAATAAATGTGATAGTAGATTATATCTCCTAATAAGAGAGGTAGTAATGAATATTCATCCTAATGTATGAATGAAAAAAGTCACATTCAATCTGAGACTAATCAAGGGAGTTCTAGTTCTAGGAGGAATAATGTAAGTGAATCCATTCAAAAGATGTATAATGTCATGCATAGGGATGAAGGTGATGATGTGATAGCAGATTTTTTTTATAGAAAATGGCATTTCATTTAATTCCACTCATTCAACATACTATAAATAAATGGTGAGAAAAATAGTAGCTGCAGGGATAGGATATGCACCCCCAAGTTACAACAAAATGAGGACTTCATCATTAGATAGAGGGGTGACAAGAATGCATAGACTTATGGAGGACCTCAAACAATCTTGGGTTCAATCAGGTTGTTGAATTGTCATGGATGGTTGGACAGATATTCAACAAAGACCTTTGTTGAATGTTATTGTCACTTCACCAACAAGGCCTTATTTTTTAAAGGCAATTGATTGTAGTGGAAAGAAAAATGATGCTACTTTTATGTTTGAAATGTGGAAGGATGAAATTGATGAAGTTGGTCCTTCAAATGTGGTACATGTCATCACATATGCAACACATGTTTGTAGAGAAGTGGGATTGATGATCCAAAGTCGATATAAGCATGTTTTTTGGACTCCTTGTTGTGTACATGCTGTTAACAATCTCCTAAAAGACATTGGTAAAATACAGTGGATTGCAAAAATCATTTCAAATGCGAGGGAGGCACAAATGTTCATTTTCAACTACCATGCTTCCTTGGCAATTTACAGGTTGTATTCAAAGAAGCATATTTTAAAACCTTCAGAAACAAGATATGCCACATAATTTATTTTTCTTGAGTGCACGGTTGAGGTCTATGCATCTTTACAAGCGTCGTTGTTTCTTCAGAGTGGAATGCATGGAATGATTCTAACTCACCTCAAGCAAAGAAGATAAGAGAAATGATTCTTAATGAGGATTGGTGGGCTGACTGTAGATATTTTGTCTCTTTCACTGCTCCAATTGTGGAGTTGATTAGGTATGCCGATTCTGATTCTCCTGCTCTTGGAGTAATATATGAATGTATTGATACCACTATGGGCAAGGCAAAGCACATCATTCACCAAAGAAACCCTTCTTTGGAGTTTTTCCATGAAATCCACACGCTGATAGAGAAAAGATGGCTTAAACTCAATACCTTCCTTTACATGGCTACATATGCCCTTAATCCGAAGTGGTATATGGAAATAACAAATAGAATTATTCCTATTGATGATGAAGAGGTAAAACAAGGGTTTCTTGATGCTATAGCTAAGATGTATACTGTTGATGAAGCAAGTGTGACATGGGAGAAATTTATTAATTTTGGTACATTAATCCCTCCTGCATTTAGCCAAGATGCAAAGAGAAACATCAAGAATTATGTTCAGAAGAAACCCCTTGGATGGTGGAGAATGTATGGGGGCTAGGTCCCAGAGCTCCGAAAACTTGCTTCATGTTTGCTATCTCAGGTTGCTAGTTCCTCAGCTGCTGAAAGGAATTGGTCCACTTATAGTTTCATACACTTTGTTAAGAGGAATAGACTTATCTCTAAGAGAGCGGAGAAACTTGTTTATGTGCATAGTAGTCTTCGAATTTTTCCAAGGAAGCTACTTGAATATTTAGAAAGACTTGCTGCATGATGGGATGTTAATGCTGAAGATGCTTCCCAAATTGACAATGATGATGACACTCCTTTACCAAATGCATGATTGGTTGGCATACCTTTAGATGACATTGTTGTCCCTGATGATGATGATGATTATGTTGATCTAGTACCCATTGAGGCTCAAGCTTATATGGATATCCTTGAGGCTGAAGATTGTACTCTATGATCATCTTAATATGAGTATTGTTGTTGTTATATTCTGGCTCTTAGGCATTTTGAATTATGTGCTACTTTAGGCTTTTGCCTTCTTTCCAGTATGAACATCAATATGATTTGTGTGACTTGTCACTTTAGCCATTTAGTTTTGGTTTTAACTTTTTATGGTCTTGAGTTCTTTAAAAAATCAATTTGATATGTACATTTAAATTTTAATCTGTACACTATTAAAAAAAACTTTTAATACTATATATATTAAATTTTAATTTTTAATATATTATATTATTGTCGCTCCCAGCTTGACATTTCCTGTAAATTTGGACAAAGCTTCTGGCCATACCAGATACTTGTTCCCACGTACCCAAAGGATCCCTGTACCAAAAACTCGTGCAACATAGGGAAAAATAAATTTGACGCCCACATTTCGCACTAATGTGTAACTGAATTTCTCACCAATGTGTAACTAAAATTCCACACTAGTATGTGGGTGCATTTTCTTGTTGAATTTCAACAGGGAAAATTTTAACAATGGAAATTTATCAAGTAATGTTTAGAAAACTTGGCAAATCTTATTGGTCCCTAATGTGTGAAATGTAAAATGGGTGGTGATATTTGTGTAAAAATATTCCAATTTCTAATGACTTTATATAGTCTCTATAAAATATTGGTGATTTTATTGTAAAATGATTCTATCTTATAAAACTTAGGCAAATAATTAAAAAACATGGAAATTGGTGTATATGTTTTTTGGAAAAAAAAACATGGAAAATTAATTCACTTGCGAATATTAACCCCTAAAATTTTCCTTACCTAAAGATTTTCCTCTTCTTCTTAAATATTCTAAATATATAACAATATTAAATTCTAACCTAATATTGTTAATAACCGCAAGAAACTCAATAATATCAAGTTTATAATATCAATATAAACTTTCATACTAGAATCCCTATAACCAAAATAACCCTTGACGCATTTCACATGAAATACTAATTTTTGTAAATCTGAATTCAAGAAACATTATAGTGATACATAATACAAATACAAGAGAATTAAAAAGAACATAAGATTGGCATAAAAAAAAGCTATTGAAGAATGATAATTTTCAATGCCCTTCATTCTATTATACTCTAACTATTAACGTAGAGTAACTCATGCAACTTGATATAATTTATTTTTTGGGTTCAAAAGTTATTAATATTATTGTATATGAATATGTGATGCTTGCCATCCCAACCTTACACGGATTGTCATATTGAGTATGGATAGTAGGTGTAGTTGACTTCCTTTAATGTCACTGATTAAATTCGTACCAATTTTGTAATACCTATCAAAAATTTGTTAGCGATTAATAATAGAAATCTATGATAACCCAGGATATCCATTGTCAGCGATTAATTATAGAAATCTATGATGACCAAAGATACCCACGTATTCTATTGCATCTTTATACACTCTAATGTCTACACGTAATATTTATAAAAAATAGAATTTACCAATTTACCAAAGTTTCATTATTACAATTTTACATTCAACTACTAACGATTACAAAGAGATATTACATAGAATTTTCTCTATAACTTCCTTTTGCTGACATACGGGAGTTACCAAGGGTGGAATATGAGATTTACTTTTACATGAAATATGAAAAAAATATTATTATATTGGTTGGCTATGTTTTCATGTCAAGCTTCTTATGATTTCAAAAGTGTAAGAAGTTCCTATTCATTCATTATAATCTATATTTATAGATTGCATTATATACTATTTAACTAATCCTCTTTAAAGATACACAACTGTACCTTAACTTTGACCAAGTATTACATCTATTCATAATATTTTACTATATTCAATAATGTACATAATTAATAATTTCTAAATTTTCATATATATATATATATATATATATTCCCTAGAATGTATTTTTGCTATATTTTGATTCAACTATTCTTTTTCTCACTCATCATAATCTGCCAAGGCATATTTCTGTTTACATTTAATTATTATTCAAATCATCTCTTGTATAATAAGTTAATGTATATGTAGGGAAATCATTATTTCTCAGAATGTGTATATAGGGAAATCATTTTTTCTCTTAGAATGTATATATAGGGAAATCATCCTCTCTCTCTCAGTTAGAAGGCGAGAGCAAGGGTCAATACAACAACAAGGAAATCATCCTCTCTCTCTCAGCTAGAGGGTGAGAGCGGGGGTCAATATCACAACATTCCTAGGCAGGCATCCATTACAACTATACTTCTCATCATCATGTCACTCACAGGGAATTGAACTTGTATGGAGGAGATAACAACCATTCTACCTAACCATCCAAGATAACTCTAATTGACAAGTTAGCATGTATATGTGTGTGGATATTTTTTTAAATAGTGGAAAAAACCTATCATAACTTAGATGCCAAACTAGCAGCATGGACAACCATCACTAGTTTCTATCTAGTGAATGCAAGCTTCGTCATCGATGTTATTCAAGGAAAACTAGGCTACCTAGAATTACCTGTCGTAGTTGTCCATAAGAGGGAAAAATTTCACTCCTTCAAGATGCCTCTGGGTCTTGGGTCATTAATCTATTTCCATAAGTCCAAGAAAGATAAACTCTTACCTAAGCATTTTTAGAGTATACCCTAAACTCTAGTGTGGACATATATATATATATATATTTTCAGATATTTTTTTTTTCTTATACTTTTGCATAATAAGAATCAATGATCACCCTAGGAGGATATACCAAACTCTATGTTATTCGTATTTCCTCTTTTGCATACTAAAGCTAGTCTAAATGATTTCATTGCTTTGGCCTCTTCCCGAGGGAGGGAGGAGGCAAGCATATGGTATATTGATATGTGACCTTCTCATTTTGAAAGGATTTTGAAAAATCTAACTAATGCTACCATTAGTTAACCATTATTAAATGAGTATTAAATTTTATGCTTCTATTATAAAAAAAATACCAAACTCTATAATATACCAAAGTCATAAGTGCCTATGTCCTATGTTATTATGGAAAGGTGAGATGAAGCTAGGTGCTCAATGCATGTTGCCACGGTGTCAGAAAATGGACAGTCATATGTTGTGATGTGTTTCACTTGCACAACTTGTATTTCACATGCACATTAAGCTAGGAAACAATGGAACCAATCTAATGGATGTGCTATGTTTCACCTGCACAACATGTATTTCACTTGCACATGCAAGAGTAAGGTAGGCATAAATGGAAGCAATATAATGGTTGTATTTTGTTTCACCTGCACCACCTGCATTTCACCTACACATGTAAGAGTAAGGTAGGCAATAATGGAACCAATCAAATGGCATAGCTAGAATCAGGCTTTGTTTATGGAGAGAAAACAAAACTTGATTTCCCTTCCCTTTGTTTATGGAGAAACAAACCTTGATGTCCTAAACGACAAGCGACCAGTGGAAAGATGCAAGTTTTAACTATGAGTGGAAAGAACGAGCAACAAGCCACTGGAAAAATGGGAGTGGAAAGAAAGAGCTGACAGTGGAAAGAAAAAGTGACTCTGTTGCTCGAGAGTAAACAAATCGACACAATTTTTCAAGGTAATTTCAAATAATGGTTTAAATAATGCCTCATGTTATGCACATAATAAGAATAAGAATATTAAGGGAAAACTTGTGCCTTTTTTACCATTCTCTGCACAATTGGATTCACAAGAAGTTCCTTGTAACCTTACTCCTTGTTGTGTTAAGGTGCTACACCACTTCATTTACATCTAATATTGAAACCACTTGTATTGTATTGAAAAACCATTGCATATATGTGTCCCTTTATTCAGACCTTATTCCAAGATTCCTCCATATGATACAACTACCAATATGAACAATTAAGGTGAATACACATATCTCTATACGTATTAAGGTGAATACTATATATATATATATATATATATATATATATAGCTCTTATACCTGGTGCACACGGGTGCTTGATGGAAGGCTTGCAGCTGTAACAGTCCTCGGGTATTGGCGTTGTTGAGTCTCTTCTCTGTGTATACTTATTCACCCATACATGAACCTACTCAGATATTTCATGCTCTAGCGATCTTTTTCTGTGGCTTCCCTTGCCTTTAATGGTCTGGCGTCCCTTCTACCTTTTGGCGAACCTCTAGTGAACCTTTGGTGAAAACAAACAACATAGATACTACCCCAACATTCTTTAATAAGCTCAGAGTTTTTTAGTACTAAAAAATTGCGGAATAAAATCACACTATTTATTCATCTTGAATTATCAGATTACAGATATTTATGATACAAACTCTGTTGTTCTTTCCTGAGATAGACTGTGATGGCTTTTACCAGTGTTTGCTTCTTAATAAATAAGATAGCTTTCTGGAGGTTACCTGGCCGATTCACAGACTCGGTCTTTGAACAAAAAAAAAACACACATATCGACAATCCTATGTATTTCGGCCACTTTAGGTTCTTACCAGTGCTCTCACACTGATAGGCGGGCTTCTTAGAATAACCTAATGACAGGAATCTGAATTTACTTTGTGATGCAAGCAGAGCAGGCTCTGAGCCCACAAATGCAGAGCAGGAAGTGAAATAACTCAGACTCTCTAGACTCAAAACACAATGACTCTTCGACTCTCTAACTCCCACACCTGATGTCTCAATTAAGCCTTATTCTCCTTCTTTTATAGGAAGTGAGAGGGGAAAAACACTTGAGATTCGGGTCCATGGGTACTTAGTACATTCATCAATCAATTAGGTAGATGTGGGTCAAATCCCACCAGTTGTCGAAGAAGTGCTCTGGGTCTCCTGACAAGATCGAATCTTGGTACTCAAACAATCATGATAGGACACTGCGGATACTTTTATTCAAAAATCCCACCAAAAAACTAGCAAAGGAATATTTACATAGTGGAATCTTTTCACTGGAAAGCCCACGACAAAACTAGTCACTTTAAATCTGTGACTGGACATCAGAACAATGTGGACACTTTTAGATGGAGTCCACGAGAACCATATTATGAGGGATCATCAAGAGCAGTGATTCCAGGAAAACGAAATATTTTATATAGTGCCTCATCCCAGGCTTTGGTGTATATTCGTCTGACAATCATTGGTTTATTTAAAAAAAATTAGTGCTTGATTTTTGTCATGACTAACCACTCATAATGCCTGATCATATATTGATTTAAGATTTCATGAACATGAATTCTTTGGAGGTCGCTGGCATTATTACAAGGAGTGTGAAAACATTCAGGAATATTGTTTTCAAAACACCAATTACAGTGCAGTTGGAAATAGGATTCATGATAAGAAGGATCAATGGCGGTTTTATTGACTTCAAAGTCATTCCACCATTCTTTTAGCCATTCGCTCTACTTATTTCTTTGCATAACCCATGTTGGTCCAAACTTTATTTTTGTATAATGGGTTTCATATTTTCCATCTACATTTAGAATATCCCACCAGAGTTTTTGTATCCTGAAAAATTATAAATGGCGTTAGGAAAAATAATATAAGGATCATTTCCTAGCCATAATGCAAAATTATTAGTCCATGTAGGATCTTTGGTTCTGTTTATAAAAAAATATTTATGATAAACTTGGCGCCTATCCCCTCCTTCGGTCCAGATCATGGTGATGTCATGAAAATCTTTACTTAAGGCCTCTTCTGCTAGATTTTCTACAATCATACTCCTGGAATAAATCATGTCATGGATCCATTTACTTCCCTTTGGATACACCTTTATTTTAGGAACTAAGTCTAGGATATCAGTACGTGGTTGAAAATTGGCATCCAAAACTTTTATATTCCTGAGTTGCCATGTTGGCTTCCATTGATCATAGTACTCTCGCCAACTTTTGTCATCAGGAATAGATCTGAGAATTTCTTTATGCTAATTTGGATCCCATTATGTAATAATTACCATGATATGTACAGGTTGTATATATTCTCTACTCAAGAAGTCAGGAAGACTATTTTCTGCACCTTTAATATGTTCAACTTCAAATTCAAACTTTGCAAAAATAGCTTTCCATCTGGAAAACTTGGCCTCACCTGGCTTTTTAATATCCTTTTTCAAGACCTTTTTGAGAGCAAAGGCATCTGTTCTAAGAAAAAAATTTGTATTTACAAGATGGATTTCAAACTTATCTACTGAATTCCAAGCAGTTTTTACCTCCTTCTCAATGGTGGAATAATTTCTTTCAGCTGGGCTCCATGTGCCTGATGCAAATTGTACAATCTGTTCTTTTCCTTCTTTTACTTGTTTGAGGATGCCTCCCCATCCTTCATTACTGGCATCGGATTCAAAAATTTTAAAAGTATAATCATCAACAACAAATAAAATAGGAAGGGTTTTCACCTTAGACTTGATCTTTCTGACTGCGGCAGTATGGGCTTCAGTCCATGACATAGGATTTTTCTTCAACCTTTGATTGAGAAAAGATCTATATTTAGCACAATCTTGATAAAATCTACTGACATAATTGAGACAACCCAAAAATCTTTGCAACTGGGTTTTATCTGTAATAATGTCTGGAAATTTGTCAGCAAATTCTAGAGTATGTCTTTGCAAAGAGATTTGGCCATCCTTGATAGTGTGTTCATGGAACTTGATAGAAGTCTGGAACAATTATATCTTCTTTTTGCTTAAAACTAAGCCATTTATTTTGACCACTTGAAGAAATATATTTACATGTTTAAAGTGATCATGAAAATTTTTGGGAAAAACTAAAATATCATCAATATATACAAGCAACCATTTTAAGTATGGTTTAAAGATTGAGTCCATGACCTTCTGGAATTTGGACGGAGCATGCTTTAATCTGAAGGGCATGACATTCCATTCATTGTGACCTACAGGGACACTAAATGCAGTCTTAAACTTGTCTTCTTATTTTATTGAAACCTGCCAAAAACTAGATTTCATGTCAAATTTGGAGAAGATCTTCGCACCTACAATCCTTGCCAACAAATCACCTTTGTGAGGAATAGGATAGGTATTGTCTCCAAGAACAAAATTTAGAGGTTTATAATTTATAACTAATCTGGGAATTCCTCTGATTTGTTCTGATCTTTTGTTGACATAAAAACCATAACAGTTCCAGGGACTATCAGATTCTCTAATCAATAGCAAATTTTTTATCTCCATGTTGCACAAATCTTTGTATTCTTTATTCATGGGAATTGCCTTAATTTTGCATGGCCTTCCTTCATATTTTGATTTATAAGGCAATTCAAAAAAATACTGTTTTCTATGCTAGAAGGCATTAGGTTCTTCTACACAACATTCTTTTTCAATTTTTTTCCTGAATTTAGAGATTTTTTGTTGAATAACTAGAGAAAGGAGTTGTTCTCCAAATTTCATAGTTGCCTTCAAATCCTTTAATTCAATCAACTTATTACTAGCCTTTTTAAGTTGTTCCATGGCCTGGACCATGGTAGAAACTCTGGGAGTAGATATATATGGCAACTTGATCGTTTTTCAACTCCCATTAGACTTTGGCATAGTAATAAAATAACCAGCTTTGTTGTTAGAAAGCCTGGTTGAACCATGTGGTTCCACAACTGCTAAAAACACATTGCCTAAAATGCAGTCAATAGGAATTTATGCAACTGCAAATTTCAATTTAACGCAATGTTCATCAAAGCAAATAGTAGCCTGAGGAACTTCATAATGCAAGTATTTATTTCCCAGCCCAATGACTTGTCTGAATGATCTTACCCAATATTTGGCTAGAATAATATTTCTATGTAACACATTCACATCTGCACCAGAATTAATTAATGTTTTAAGGGAAAACATCTATCCCTCAATACAGATGTCAATCATAACATGATGCTACTGGTACTAGATGGTTAGAATTATCATATTTCCAAAACCAGTAACAGGATCTCTTCTTCCCTCAAAAATTTCAACATTAGAATTTTTGTATGGCGTAGTGTTTCTGGCTTCTTCTTTAGCTTGAGGTTGTTTTCCTTTTTCAAGACGAGAGATTCTGTTTTTCAAAGTAGAGATTTTAAATTTCAGAGAGTGAATTTCCCTACTTACCTCCCCCAAAGTGAGTGTACGAACTTTGTCTTGTAGTTGGTCTCTTTGAAAAGCTTTGGTATTTCTTTCATAGGAGGCTTCAACAAACAGAGGTTTGTTGGGAGAAGATTTCTTAGTGTTGTGCACATGGTTTAGAAAAGCTTCAAGAAGCTTTTTTTTCATCTCACCTTCATCAAGTGCATGGATCTTGGACAAAACTTTTAGCTCAGCATCTTCAGTAGTTTGGGCCATCAGAACTTTTTCTTTATGCTGCTGGATGTGAGTGGATTCTTCATTCTCAGAAAAAATATCATCAGAAAAGTCAGATTCAGAAGAATATTTACAATTACATTTATCTGAATCAGAACAAAAACATGTGGCCATTTGAGCATGAAGCTCTTCATCTCAGGAATCATAATAAGAACTTTCAGAATCAGAGGTTGTGCCTTCGAGTTGTTATTGTTGTAGTTGTTCACGTATAACAACATTTGGGCAATTTTCAGAACGATGACTCCTTGACCCACATTTGAAGCAGAAGAGGGGAGTCTCAACTTTAACAACTCTTTTGCTTTTAGCGAAGCCCCGTGATTTCTTGCCTCTGTTTTTCTTTGATTTTTCAACATCTGGGCATTTATTTTATGTATGGCCTGTTTTTCCACACAACCAACATGTCCGCTTATTCCACTTCTCTTGTTTGGAAGTATGCAAGTGGATGTTAGATGGCTGATAATAGTGGGTTCTAGGGACATACTTATAGTATCCCTTCTTGGATCTGTGTTGGATCCTCTTTTTACCTTTATTATACTTGGTTGAGAAGTCTCTATATTGCTTCTTTTCTCTCTTAGCCTGCTTTTTGGCTTTTCCTCTTTTGAAAATAGGATCATCAATAGCAAGCCCATATTTACTGCAAATTGATTTACTATCAGGCATTCTTGAAAGTTTCCCAAGAGACTTATTTACTTTCCTACTTGTACATAAACCAACCAATGTCTTAGTAATTACAGCATAAATTTCTCCCCATGTAAAATATTCGAAAGGCAACTAAAAAGCTTCTTGCTGTCTTAGATAATCTACGAACTTTGAAGGCAAAGCAGCAAGATAGACTTGTTTCCACAATAAATTTTTTGAACCTTTTACCTCATATATGCGATGTACCTAATCCCTGTGGAAGTCTTCAAACTGAGACATTTTATGGCATTTTAGATTCATGAGAATCATCTCATGTCTATTTTCTAACTCGGTTTTATATCCACACCAATTTTCTATAATCATAGAAGTTAGGGCTCCTATCATATTATTCTGGGGAGTCCCATCAGAGTTATGAATGATATCACCAATCTCATCCTTTAACATTTCATTCTCCATTTTTTCAATGAGGGCTGGTGATGTATCTGTTTCCCACCATCTAAGAAGAGTACCAATAAAACATTGAATTATAGTTTTACAGGCTTCTACTTCATTCTTTCCCTTTAGACACATTAATTTGTATTCTGTGAACATCATATCAATTAATTGTCTGATCTGTCCCACACTTGAGTTATCTATATTCCATTCTCTGTGAGCATCTGAATGGAATGTGTGAGTCTCAAGAATTTTTCCTTCACCACTTAAGTCAGGAGTAGGATACATGGTAAATTGACTCTCTAGTGGATCATAAATGGGAAACAACTGAGATTTTGAACTCTGTGAAGATTTATCTTCTGGCTCTTTAAATAAAGAGGCTATTGATATTTTTTCAGTCTTTTATTTTCTAATTGTCATATTATTTTATTTAATATTTTTATATATAACTTCTAATTATTCGCTCTTTATTTTTATTACCATCATCTTTCTTTTTGGTATGTCACAGATAATCTGGGGCATTGAGAATACCTCCAGCCTATTGATGTTTATGCTATATGTTTCTTTTATGCTTATGAGGGGAATTTGGAATACCTCCCACCCGTTGCTTCAATCAGTTACCATGAGCAGTTAGAGACCCAACATCATAGCCACTAGAATCAAAGCAGACATACCTTCTGTTAGATCAATAACAAGCAGGAAAACAAAATTTCCAAGGTCATTGGAATTCTTACTAAATAAAATATTACTCTCTGCTTCCTAGAATTTTCAACTGTAATACATTTATGTACATCTTTGGCGTCCATGAAAACATCGATTTGATCATCAATTCCATGAGAAAACTATTTATATTTTATTGCATCAAATATTCAGTGTGCATGCAGTTTTATACACCACAACTTTGTCAGGGAAACTTCTTCTTAGAAACCTTGTTTTTCACTTCGTCCAAATAAGTGAAGTATGTCTAGCAACAATAGTCAATTCCTTCCCAGTATTGATTTGTGACAACTTTGAGTCCTCTTAAGTGTTCAATTGTATTGTTCCTCATGATCCTCAACACTATTCAAATCATCTTTCCTCAAAGATTCAATACAACTGCCTTGGTAAGATGGCAACACCTACCCTTGCAGGTATTAGTTCACTTAAACATAGAGATCAATTTCCATCCTTGGTAGAACATCGATTCCACCTATTTTAAATGGATTGTTTACTTATTTTCATTAGTCTTCATTATCTTCCATTGAAATTGGCAAGGGGAGCTGCAATTTCAATTAAAATTGGAAAGGGAAGCAACGATGCATTTTCATTAGTCTTCATTATCTATTGGCAAGGGAAGAAACAATGTATTTTCATTAGTCTTCATTATCTTCCATTGGCATTGGAAAGGGGATCTACAATTTGAATTGAAATTTCCAAGGGAAGCAACAATTTTCATTTTAGCAAGGGGCGCTGCAATTTCAATTGAAATTGGCAAGGGAAGCAACAATTTTCATTTTAGCAAGGGGAGCCGATTTCAATTAACGTTGACAAGGGGAGCTGCAATTTTAAATTGAAGATTTCTTAATCTTCAACCTCAAATGCTCTTAGTAATTGACTTGCCTAAATATAAATTCCAGTTAAATACCCAGACTATAGAGGGTTCAAGAATAGGACACAATGTGGAAGTCAACCAGGCTTCAGAGCAAATATCAAAACGCCAAAGGGGGTTGCTGAGGCTTATGGGGGAGGACCAAGTGAGCAACTTACAAAGCCTTGATCGATAGGGAGGAGTGTGAATCCAACACTACATTATCCCATTCATTCGCCACTCCATATGAGCTCTATAATAATATGAAATAAAATCCTCCTAGTACTAGTCCGTGCTGCCATTGAATTTATTTGATAGATTGTCTTTCTATATGGTACGGTTGGCGTATGAGTATGAATGGCTGGTATAGAGAAAATATTGTAGCAATACCATTTTTCATCTCTTTGAGTAGCTTGTGAGGTGGAAGTGGAAGATCTTGTGTAAATAAAGTAAGCATCTCAAGTTCCTACTGTATGAAGTGTTTGGGGTTGACTAACTATACAATCCATATGAGTATGTTTTGGTCTATTTGGTTGGCTAAAGGTTCCACCCGCTAGTGAAACATTTTTAGTCATAGGAAGACAAAGCTGCAAGGTGATGAAGATACTCCTAAGCAATAAATACTTTTATTACTGAATTTACCAACTATGACTCATATTATCAACTATCTCTGTTGAGGATGACTCATATTATGAAAAAAATTTATCCGTAATGGGTTACTTGAAACTGTTTCTTCTTCTGTTGCTAGAGAATATGAAACTGGGCGAAGAAAAAATGTGACTATCACTAGCACATCCACTAGTTCTCGTACTGGAGCTTCAACTAGTTCATTGGCTAGGTAAAATGATGAAACTTCAAAAAAATCCCTTGCTATATATGTTATAGAATATATTGTGTCTAAATATGCATATGGTTCTACTTCACCTGGTACTGGATATTTACCTGCTACCTTTTATGTTGATGGTAGCATCAATCAAGTTAAACTTCCAATGGCAGTTCGAATTCAACTGCTGCTATCTTCACCTCTGCCACTGGTGGAATTAGAACTAGGTTATATGTTGCATCTGAATAATATGTATTTCATGCCTATTATACCATTATAGCTACCCTTGCCTTCATCTCTATTCCTTTTGTTCGTTCAACTGGATCCAATAGATAAAAAAAATTAAAATCGATCTAGATCATCTGCAAGTGGTGACTCTTCTTACTTTGTTATATATACTGAGTCCTTTCCTTGAATTCATTAAATTCTGATTGCAAAACAATCTTCTCTGTTCTATACTGATGTAGAACAACCTCTCATGTTTCTTGCTTTCATATTCGAAACAAGACAACCTAACATTGTAGTCTTTCTATTTTTTTTGCAGCTGATCATCTTCATGTTTCTTGTGTAATTCCCGAGTCTGACTCTTGCATTCATTCAATTTTGATTTCACTACATTCAAATGGAATTTCAATCAACAATTTTTTAAAGTTTTTCTAGTTTTATTAGCATAACCGTTATCAAAGTTTGACTAAGTCCCTACGAGATCAATATTTGTTTTACCAGCACATCCTAAACTTTCCTACACTTGTTACTGCAATACCAAAAGCTGCATCCATAGCCAGTGATTAGAGAACAATGACTACAATACCATATAATTACGAAATGTTTCACTTCAGACCAATTATAATTCATGATAAACAAAAATAGATTAATACAAACAACTACACATGTCATGGAATTTGCTTAAAACAATTCATAATACCTTTATGCCACCTCTTGGGATGATCTAAGCCTTCAAGTGTAGGTGGATAGGTTTTTGGAGCTTTAACTACACCCAAAAGCTCCCACTCATAGCTGCCATGCAGCCAACCTTGTTTATTTATGTAATCACAATTTTTAGAAATCAATTAATGTATCAAATAACATATATATTATGGATAGATTAGAAATAATATTTTAATTAATTTTTTTTTTACATAGAAACCACATAAGTCTAATAGCTCACATTAGGTGTTATATGGCGATGTAATATTGGATACATCAATTGGTTATCGCATGTCCATTATCAAAACTCCACTCTTAGTCAAAGGAGGTATACATACAAGTGACACATCGATATAATTCCCACGATTTATATTTGAAGTACCTGTACTTGGTGTTGAACTTGTTTCAAGCTTGGATCATCGACTTAGCATTGGATTTACAAATTATGGTTTTAGCCTATAAGTATACCTATACCTAATTACATAAGAGAGATATGTTATCATCCCATTAACATAATGAATGATTACACATTAGTGAATCACTAGGACAAGGAAACAATTAGTCAATAAATCATTTAACAAATCATTTAATAGAGGAATGTTCTCCGAAGTTATGATTAGAACCTAGTAATTAATACAAGCCACTTAAGTGATAGATTCCTCCATTGGGTAGAGTATCATGATTATTATTGTTATGGGATATAAATGACAATTGTGGAGTATTGGTTTAGGGAAATAGTAATCATTGAAATCCTCTATGTAGTTTGTTAATAAAATTGAGACATCAAGTGTTTCACATAATTTATCCATCACTGATTACTAGTGGAAGTTACCCAAATGTTAAAATATTTTTTCTATTTAAACACCAATAGTTGTTGATGATCTCTCTCTAACTACCACTGGCATCATTATTATTACATACCATTATGATTGTTCCTATGAAATGTTAGGATATTTGTCTAACTACCACTGCCACCCTTTGATACTACATGTCATTATACTCAATCCTTTGAAAGGTTTGGATCTATGAATAAAAGGTTGAATAAATTATTATAAACCAAAATTACAAACATGGTTTAGTCCTAACTCAACTATTACCAACTGCCCATACCTAAGGTGAGGTTCCAATTGGTTTCTTTCCATATCCAAATTCATGAGTAACTTCATTGATATGTTAACCATATAGTTGAGTAGAAGTATCACTTCAATTGCATAGAGGGTCAAAAGGCCCAATGCACTTTAAAAATTAAATATGCAATCTGGGAGAACAAAAATTGACTCGAGTTTATGTGTCGACATGATTCCATAAATAATAATGGTAAAATTATAGAGATTGGGAAATTAATATAAATCAAAAAAATGCTAAGATGGTTTGTATAATATATCAAGCAATGATCGGATGGGGAATTTCTTTATTTCTTGGTGGTGACATATAAACTAATTTCTTTATTTATCAGTGGTGATATATAAACTAGTTGGCAAGAAGAAAAATGGAAAGTAAGGTAGGAGCGAGAAAAGTCACCAATCTCCTATTACTGGTATTTCAATATTGTAGGAGGTCAAATAGCAAGTTTGATGATTATTAAGATAAGTTATTAACAAAAATTTTGGTTGATATCAAGTGAGAGTTAGACAATGTTTCTAAGCTTGGTACCATACTAGAATTATGCTTATGATCACCCAAACAATATATATTTAGCATGGTCAGACTTTTGATTCACTTATATGTGTGCACATTATGTTTTATTCACATCAGATGAAGTTGATTCGCATTGTAGGTAAATTAAATAAACATGTTGAAAATATGATGATAAATTTATTTTCATTCATTTATTTTATATATTTTACACTATAAGACATATATTAAGAGCCTCGAGCTTAACTAAGATTTAATGGATAGGTTTGCAAGAAAACCCAACTTACATAAAATTTCGAAGGTTATTATCTTTTTTATCATTGATATATCATCTCAATGTGATCTATATTGGATTATTATACTTTTTTTCATTCATCTTGATGCTTTTACAATGGAAAACATGATGCTTTTAGAATGGAAAACGTGGAGTAATCAACTCACAGAACCCAGTCAAACCCAATCTAGAAAATTGGGGTCTAGAACCTTTTGGGAGAATTTTGAGGCATTAAATGGAAATTTACGAAGCTTAAAATTTTCTAATTTTCCACTTAAGTGTAACACCATTTTGTGTTATTCTAAACATAGATATCTTTCTAGAAACACATGATTTACCTCAATCAAAGTCCAAATGAAAAATTTATGCCACCTGGAAGTTGACCTTCCTATTTTGACCACCATAATTCGAGAGGATGCCATGCCAGGCCCCATTATTCATGGAAAATGGGCTAGAAATTAGATCATGATAAAGAAGGATCTAAAAGAGTCCATATTCTAACTTTATTTAATAGTGGAAGGAGTCAAACTTAATTACTTGTAGTATATTGGGTTATGTTATAACTAGGCCACCAAGAGGAAAAAGGGTTCCATTTCTTTCGAGGGAATTTTTTTCTATAGGCAAGAAGAGTAGCTGAGAGGTATAGTGAAAGAGAACAAAGAAAGGATTTGTGAATGACCATGGGCAACATTCCTTACTTGTTTTTACTTTCATCCCTTTTCTATTCAGAGAACGAGAGCAGAGCAGCCTCACCTTCTAGCTAGGTTTTCTCTTGAAGGATTTCCGAGGATATATCTTGTGTTAATTATGGTTTGTAAATTTTTATTTTGTTGTTCTTTATTTTCTTCATAATTATACTTTCCATGCATATGCAACAAAAAATAATTAACAAATCCAAAAATAGAAGGAGAAATAAACCCTCATAGTGTAGATATTGGATCTTCTAATATGTTTTAGTATATATTAGTATATATGTTGTGATGAACTATCTAGTGGAATATCCAAGACATTTTATAAATCAAATTGGTATCATAGTATTGTTTATTTAAGTATATTATAGGGAGTTTCAAGGGATCTAGTTCAATTAAGATGAAAGTCTCAAAACCCTAGTCATGGCCGACAAATCTATGAATAACCCTCCTGATGCCATAAAGGAGAGGTTTTTACATATGGAAGAAAAATTTACATATGTAAATTGTAATGTGATCCTCCTCATGACAATATTGACCAGTAAGATCAAGCTATTAATAGAATATGGGTGTTTTAACTCAGAGTTTCAATCATAGGGGAGATTAGGCAATCAGAAATAAATAAAGAAGTAAGACTGTTGTGAACCATTCATAGTCCCTCATCCAAAATGGAAGAAATAGTTGAAATCAAGTTGTATCAAGGTGATATTGATGCTCTGAAGCTAAATCACTAGTTGCAACAATTAGAAGTTTCTTTTACTGTCCATCATATATATGAAGAACACAAAAATTCATTTACTTGGATGAAATTAGAGTGCCATGCCCTAACTTGATGGGAAAGCCACATTGAGAGCTTAAGGTTGGAAGGATATCCTCCAATGACTAAGTGGGAGGATTTTAAAACCCTCATAAAGTCACAATTTTACTCTATTGGGTATGTAGAGGAATATTTGATCCAGTGGCATTACTTCATGCAGAAGCAAGGGAAGAGTGTACTTAATGCTAGATATCTACCCAAAGAACTTATATGTACTCCTTAAGTATTTGGGGGGTTTACATTGTTAGGTAAAAATATTGAATCGGGAATAGAGGTAAAATTGACCAAGTCTAACAGTGGTGGTTTTGGGAACATGGTAATGTACCCATGGTTTTTTGCCCATGGTATTGCATATAATGGAGCCTATAAAATGTTGCGAAGGATTCATTCTAATGTAAGGACAGGGAGGTGATTGGTTAAGGCTCATTTGGACAGGTTGGCCAAGGTTTTTTTCAAGGCTAATGAAATTTCATTGGGTTTAGTTTTCCCCAGAGTTGGGGTTTTCCCTCGGAAAATATTTGTGCATTATGTGTATGTTTATTATGTTGTTGTGTTAATGTTTTTCTCTCAATAAATATCTTGCAGTACTTTTCTTAGTTATTTTAGTACTAAATTTCTTCATCTGGTATCATAGCCAAATGTTGGGTTTAGAGGGACGCTTATATTTCTAAGGGTTCTTAGGTTTAGTGTATGAAGATATTGATGCAAAGTTTTTTTTGCAGATGTTGAAAAGAAGCTAGATCAAGATGGATCTTGTCATATCTAGTGTGAGAGAAAAGTTTGAAGCTACCTACACTGGAAATGTTTCTTAGTTATGACTGCTGGATCAGGCCTAAGTCGATGGTGAAGGTGAACAATCTCCTCGGAGCAAGCCAAGGTCTTGAATTTCAGGTTGGTCAACCTAGCCCTCAATGGAAAAAATTTAGTTGTGTGCAACAACGGAAAGGTTCTAGAGGTGCTTAGATGGGCCACTGTGCCATTTCTGAAGAACGGATGAGCTAGTGTTTTCCAACTACATTGAAGGTGGCATGGATTATCCGGACATCTTAGGAGAGCCCAAGTTCATAAAATAAATTGGAGTCTCTATGATCCATAATTTTGGAATTGAGGTTGCATGTGGTTCGTTTCATGCAAAGGAGAATCATTTTGCAATTGAAAAGTGCATTATGCATACTTGTAAGCACACCAAGCACGGATTTGATGTAATTGGTGAGAAACGGGAAGCCATTTTGTGTGAGGTTGAGAATGTAGAGGTATTATTGGTTTGAAACCATGCTACAGGCTACTCCGCGTCAAGGGAAATCCCCATGTGGTCCTATTGGGACTAGGAAATGATATAATAAAACAAAGGATGCATGCATCAAGATACTTTTAGAGCTTGGTAGTAGGTAGGAGGGTTGTGGTGACACAAAGGCTGCACAACAAGATGATTAGGATTAGTTTAAATATAGGATGGGGTTGTGATGACCTGAAGGTCATGTGGTAGATTCCTTTGCATAAAATCCCTGAGACAGTGAGGAAAATAAAATACCTAGCAAAGCACTTATGTCCATGCAACAAAATCAGTGAAATGAATTGGGACCCAATGGTGGCACGTGGCGTGGGAATGAGCAGTGCGAGCTCGAAGGAGAAAAATGATATATAGATGTGGTTAGTAGTCTGTAGGTTGTATCATTGATTACATCATGATACATAGGATTAAATTGGGGCATAGTTGACATTGAAAATATTCCTCATGCCAGAGGAGTATTTCAAATTGAACATCCACGAATTTTTGAGTTAGATTGAATAGGGGTCGTTAGGGTTTGAACCTTAATAGATCTAAACAGCTTGAAATGAAATATGGTCATTGCTGCTAATCAAAGCATCGAGGAATATTGTTTTTGGTGGGTAAGCCCCCCACCCAATGCGACAAAGGTATGTACCGAAAATAAATTAAAAAATTAAAGGCATTGAAAGAATTGGAACCTGTTGATTGCAAGGGTGGGTTAGATCAACATTTGACAAATGATATGCGTTACAAGGGTGTGGCCATGATGAAAAATCCATAACATGGAGAATGGAGCTTGTGGATGTTGAATAGGGATCTTCAACAATGTTAGAAACCAAATTGGGTTTCTTCATGTATGTGGTGCTATGTGCTATTGAAAGGGGTTGTGATCATGGAAAACATGGAGATGATGCCAGCAATTTGCATGGTGCACATACTCATGTGAGTAAAGCACCAAGAGAGAGGATGATGGGAAAGTGTCAGGAAAACACCAATAATAATATAAAGTTTAAAAAATATATATTATAATTGAATCATAAAAGTTGATTGCATGTAAATGGGGATACTGTTGTAAGACCAGGTAAGGCATGCATATTCTTGTGTAATCACTAGTAAATTCTTGGTTAGACCTAGGTGATAGGGGAATTTTGGGTTAACTGAAAACCCATGTATAAAATTTGAGTGAGGTAAGTGCCAGAGTGAGCAGGGTTGACACACATGGAAAGCTTGGTTGGATTTATTCAAGGAACCCCAAGCCAATTTTAAGGGGAGAATGTTACGTAAACTTGACTCGAGAATAGAGTCAAAATTGACCAAGTCTAGAAATGGTGGTTTTGGGCACGTGGTATTGTGTTCCCATGGTTTTCTTCCCATGGTATTGAATGTAAAGGAGCCTATACAAGGTTGGTAAGAGTTCATTGTAATGTAAGGCCAAGGAGGTGAGTGGAAAAGGTTCATACTTAGCCAGGTTGGCAAGGGTTTTGGCTAAGTTTAATGAAATTTCATTGGGTTGGTGTTTTCATGGAGTTGGGTTTTTCCCTGGGAAAATATTTGTGCATTATGTGTATGTTGATTATTGTTGTTGTGTTAATGTTTTTCTCTCAGTAAATATATGGAAGTGAATTTTTTAATTTTTTTTGCAGTAATTTTCTTCATACAAAATCATCTATGGAAGAAAGTGATGTTATTCAAACCTAGATCAATGGATAGGGCTTGT
This sequence comes from Pinus albicaulis, assembly GCA_034641835.2. Lineage (NCBI taxonomy): Eukaryota > Viridiplantae > Streptophyta > Pinopsida > Pinales > Pinaceae > Pinus > Pinus albicaulis. The sequence continues at coordinate 256,800,994 of CM076581.1, forward strand.
GTATAGACACATTATGTGGATAACATAGGCTAAAGGAAAGATAAATCAAATGGGTTGAAGTAGAAGGAACACCAAGACACTTCTAAGGAAGGGAAGGAGGAGTGGAAGGGACGAAAATATAAAAAGACAATATCCACAACACACTAGTGCATAGATCCCAACAACCACTCTAACTAATGTAACATTGATGGTTGTACAAAGAAGAAGTGTTGGAAGTTCTATAGAGAGCTTAACTCAGAGAATAAAAAGAAAGACAATAAGAAGAAAAGTATCATGGCCATTAATTTTAGAAACCATGTTGAAAATTTCTTAAACTTGGACGAGAATATCATATGTAAATAAATGCAGAAGAAGGTGAATCTAAGAAGCCTTCAACAATAACAAGACAATGAAAAAACCAGGCTCTTCCATATAAAGATACATGTTAAAAAGACCAACATTAATGCTCTCTTTGACTCAACATCACATGTAAATATTATTGCAGTAGAGATAGTCAATGAATTTGGATTGGAAGTTCATGATAAACCAATCCCATATCCATTGGGATGGGTAAATAAGAATGTGAAAATAAAGGTAACAAAATAGTGAAAAGTCAAATTTGTTATTAGTGACAATTTTATTGATGCAGTATAACTAGATGTAGTTCCCCTTGATGTATGTGGAGTGGTGTATGGAATTCCCTATATGTACATGCTACTTGCAATATTCATTCGAAGAGCCAACCATTATCACCTCATCAAGGATGGAAAATTGTTCACCATCAACATACACAATGGCAAGTTGAAAATTTCTCTAGTAAATGTCAACCAAGCCAAGAAATTGACCGGTTCAAGAAAGAAGTTTGTCTTACTATTTTTAAGACAAAATCAGTTTGTAGAAGAGTCAGTGAGAAAAAATGAATCCTCGGAGGGGTGTACTAAAAAAATAAAAAATTGGAAGAGCTTCTACAAACATATAGGGATGTCTTCTAGGAGCCTAAAGGGTACCACCTAAGAGAGAAGTGGAGCATAACATATGGCTATTATCAGAATCCTCATTGAAAAGAATTGGACTATACATGCAGTCTATTATAAAAGAAAGTGAAGTGAAGAAAAATATGTAATAGCTATTGGTGTCATTAAATCAAGCACATCGACATGTGGGTCACCCATAATCATTGTGCCAAAGAAGGACGAGACTTGATGAATGTGTATATATTATAGGGCGTTAAATGAAATTAAACTCAAGAACATGTATTTATTTCCAAGAATATATAATATATTGGATCATTTGTAGAAATCGAAATACTTCACCAAGATGGACTTAAAGTATGAATATCACTAAGTTCGTCTCAGAGAAGAAAATACCTGAAAGACTGCCTTCAAAACCAGGGAAGGTTTGTATGAGTGATTCGTCATTTCATTTGGCCTATGTAATGCACCAACTACATTTATGAGGTTAATGAATGATATATTTTTCCCTTTTATAGATTCATTATTGTCTATCTAGATGATATATTGGTATATAGTGCTACTTGCAAGGAGCATGTCTCACATTTGATCTAAGTGTTGGAGATAATAAAGAAGAACCATCTATTTGCAGAAACCAGATTATCCACAATATCATACAACAATGGTTGACGTTTAAAATCCCAACGGGGATCCATCTTCAGGACGAGAAGTGAATGAAGAATGAAAGAAGGTCGCAGGGGGTCAAGGTATAAATAGTAAGGGCTAATAACCATCTACTAGAAAATCTCAATAAATGTGAGTTTGCACGATATTCCTTGTTGTGTCTGGGGTATTTGATAGGTGGAGGAGAGCTAAAGATATATCATTCCAAGATGGATGCCATCAGGAAGTGGATGGTGCTTACTGATTTTTATGACGTCAGGAGTTTCTTCAAGGAAAGATAATACTTGAGGAAGTTCATAGCCTTATTTCGAGTGGTAGAAAAACCACTCCACAACATAAAATCAGAGTGGCAAGGGCTTCCAATGGGAAAAGGGTGTAAACAACCTAAGAAAATGATTCATGTAATAAAAATTTAATAACGGAAAAAAATAAGACTATGGTTAAGGGACACTTATTGTAAGTTGAATGTTGGGCAAAATATACTAGTGGGCATCATTGGATATGTTTTTATGGCTAAGGAAAAATGGAAAAGGCAAAGGAAAAGGAATTAAAGAAGAAAAATTTATTTTTGGGCACATTTATTTATGAAAATAAAGGAAATTAGGAGAAAAGGAAGGTAAAAGGTCACATGTTGCATGTGAGGATTAAAATGAAGGAAAATAATGGAAAATGGAGAAATTAGAGGCATCTTTGATAAAAAAGGCTTCTGATGATCAATTGGTACCTTTTGTCAATTCATTTTTAGAGCTCTCTCATTATTCTCACTCTCTCATTCTCTCACTCTTGGATACTTAGAGTTTTCCTGGAGCAATTTAGCATTGTGCCAAGGAAGAGGAAGCAAGAAAAATAAGGACAAGAAATGAAAAGTAGGATATAGCAGCTTTAGCAGAAGTACGTGCAGGTAACATGTTGCATGTGTGATTTCCTAGCTATTTTGGACATGCATGACTTATGCATGTTGGTATTTGGTTATCTTGTTATCAGTGGCATTGTTTTTTCAGGTTATGACAGTGGTTTTCAGCCTTGCCTTGCATTTTTCCAGATGCCATGGGGTGTTGGGATTTTGATCTTGGTTTTGAGCTTTGGATTTTCCGGATGGGTTTCAGAATTTGAGGCAGAGGTGGTCTCAAATTTCATTCCCAAGGGCCTAGGAATCCCTTGAATGGTTTTGGTAGGATACACGATAAAGCCTGAGGGAGGTGTCTCTGTTTAGGGCCTAGTGATTTAGGATTGGATTGCGGTAAATTTTGAGGGAGGTGTCTCGATTTAGGGCCTAGTGATCCAGGATTGGATTGCGGTAAATCCTGAGAGATAGTGAGATGGAAACTTCCTCAAGGATAATGATGGATTCTGAATGACATTTCCAAGTTCTGCTCGGTTTTGTGATCATAGCACTCGTTTGGTGTGATCACATTATGGTGAGGGTGGAGGTGATTTAACCTCTATATTCCCTTGGTTGTGTTTTGGATGATTTCATCCATGAAATACCACATTCATGCTTAGAATATGGCATGGAGGTGATTGGCTAAAGAGAGATTTGGCTTAGCCATGTCTATGTTCGGGTGGAATGTGGAAGTCGCAAACCTGGTCCATTATTTCCTATGTTTAATGGAAGCTAAATTCTCTTGAATTTGTACTTATTAATGCGTGCATTTAATTATTGTTATCTCACTATAATTTCCATGTTTTTATGATGGTTATAAGAATGTTTAAATGACTTGTTCATGTCATGGTTATTTAATTTATTTAATTTCTATTGTTAAAATGATGGATGAAAGACCTAATTGATGTCATATCTAGTTAAGGAATAGGGTGATGACCCTTCTTCTAATGTTTCATAAGTGTTTTCAGTTATTCATGCTCTGGCTTGTATCCTAGACCTGTAGATTTCATTCATGCCAAGTGTTTGATAGAATGTCAGTCTCGATTGGGGATGGTCAAGCCTAGTCCTCGAGTCATTTTTTGGTAATTTGGAATTTTCATCATGTGTTTTATGATTCCCAAAAGCTACAAGAAGTTTTGGGTAATATCTGGGATTCTGGGCTTAAAAATTGCCTTAAATACCATAGACACAAGCACAGTTCTAGGAAATTTAGTCCTTGGACGCAGGCTTATGCATGAGTCCAGAGCCTTCCAGATGCATGGATGCAGGCTTATGCATGTGTCCAGGGGGTTTTCTTCATGAAATATCAATGGGACCCAGGGACAGGTTAGGTGGATGACTGGGATAGCCTCTGGGGGTCCTATAGCAAGTCGTATAGGTATGTGTTATGGTTTTCTTCTTTGATTACACTTCCTTAAAGTCACAAAGGAGGTTGAGTATATCTTAATTGCCCCTCATCTCATGTTTACCCCAGTTGGTTGGTTACTTGGGTGGGTGTGAGGGGAGGTGGACATTACAAAGGGGAAACATAGGGCCTTTGAGGAGTTAAAGAAGACCAAAAAAACACCAGTTCTATAATTACTAAATCTGTAGAAACCCTTCGAAGTGGAGACATATGAAAATGGGTATGTTATGGGACTTGTCTTGATTCAAGGAGGAATGCCCATAGGCTACCATTTTGAACTATTTAATGGGACAATTATTAATTACCGTACGTACAATAAGGAACTCTATGCCTTGGGGAAAGTTGTGAAGAAGTGGAAACATTATATGATTGAAAAGGAGATAGTAATTATATTATTGATATAGGCCTACAGTTAGCTACAAAAAACTAGGAAATACAAGTTGATGGGGTTTCTACAACAGTTTCATTAGTGCTCAAGTACAATAAGGGAAACTAAAACAAGTTGGTTGACATGTATTGAAGGCCTCCCACATCAAAGATCACTACCTTGGAAACTTCGATGCACATGGAGCCATTCACCCATGATGCATACAAAGAGGCACATTTAGAGGATGAAAACTTCAGGTAGGTGTTTCAGTAGTTGTAGAGCTAGAGTCACGTGCATGATGGTGAAAAAAAATTTGAATACCATCTCTAGGATGGGTTACTATACGGGCTCGATAACTTATGTGTTCCTAAAGGTGAGAAAATTAAATTTATTAGACAGGCTCAAAACTCCAAGGTTGAAAGACACTTTGGTGTAGGGAAGATAGTGGCCAACTACAAAAGTATGTGTATTGACCCAAGATGCAAGAAAAAGTATCTAGGCTCATAATAACATGCATTATTTGTTCCCGGATGCGGGTGAGTACTTGGTTTGATGCGATGATGGGACTTGGGTTCGGCAAGTGGAGGGGCCACCTGGCAACCCAAACGATCGCCATGAAGGATAGCATTCAATGCAGCGCTTTCATCAACGCAGCATTTAATCAGAGAAAAGGCCGAGATTCAACCATTATACTCGCTCGAGCCTCCATATGGTTTTCTCTGCACCCGCCTGCTGATCACATTTATGAGGTTTTAACGCCGGGAGAGCATCAAGACATCTCTGTCCTAAGTTTTAAGATGGAGGATGACAGAAGGAACTTAGATGCCCCTCCTCCACTGCAAAGCATTTGTTCTCCCTCTAATGTGAATCCCTGCTACTGCACTGCCATAGGTAGAAGGAGCCATCTCAGTTGTTGCTTTGAGTTTGGTGAAGGGCTGCACCTTTCCCACTTTGGCCTATGCAATCAAACCACTGTCACTCTGGACCTCCTTTTCACTCCGCTCGCTCCCAGCCTTGTTACTCTGACTCCTCCTTCGCCTTCCTCTGTGCCGATAAACATGTCGCGGCTGCGAAATCGAATGAGATGTCGTAGGGGAAGCTCTAGGAGCCATCCCCATGTTTCGGGGAATTAACACCCTAGATGTTGGTTGGGATTCAACCTCCACAGAGCAGGGGCGTACTACTTAACAGAGACCCACACGATCATGCACATTCATAAAAACTAAATAGAGCAGAATGAGAGGTTTACCCGTTGGTCCTACGTTTGAAGTAGATCCACGTGGAGTTCAAACTCCCTGCAACCGTCCTTCCTTCTTAACCTGAAATACAAGAAGAAACCAGCACAAAGGACAAGTTGTACAGCATATTTCTACTCTATATGTTAGTGTGATTCATATAAAACATTAAATAAATCATAATGGATGCTTGTATAACAAATATTCTTCATACATTAAAGCATACACTAACACGTTTATTTCGGGAACAGCATGATACTTCTGTATTATAAATAGTACGTACAAAAGTAATCAAGAGGAGAGATCACATGATCCTTCCAAGGCCTTCGCAGACCGTCGTCCGGATCCGTCCAGCCCTTGCCTCGCTAAGACTCCTTCCAAACTGGTGCATACGAGATAACATATAAAGGGATGTGTATCTCAAGGAAACAAGGGTTTCCTACAATGAACTGGGAAAGTGCAGAAGGCACGGGGAATCAGACTTGGATAGGGAATACCAACAGAGTATAATATCAATAATTCTCTCTCTCTTAGGCCATACACATGAGGGCTTTTTATAGTCCCTCCAAGTAGTTTCAGCAGTTGGAAACAGTTGGCCACGGGCTGGGGTGGTTGAACTACCCGAGTAACCATCAACCCAGCGCGAAATTAGGGATTTTTATATATTTTTTAATCATTTTAATGGCATACACGGAAAATTCTAGCTGGACTCGCGTATACACGCGGAAAAACACGGGCATAGTCGCGTATGAGGGATTTTACACTGTTTTTAAGTGAATTTGTCCAAGTCTGTAGGAATGGGTGCCCAAAAGCCATGTAGCAATCATGAATCATGTCAAGGTGAGAAATGATGCTATAACAGATGCCCCCTAATATATGAGGTCAAAAGGGGTACATGATGGCCGAAATGTATTATGCACATAGAAAGAACTTCGCAAGGACAAGAGAGGACTTCACCAGATTTCAGCCTGCCAAAAACCAATGAAAGAAACCAGAGAGTCAACTCATGCCGAGGCGGGCATACCCATGCTCAGTCAAAAATACATCATATGGAAAGTACTGAAATAGATCCAATATGTATACAAGTATAACTGAACTGAAAGTACATAGTGAATCATCTGAGCAGGGCCCGAAAATACAAGTCTGTATCAATGTCCAAGTATCACATATAGAAAGATGATCAAAGATAGTGCAACTGGATGTCTGATCAAATAAGTAACTGAATCTCCAAGTACCGGATCATAAGTGGTATATCAAACGGTACAATCACGCAACTCGGGGACCAACATATAAGATGCTGCTGTGCTGAACTGCAACATATAAGGGTGGACGACAACACTGGCAGAAACTGAAAGGACTGTCAACAGTGAACCGAGAAATGCTGATACAACCCGAGGTCTTCACCGATCACAACGACACAATTCTACACAATGGGAATAAATGAGCTGAAGTCGACCATGTGAGAAATCGTTGGATTACCGGGCAATGATGTTTCCCGTTAACCAATGCGAGACAACCCACCGATAATGATAATGAGTGTCAAGGTGCCCCAGTACAATCTAACAAGTGTGAATGAATGAGTTGAAGTCGAACACTTGAAAGAATCTACCAATCAGGAGGCAATGATGAATCCCCACCGTCGATAGCGAAGAGTCTGCCACTGATGACTGCAAACCCTAAGGTACTGACAAAAAGACTCTAGACCTTATTCCCAGAGCAATGAGTCGGAGTCGATGGGAAAAGATCCGCTGGAAGGAAGGCATTAAGGCATCCCACATCAGTCCAGCGCGAGTGTAACCCGCAGGCCAAGATTTGGAAGGAATCGGACGAAGGAGAGTGATGGAACCAAAACCGAAGTACGTTTCCGACGTGCACAAGATGAAGCTAGCACACGGAAGAAACCCTCTAAACCAACCAATAATGAAAGCTGACACAGAGGCGAGAAATCCACCGATAGGGTCAAATGGAAATCCAGGTACTGCACGAATCCCAAGTGTGATAATGTGTGCCGACGTCGAACACAGGGGAAACCACTCAGTCAAAGACCCATGATGATGATCAAATGCTGAGCACGAGGTCACCTATCAATAATGAAAATAGGCCCAAGGTGTGGCTCTAGGCTTGCTCTCAGAGCAATGTGTCGTAGTCGATAAGAGACAAACCCGCCGGCAAGAAGTCAATGGGGACCTTCTCAAACCAGCACGAGCAGAAGATCAAAACATCTGATGTGATAGAACATGATACTGACAAGACCGGGAAGGCCGACCGAATAATGAGTCAAGAGACACCGCAGAATGGCCGACTCAGGCTAGACTTCCCTTGAACAAAAGCACGACTCTGTGATGACCATGGCAGTAAAAAGTGACACTGTATAAGTCTGTCTTGCAGGAGGCAAAACAAACTCTCCATATGATTGGAAGAGGTAACCAACCGGGGGAGAACTGACAAGTGAAACATGGTAAAGGCCGAACCTAGGTCAAACTATAACCATCCCAAATGAAGGAAATATATATAAGTATATGTGCTTTGTTCAAGGGCGACAAACTGACTCTGTACTGCCATCAAAATAACGAAGATACATCCCGTTCCCGCTCTTTTTGTTATATTTGATTTTTTTGTCTTTTTCATATAATAAGCTTGAAAAAGAATAAAAGAATGCTATGGTACAATGGATAGAACGAGTATCAAGAAAGCAGATGCACTAGTTCCTGGGATTGGAACAATCCTATGCTCAATGCAAGGTGGCGAAAACTGGTCAGTGATACTTAGAGGAACGTTCCATCCATGGGTACAAAGGTGTCAAGTCATGATAGCTAAGTGCATGCAATGGTTAACTTGTACAGAAATTCAAGGTCAAAAGTTGGCTTAAACATCGAGTCCAAATGAAGCCGGCTAAAGGCCAGGATAAACAAGTAGCCAATATGCAATGCAGTAATACAACTTAACGACACTAGGGAGCCTCTAGGGTAAAAGCCAGAAAAATGATAAGTGATGAAGAAGAAGAATGAAGCTTCAACACATAAGACATGGCGGGACTAAAGAGGACTCCCGAGCCTACATAAAAAGCAGGATGGGCAACAAGTGATAGCGAGGAACTAACTAGGAAGCCCATGTAAAGGAAGGCTCTACCATCAAGTCATGATTAAAAATCGGCGAGTGAAATGGGTGTAATACTCATGACTTGATGGGATCGACCCTAAGGCAAGTGATCAGTATGGAGGCTAGAATGCAAGATGCAACGGAAAGTGATTCCCTAACCTATATGCCAGTGAAGATCATATACCTGCCGTGAAGAGTCTGAAATCATGGATCAAAAACCGGAAAAAATCTCAAAATCGTCAAAATGTACCTGAAAATATACCAAACTGGGCACTTCCAAGCAATCGAGTTATACAGCATAAGACAGATCGAAAAAATAAGCATAAGGAAATTTTTGCAAAAATTTTCAATTTTTTAGCCATAAATACACAAATTACCTCTCAATTGGTTCATTATGCATAGCTGATTTGGAAAAATTGCTCTGGAGCTAAAAACTTCTTTCAGCAAATCAGGAACAACTGACCGTCGGAACTCAGCGAAACTTCAGGTAGGCTCCTTAATCATCCTGTTTATTCATTTTGTCCGTTTGAAAATTAAAATTAAGTGATTTTTTGCCTGGAAACCCTTCTTAAAAAATGCGTATCTGCGCATACGCGGGTTCAATGAAGGCAAGCCGCGTATACACGCGACTGTGCACAGGAAAAGTCGCGTATGCGCAAGTCCGTAACCCAAAAAAGAGTTTCTAATGCAAATTTTGATGAAATTTCTCAGGATGACCATCTCATGGAGGGAACGTGAGCATAGCGCAATAGACCAAGAGGTCATGCAGGATCGCGCAGCACAAAATGTCCTCTGAAACTGTGCATTGTTCAAATTCTTTAAAATGTCCAATATGAAAAGTAATGTGCGATTGCTTGAAATGCTCGTAAATTACTGGGAACCAGATCAGGATTGTTTCATAATTGATCAGATGCCACTACGCATAGAAGTGGAAGATATATATTTCATCACTGGACTCTCCAGGAGGGGAGACCCAGTGGACTTGCACGGAAAGCCCCTGGGAGGGTTGACCGTGGAAGACTATGTCCAAATATATTGCGTAGATAATTCCAAGAAGGTTGGAACACAGATTGCTATCAGAGATATCAGGGATTTGCACATAAAGATCCTCCTGTTCACCATCGACAGAGTGGCAGGATCTGCCTCACTACACCAGGCGTCCAGGACGCACATGAGCATAGCTGTAGAGTGCTTAATTCATGTGTATGATTGGTGCACAACCCTGCTACAGAACATGAAACAACAACTGACCTCCATTCGCCAAACAAAGACAAAACACTTTGGCTATGGTACCATTTTGACTACATTCTTCTTCGAGAGAGTTCCAGCTTTGAGACCCAAAGTCATCTCGACTATCAGCAGCCCTCGGGACCCAAGAATTGCCCATTGGGCAGACATGATGAAGAGATTGGGGGGCAGCGAGGTACCCCGAACTACCTGGGACGATGAGTTCTTCTTGTGGTGGAGAGAACAGATCATCGCAGTAGACGACTATCCCTATGCCGGGATGGATTTCCGAGGAGATCCAGATCTAGTACTTCCACCCGGAGCAGCATGGGGAGCAGTCGGTAAGTTTTGCAAAAAATTTTAACTTATATGATTTTTTTGGATTTTTCAATTATGTATGAAAAATGAAAAACAAGCATGTTTTTGGATTGGATTCATAATGACTGACAATTAAAAATGATCATGTTTCAGATGTTGGACCAGTTCGTCCTAAGGGCCTAGCACGTCACAAGCGCCGCAGAGGTGAGGCGGAGACAACGGATTCTGACAGGACTCTCCAGGCCGTGCAAAGAAACTTGGAGGGACTGACCCGCCAAATCCCTCTGGTTGCTGTGGAGGACTTGCCAGAAGCCGTCCAAAGACGGGTTGTAGGAGTACCCCGGGACTGGGTTAGACTGTTCCGCCGTGTGGCCACTGCAGTGATGTTCTATAGGAACGCAACTTCTGGGCAGGGTCCTCAGGAGTAGACAGATTTTACCTATTAGATGACTGTATATTTTTTGAGACTGAACATGATGGGGCATAAGCCCAAGTTTTGTACGGCATTGATGGATCCAAATTTTGTAAAGTTTTTTGACACTCCGATGATATATACAGCGATATTTGATGTGATGTGATAAATGTATCAAAAGTATGATGTTTTTGATGATTAAAATTTATTGTTTTGAATGATTAATATGCCAATCTAAAGCTTGATTAGCCAATGAGTCAGCAAACCAATTGTCAGCTCGAGGAATATGAATGAATGTTAAAAATTGAAATGACCTTTGTAACAAACGTACCCTCAAGAACAATCGTAATAAAATTGGATCTCGTACCCGATAAATGTTGTTCAACTGCGACACCACCAGCTGGGAGTCCAAGAAAACTACCAACGAATCAACACCCAAGGATATTGCCTCCGAGAGTAGATGAACGACTGCAGTGTATTCTGCTACGTTATTGGAAGCAGGACCAATGCAGACCCCTCTTGATACCAACAGTTGACCGGAAGGATAATGAAGCACCCAAGCCGCGGAAGCTAAGTTCCGGGTGTGTCTACTAGCACCATCGGCGAAACCAAAATGACTCATGACATCAACACAACCTGCCAAAGCAGATCAAAAACATCACTATCTCATCAAAAATCGAAAATCAAACAGATATGTACAAAACAAAAACCTACTATATACAAAGCAAAATGCCAGGCCAAAGCCTAGGCATAATACTTTTTCAGATAGAGCCCATTTCGGGGCTCCGGCAACTCATTCCCTTCGAAGTCAACCAAGGTATACGCTCCTTTCTTAAGGACCTTCTTAATGATATAGGGGCCATACCACATTGACTTAAACTTTCCAGCCCCCAAGGCATATTTTTCTTGGGCATAGACCAAAACAAGGTCGCCTTCGGAAAAGATCCTAGGCTTAACTGCCTTATCGTACTGAGCTTTAACTCGGTTTTTATGCGCTTCGTTCAACGTGGCGGCATCTCGACGCTGCTCATCAAGATGTTCCAGATGAAGAAGCCGCTCTGCCAGACTAGAAGTGTCAGGAAGAAGCTCAACAGCTAATTTAAGGGAAGGAATCTCGCATTCGATGGGAAATACGGATTCCACCCCGTGGACTAACTGAAACGGAGTAAAGCCAGTTGCAGTTTTAACTGACGTCCTGTATGCCCAGAGTGCAGGATATAGCATAATGTGCCAGTTGGATCTATGTTTATCAATCGTCCGTTGAAGAATTGTCTTCAAGGATTTATTCACGGCTTCCACTTGCCCATTGGCCTGAGGATAATATGGAGATGAATGCTCCTGTTGGAAACCCAATTTAAGAGCCAACTCAGCCATCATACTGTTCTGAAAGTGACTGCCATGGTCAGTGACAATCTCTCTAGGTATACCGAAACGAGCGATAACTTGGTTGAAGAAGAAAAGAGCTGCAGTCTCACCATCGTTCCCAAAAGTAGGCATAGCTTCAACCCACTTCGTAAAGTAGTCTACTGCTACGATAATGTACTTGTGACCTTTTGTCGAAGGCGGGTTACAAGTAGTATAATCCATACCCCACTTTGTAAAGGGGCCGACAGTAACGACTGGAAAAAGCGGAGCTGGATGAGCGCGCATTTTTCGAGTATACACTTGACAAGGATGACACTTCTTGACCAATTCAATACAATCTTTGAAAATCGAGGGCCAGAAGTAGCCAGCACGCAAAATCTTCTGGGCTGTAGCAAGCCCTGATAAATGACCCCCACAAGCTCCACTGTGAGAATCATTGAGCACAGCCTCATCTTCTTCGAAAGTTAAGCAGCGTCTTAGGATTGAATCAACCCCTCGACGGTACAAAGCATCACCAATAATCAGATAACTTTTAGCTAAGTGACGCAGCTTATGACGCTCATCTTTCGAAAAAGAAGAGGGAAACTTCGCAGTCTGGAGATACACAATGATATCCCCATACCAAGGATCTTGTGGAGAGATTAAAAACAAGTGTTCGTCCGGAAAGGACTCATCATAGATCATCTCCTCACCACAAGGCAACTCGGAGATCAATTCCGCAAAGACTAATGACTTCTTGGATTTGGCAGACATGAACTCCAGATCGAATTCCTGTAATATCACAATCCATCTATTATATTTGCCCCCAATCACTCGCCTGCTGAGGACAAACTGAAATGGATTGGCAGCTGCAAAGACATAATTTTTGCAAAGAATAATGTAATGCCGGAGTCGCTACACAGCATGGACTGCTGCTAAGGCTAATTTTTCTATCGGGGTGTATCGAAGTTCAGGTCCTACCAGTCCTCGACTAAGGTAGTAAATAACATGCTCAACAAGAGCATCATCCTCCTGAACCAGAACCATACCAATGGTAGATTCTGCTGTAGCCAGATACAAAAGAAAATATCTGCTATAATCGGGTGGACTCAGTAAAGGAGCAGAGGTCAATGCCTTTTTCAAGGCATCGAATGAGCGTTGAGCATAGTCGTCCCAAAGAAAAGGGACTCCTTTCTTCAACAGTCTCATATATCCCTTTGTAATCTCAGCATAGTTAACGATAAACCTCCGAAGAAAGTTAGACTTCCCCTGGAGACTTTGAAGTTGACGGATTGAAGACGGGGGAGGCAACCGAAGTATTGCCTCAACCTTGAAGGGATCTACCCTTATCCCTTCACTAGACACGATAAATCCCAACAGCCGACCGGATGTCACCGCGAAAACGCACTTGTTCGGATTCAAACGAATTTTATAAAAACGACATCTTTCAAATATTTGCCGGAGGTGACCTGGATGATCCATCCTCTTTCGAGAATGAGCAGCTAGATAATCTAAGTATGCCTCGATGATTTTCTTGATGTCGTGGAAGGCGTAAGACATGGCCCGCTGAAAAGTAGCTCCAGCATTTTTAAGACCAAAAGGCATCTTATTATATGCAAACGTACCCCAGGGACAAATAAATGCGGTCTTATGTTGATCTTCTGGACGGATAGTAATTTGATTATAACCAGAGAAACCATCCATGAAGGAGAAAATCTCGTTACCGGCACACTCGTCAATAATCTGATCAATGAACGGTGTGGGGTAATTATCTTTAGGACACGCCTTATTCAGGTCTCTGAAATCGATGCACACTCGAATCGTTCCTTGCTTTTTATCTACCGGAACGGGGTTTGAAACCCATTCAGTCAGAGGAACTGGGAAAATGAATCCCGCCTTAAGCAGCTTTTCAACTTCAGCTTTGATAGCTGCTGCCTTCCTAGGATTAACTGGACGAAGTTTTTGCCTGACCGGCTTATCGTTTTCATACGTCTTGATCTCATGCTGGACGATAGATGGGTCTATGCCAGGCATTTCCTCATAAGACCAAGCAAAAACATCCCTATACTCTTTGAAGAGTTCGGTATAGATTTGAATCTCTTCACGGGAACATTCAGCTCCAATGAAGACATTCTCGACAATATTGGGATTCCTGGAGATGTTCACCGGGATAGTAGGAGAGATCACAGCCATGTTCCCTTCAGCATAAACCTGTGCTTGTGCTAAGGGGCTCAAGACCGGGTGAACAGGTCCAGGAGACTGAGGACTTGGAAAACTTGTTTCGAATTCGCTCAAGTCAGGTAGGAAGTAAGACCGATGATGCAAGTCATCCCACGGTCTATCTATACCTGTCATCGCTTCCAGGATGGCCTCTTCAGATGGAAGAGTGGTATCTAGACAATCCTGGGCAGAAGAATAAGTAAGCGTCCAAGCCAGAGCCACATCACCATCCAACTCTTCCGTCGAAAGAGGAGCTGGATCAGACTCTGCAGTGTCAACAACAGACTGATATGCAATCTCAGCTGCAGAAATCGGGAATGTCATTCCACCCACTTGCCCTTCTTCCAATGTGGCAGTTGGAGAAGGTAAGGTCCAAAGGTCCGAAAAATAATGAGTTCGAAAGAACTCTCTTCGAAGGGGAGCCTTGTAGGATGAAATAGCATTAATAGACACCTTAGGAGGAGGAAGATCAAAAGAACCCATCAGGGAAGAATACATTCCAACTCCCAGATTCTCGACAGGCGCCTTGGTATTATCCAACTTAGGCACAGATGAGTCAGAAGGCGCATCCAGGTCTACAGGAGGACAGTCCAGTTGATCCACTGTGACTATCCTCCCTTCGTGGGGGAAACATACAATTTGAAATAATGAGGATGCAATGGCATCCATCTCATATATCCAGTTCCTCCCCAACAGAAGGTTGTAGTCCAAGGCTGCATCTACTACCTCAACTTCTATGTTAACGGTTTTTCCCCCAACACAGATGGGCAAAGCCGGGACAATACCATGGGGTCTGTGAGAATGACCATCGAATGCAGTAAGAATAGTGCTAGACGGAGCAGCTTTTGGAGATCCAAGTGTCTTCCAGCATGCGAAAGACATCACGCAAGTAGAAGCACCCTCATCAACAACCGTGCGAAAGATGTTAGTCTTCCGATACGATGATTTAATATGGAAGGCCATGTGATGAGGAAGTCTCTTCTTAAAATTCTTCATATCAAAGGTAATCAGAAGAGAATTTTTCAGATCAATAGCCCCAATGGCAGTGAGCAAAGCACTGCGCTGAGCCGGACAAGACTGGAGTACCTCTAAGGCAGACATAGCACAAGGACTCTGCGCCAGATCTTCTACAATCGAGTAGTTCTGGGCAGCCCTCATGTTTGGATTAATCGTTGACCGTTTAGAGGATGCCTTCGGAATCCGAGGCATAGACTCGACAGTTGGCTTCGTGATGTGAAGCGGCTCAGTAGCATTAGGAACTTCCTTAGCTTTCGAAGATTCCTCTCCGCCATAATCACGGGATCTCGTAGCGACATCCACGTGAGCACTCATCATAAAGATATTCGATGGAACTTCCCCTTCCTGAGCGCCTCCAGAGGAAGCCCCAAGATTTTGGTTCGCGCCAGCAATTAATTGCTGCCCTTGGGGAAAAGGGTTTGTTAGCACAGCCTGGGAACTAGAAGAACCCTGCTGAGATAACAGGCGCTGAGCATCCTGAATTTTCGGGCAAAGGTGTGTGAGATGGTCTCCAACACAAAGCTTGCATGGAAACTTCACTTTCTTTTTCTCCTTTTGGCCCTCACCAACACGCTCGTTGGTTTTATTTGCATTGCCCTTCCCATTCTTGCCCTTCTTCTTGTTATTACGTCCCTTCTTCTTCCCATCGGATTGTTGATTTCCTTTGGGTTCTGAAGATTGGACGGCATTTATGGACAAGGACTGGGAAGGTGATGAATCAGCAGGCACAGCCTGACCAGAAGGAGCATATTGTAAAGACAACTGCTGCAATTGAGAAAGCAGGCTGGCTGCACTACTACTGACCGATCCGACAAGCCCGTCACCATGCGGACCAGGTTTGGGTTTCGATAAATCCAACTTGGAGCGAGGAGCATTGGGCAAATACTTATAAAGTACCCCAGACTGAGAATAGATCAATTCTAACTGTTGGGCCCTAAAGATGGCATGCTCCTCGGAATATACCCCTGATAAGGATACATCCTTTGAAATGTCTGACTGAAGCGATTTCAAAAACCACTCGAGAAGGAACTCGCCTGGAATATGGGCTTTGATAAGCCTCTTCCTTCTCCTCCATTCCTGAATATGATCAGAAATGTGAGTTGCCTCATCCTGCTTAAAATTAGCCAGGAGTTCGGTCCCAGCCTCATATCTGACAGGCAACTGGAAATGGTTAAGAAAAGTGATATCCAGTTCTCCAAATGTGGCGAAACTGCCCCCAGTGAGCTCTATATACCACTTTGCGGCATTTCCAGTTAAGGTGCGCTGAAATAATCTCAATCTGATCGAGTCGTCGATCAAAGAGTTTGAAGAGCACCATAAGTGGAAAGTGGTGATGTGATCTGACGGATCTTCACCATTCTTACCTTCAAACTTAGGAATGTCTGAAGGAAGTTTGGTTGGAACCGGAGGCCACCCCGGACTATACCGAATCGGGTCATTAGTTAACTTCGACAAGTCTGGCAAGTTTAACGTTGCCAGAAATGGTAATCGAGGTGGAGCCTGGGAATTCCATCCTTGATGGGATGGATTTCCCACATTCTGAAAAGAATAGCCTGGATTTGATGAGGCACCAGGCTGCCAGAAAGGACCCGTAGAAAACGGAAAAGAACCTCCTCCCCACGCCGAGTTACCAAAACCCAGACTAGTTCCCCCCTTTGGAAATTGTGAAATTTGAAGGAAGCCCTGGTAAGGTTCCAGCATTAGATAGAGGAGAAAAATTTGATATTTTCGGTCGGAAAGAAGCATTCCCTTGATGACTTGCGATGGGCCGATTCCACCTTTGACGTTGCAAACATAGGATTACCTACTAAAGCAATTAGAGACTTATTTTAATTTAAGGATTGAAACTTTAGATTGTTTGGGGCGTGGAAACGACCCTAAGAAGGATTGGAACTGGGAATATGCCCAGTCCCAAGGCTTGAAACGAGGCGATCCGCCCAGCCATGTTAGACATGGGCGTAGATCCGAAATTTGCACCGGCGGTAAAGGAAAAAGAGGGATTTCCAGCAATGGACATCCCTGAAACAAAGGGACCAGATTGAGAAGCATATGCTTGGGTGAACCCAGAGCCAAACATAGCGGTGCTAGAAGCACTCGAAGATAGAGCAAGAGTGCCCCCTGCCTCGACAGAAGCAGGGGTCTGAATGCCCGCAGCACTCACGGTAGAAGCCGCGTTCCCAGTCGTGGCCATCGAAAGATAAGAAAGATAAGGAAGATCCGGCGGTCTCTCGGACTCCGGTCCGATGTACTGAATAACAAACAGATGATCAAGAGGAAGAGGAGATGGACCTGTAGCTGCAGGCTCGGGTATATCTTCTATCTGAAAATCTTCTTCCTGAGGAAACAATACTCTCGAGGTGAGCGGAACGCTCCTCTCGGAACCGACACCGGAATCAGCAACGAAACCTTCAGATCTTAGTGGAGGATCTCTCTCCACAGCGTCAGACTCTACAGGGTGAAAACCACCTGCTAAATCGCTCCTACGCCTTCTCGAAGAAGGCTCTGCACTCTCGGGAGATAACCCCCGGATTCTCCTCGAACGTCGAGGCGCTTGATCAGCCACTTTTATAGATTTATTAAATTAGACTCAAAAAAGTGAAAATCTAGGCAAGCTAGGAGCAAAGAGCACTCACTAAAATAAAAATCCCTGAGATACAGCAAGCAAACAGCCTCCAATTATTTCCGCTCCGGGTGATGAGGACCGGACACCAAAATACAGGAAAGCGAAGTATAGGGCCTTCCGAAAGCAGTCTGGGATGATTAGGGCCCAGAACAACTAGCGAAGGTATCAGAAACAGTTACGCCGACCTCCTAACGACGGCCTTTGCCGGCTCAAGCACCCAAGCTTCGCAAGGGCACCCCCCAGAAGTACTGCTGAAAGTGATGCGACGTCTGCCTCAGGTACCACGGGTATTCCCCCCCGCAGTCACCTGTGTGGAACCTAGGAACGGCAACTATGGTCACCAATCCGTATCAGAAGCTGGGCGGAACGGTCTTGAGGTCAGATTCAGCTAATCGGAGGGGGGTATCCCTCTTCTCAACCTTCACTTCCCCTCGCGCTTGACTCTCGGATGAGAGCTTTCCCAGTCCACCTCACGGAGTTGGATTTCGCTCAATTAATCAGCTTCTATGTTTGTTTGAGCGGCCTTGGAGAGTTAACTCTCCACTCACCTATTCCAAGGCCCTACAACCTAGCTAGTTGGTGATTGACACTTAATAAAACTTGCTAGTTGATTTTAGATTAAATCGCTTATTTTAAGGGCTGTTGTATTAAGTCACAAGGATATGGAGTTGAAACCAATGGTGTTTTGACGCAAAAGAAATTAATAAAAACTTGACTACATGCACATGCAGTTCTTTGTCTTTCGATGAAGAGAAATTTCTATATAAGTTCTACGAGACTAAAAAATGTATTTTTCTTTTCGAATTACAAACTCACACTCACAAAAACTAAGAAGCTAACTAAATGATTCAATACACCTAATGCAAATGACCACTAGCATGTAAATTCTAAGGTGCAAAAAGTCCCTTGAAACAAGGTGAAATTTCCCAAAAAGCTCCTTCAGTTTTAACTCATCTTTTGTTATCCAGAAAGCCAATTCTTGAAACAAGAACTCTTAGTATAAGACAACAAAAATACTTGAAAACAAGAAAAAGAAATCAAATGACAACTTCTCCTCAAAATCAAACCAAAAACTAGAAGCAAGAAACTTCACAAAAGCTCCAAAAGATAAGGCCAAACGAAAATGAAAAACGCAACAACAAAAACAAAAACAAAACCAAATGTTTTTTGAGTTTTTGAAATGCAAAAAACAAAAAGCAAAACAAATTTTTTTTGGGCTTTTCAGTTTTATAAAACAAGAGCTCAAGAAGACCAAGCACAACTATCCCAATTCAAGCCAAAACGAGACCGAATTCCAAGCACAAACTTCAACTATGCCCCCAAACCTTATAAAGCTAATGATAGCAAGATCAATAAGAGCAACGGAAGACCAAGAACTCAGCCAAGCAGCCTAGACGAATAGTGCAAACTTGCCGCAACAAAAGACTCCAAAGAAGCAAGAAAAGTTCTTTGAAAATTGCAACAAAACCCTAGCCTATGAAACTCAAGAAAACCAATCGAAAACAAAGCAAAAAATGCAATGCAAAGCACAACACAAAGATAGGAGCAAGTCAGTGAGCAGAAGCTCTCTGTTCTGATAAAGCAGAATAGCCAAGAATGCTCAGAAAGAAATCTTGGAACTCAATCCAGGAGTGCCAGCACCAACAAGAACACTCTGCCAAAAAGATTAGTTTTCGAACAAACGAAAGAGAAACAAGACTTGAAACCACTTCTGTCACACTCCAGTAAGTACAGAGACTCTGCAGACACAGGCCTCCACAGCCAGAAAAGACCAAAAACACCAGAATCTTAAAATTTCAAAATCAGCCTAGGTATACGCGACCTTGCAATTATGCAACCAGCGTGTATACGCGTCTGTGTGGAGGGAAACTCGCGTATACGCGGATCCTTCTACACAAACTCGCGGGTATACGCGACTGTGTGCAAACAAAAAGGCGTATACAAAGAAAGATAATGAAAAACAAAAAAGACAAGTCTGGGAAAGACACCAAGACTTCAGACTGACTGCAAGAAAGCAAACTGGACTGTAAAAGACAGAAAAAACTGTTGGCAACCTACCAAACAGCTGAAACAACCCAACAAGAGAATCACAAGAATGTGATCCCCAGCGGAGTCGCCAGTTCTGTTTCGGGGAATTAACACCCTAGAGGTTGGTTGGGATTCAACCTCCACAGAGCAGGGGCGTACTACTTAACAGAGACCCACACGATCATGCACATTCAAAAAAAACTAAATAGAGCAGAATGAGAGGTTTACCCGTTGGTCCTACGTTTGGAGTAGATCTACGTGGAGTTCAAACTCCCTGCAACCGTCCTTCCTCCTTAACCTGAAATACAAGAAGAAACCAGCACAAAGGACAAGTTGTACAGCATATTTCTACTCTATGTGTTAGTGTGATTCATATAAAACATTAAATAAATCATAATGAATGCTTGTATGACAAATATTCTTCATACATTAAAGCATACACTAACACGTTTATTTCGGGAACAGCATGATACTTCTGTATTATAAATAGTACGTACAAAAGTAATCAAGAGGAGAGATCACCTGATCCTTCCAAGGCCTTCGCAGACCGTCGTCCGGATCCGTCTAGCCCTTTCCTCGCTAAGACTCCTTCCAAACTGGTGCATGAGAGATAACATATAAAGGGATGTGTATCTCAAGGAAACAAGGGTTTCCTACAATGAACTGGGAAAGTGCAGGAGGCACGGGGAATCAGACTTGGATAGGGAACCAACAGAGTATAATATCAATACTTTCTCTCTTAGGCCATACACATGAGGGCTTTTTATAGTCCCTCCAAGTAGTTTCAGCAGTTGGAAACAGTTGGCCACGGGCTGGGGTGGTTGAAATACCTGAGTAACCATCAACCCAATGCGAAATTAGGGATTTTTTATATATTTTTTAATCATTTTAATGGCATACGCGGAAAAGTCTAGCTGTAATCGCGTATACACGCGGAAAAACACGGGCATAGTCGTGTATGGAGGATTTTCCACTGTTTTTAAGTGAATCTGTCCAAGTCTGTAGGAATGGGTGCCCAAAAAGCCATGTAGCAATCATGAATCATGTCAAAGTGAGAAATGATGCTATAACACCCCAACGCACCCCCTCCACCTCTAACTCGGATTCCTCTTCGCCCTCCTCAGACTACTTCATTTCTAGATATCCGAACACTTGCATTGGGCAGGGTAGATTCCAAGCTGCCAACCCTGTTCCGGCCAACCCTGTCACTCCTACCTCTAATACTCCCCAGACTGCTCAATTTTTCTTCAATTGCTCCCTAAATCGACCCCGTATCATTGCCTCTATTTCAGTGGTTTTCAAGGAAGAACCCTAGATGGTTGACACCAACGTGCATCAGGGAGGGGATACTTCTGTTACGGCTCAAGAAATGGAGGAACAACAGCGGCCAGTGGACAAGGACAAAGGAAAAGCTCCTAAGGATGAGGAGAAGGTTCGTTGTGGGCATGAGCACTCCAAGCAAAGCGCTGCCTCAGGAGCGGACAAGCCAATGGAGGATGACGACATGCAGGCCTACAGGTGCCTCATGTTGGAGGAACCTCCTCCTCATCATGATGTTTAATTATTCCATTAGAGTCTGGTTTTTTCTTTACGAATCCCACCTTGATGGGATTGATCTTGAATTTCTAGCTATATTATCCAGTGGTATTTGTCTTATAGTTTATCATATATGCACAAAACAGTGGAATCCTAAGCTGACACCCCTGCGCGGGCAGTACAATTGCATAATGTATGGTTTGGACTGGTTTCCCATAGTGGGCAGTCATTTTTTTTGTTTCTTTTGATGAACATGCCACTCTTCTGGGCAAAGTCAAGGCTGCGGCCAAGATGTAAATTATTTTTCCTTTTTTAATGGATTTAAACCAATTTAGAAAAAAAAAAACATGCATTCTTTATTGTACTCGTAAGCCTAGTAATAGGAAATAAGGTTTTTATCACTTATTACATGTACTCACTTGTCCTTGGGAAGGAATTTCCATGGAATTTATGGGAGTTTTACAAACGTACAGGAAGAGATATGACTACCTATTCATGGTAGTTGATAGGAATTAGAGAACTCTTGAGGTCTAAAATGAGTCTCCTAAGAAAAATGTAAAACCAAAATAAACATTATAAGAACCAATAGGATTCAAGATGGTGATGTCAACCATGGGGGATGATTCACCATTTTTGAAGTAAAAAAGTGAAAAGATTAAAAAATAATAAAAACTTATTTTTCAACTTATCTCCCTAAGGTTTTACTCAAATTTTGAATGGGAGTACTCGTTGGATGAAAAATTTAATTCCTCATCCTATGAGTACCCATGTTGCATACTTTCGATGAACCCTACTACACGAAAAACGAGAAATACATGAAAAAATGGTTACAATCAAAATTTTCATTATTTCTCATTTTTCGTGTAGTAGGGCCCATCGAAATTATGCAACATGGGTAATCCTTGGATGAGGAATCAAATTATGCATCCAACGAGTGTTCCCACTTGAAATTTTAGTAAACCCATAGGGAGATAATTTGAAAATACGAGTTGAAAAAGTAGTTTTTTATTTTTTCCCTCTAAAATTTGATGATGTAATCTAATATTATTTTATTATTTGC
Source organism: Pinus albicaulis (assembly GCA_034641835.2). Taxonomy (NCBI): domain Eukaryota; kingdom Viridiplantae; phylum Streptophyta; class Pinopsida; order Pinales; family Pinaceae; genus Pinus; species Pinus albicaulis. Next base: position 256,823,381 of record CM076581.1, read on the forward strand.
ACTATTATTTTATAATTTCCTTAGGAGAACCATTTTAGACCTCAAAATTCCCCTAAAATTTAGTAAGATGTGTGTTATGATTCCCTGTAAAAGATACCATTAGCAGGAAATAAGTAACAAACTTGTTCTTAGGGAAAATCTAGGTGTACTTTGGGATAGAAAGGAGCATCATTTTAGACAAGGGAAAACAATTTCTCAGTGTTTTGGACTATATTAAGGGAGAATATGGACATGAAGTTAAAGAGATCTATGACATTCCATCCACAAACACATAGACTGACAAAAGTAGTGAACAAGAATTTGTTACAACTTTGGAGGGGTTACAATTAGAAGCATTTGAAGACATGCAATGAAGATTTATTATATATACACCACTCTTATAACATAGCAGTATACACTTCTACTAAAAAGTCCCAAATTGAAAAATGGTTTTTATATTTTCTAACTTCAATTTTGGATATTGCATATCGAGAGTAAGGAGGAGCGAGGGAGGTTATTATAGGGGATACCTTAAGGGTAAATTTTTTGTTGAGAATATTAGGTAGATCCACATACATGTATAGGAGACACTACAAAAATCATAGTAAAAATACAAAGCTAGACATGACCAACATAGAATAGAGAATTCATTCAAGGTGGGAGACAAAATATGGTTACATTTTAACAAGGAGAGGTTGCAAGGTCTTGGTAATAAAATCAAGTCTTTGTGATATGGTCCCTTTGAGATACTTAAAAATATTGGAGATAACAGCTATAGACTCAATGATGAAAAAAAAAATTTGAGTCTCTTCATTTTCAATATTTTTCAAGTCTTGATCTTGGATCCGTGGCTTATGAGCCCACAAAATCAGCTCATCCTCACTTCCAATGCAAACTGAAGAACCATGGGGTCTACATCTAATGTTAATTAATCAAACAAAGTCAATGGATATATGCATTAAGCCATCAATGCATTAAATCACCATGAACACAAACAAAATTACATAAAATAGGCATTAAAATTAATTTAGTATCTATGATATTACATGGCACCTTGGTGGGTCTAATATTCATCCAATTAACCACCTCTTTTCACTTCCCAAAAGCTTCAATTTATAGAGGAAATTACAATATTCTGGATCATTTAAAGATCCATGATATTCTCCATAAAGCTCTTTACATGATATTTTTTCAAAAATCTCTCAACATAATCCCTAAGATCCCTCGTGGATTTTATTTTTCAAAATTTTAATCCTTTACAAAATATTTATTACCATTCTTTTTGACACGCTTTTCCCATTTTCGCATTGTAGAAGTCATTCTTGTTGATTTTTTTTGGAGGATGGGTCAATGCTCCTGCATTAGACTCCCAAGGTACAAAAATTTATGACCTCTTGGTCATATGCATTTGGTCTTCTCATAACAGCTTCAACTCGTGAGTTGCAACACGCCTCTACAATAACAAGTCTCCACCTTACTACACGATATCTCACCAAACTTTCTCCTTAGTTCAAATTTTTGGCATCTTTCTCGTTATCCTCTCTAGAACCCTATGGGTACCCTTGATCTAGGCTATTGCAAATATTCTCATCTTCCCTTATTGTGACCTGCAGAGAGAAAAAAAATCTCTTAACAGATCTTCAATCACTTGTACATTCTTCTGTTGCTTCACCTCCAAACTACATGCAAGAAAATTTTTCTCTTTGATACCAATTGATGCACGAAAAAATTAATTTTCTTGCAAAGTACAACTTCTCAATCTAAATTACATGCATAGATTTCGTTATTTAGTCAATTAACTATTTTTCACCACATCTCAAATCTTTTAAAATAACACACACAATAATACAAGTAGTGATACATAGAGCCTTGTGTGAATTCACATTTCCATTAAACAAAGGAAAACTATACATGCATAAACTCATAATCATACATTTCTCGCTTGGCCCAATTCTACAGTCATTTGGCTATTTTTTTTCCCTTTAGGCTTACAATATTTATAATAACATATACAAACAAAATCATTTTTCCTAGATCCATAAATCAATCCACAATTCACTCATGCTTTTCAAGGTAGACTCGCTTTTTCCTTATTGAAAAAATCTTGCCTATCCATAGTTTTTCTAAATCCTAAAATCACCCCCAATAGTTTCTAAGATTTCTAAAAATTTTCTTATCCTAATAACTTTCTAATTGCTACCAATATTTGTTTCTCCTACAACCTCTCATGATTTATTTCCTAAATTTTTCATGCCTTAAAAGGCAGATTTTATTCTTAAAAATATTATTTACTAAGTCTTATCTCTATATATAGTTCTCTAATAAATAAAGAAATTAAAATTATTTAAAGTAATGAAATAAAATTCCTTTTCCATGTAGAAACCAATTTGGATCTTTGTCTCCAAAAATCTTGATGACATGGAAGCTCTAATTCTCCTACATCAGAATTGATGGAGGAAAAAATAAATTTCCTACAAAGTACAACTTCTCAATCTGGATTACATGCACATATTTCGTTATTTAGTCAATTAACTATTGTTCACCACATCTTAAATAATTTAAAATAACACATACAATAATACAAAGAGTGGAAGCTCTAATTCTCCTACATCAGAATTGATGCAGGAAAAAATAAATTTCCTACAAAGTACAACTTCTCAATCTGGATTACATGCACATATTTCGTTATTTAGTCAATTAACTATTGTTCACCACATCTTAAAGAATTTAAACTAACACATACAATAATAAAAAGAGTCATACACAAAGCCTTGGGTGAATCTACATTTCCATTAAACAATGGAAAACTATACATGCACGTGAACTATCATTAAGACAAAGGAGCAGAGAAGCAGGAGAAATAAGGAAAAGAAGCAGATCAGGCAATAATGCAGAAAGAAAACATAAAAGAGAGGCAGAGGAGTAGCAGAGAGGCACTAAAGGATAAAAGGAACCAATGGAGGAAACACAACAAAAAGGCAAAGGCAGCAAAAATGCAAAGGCAACAAAGGCAGCTAAGAAGTAAGGGCAGCAAAGGAAGTTAAGTCAGAAAAGGAGAAAAGGCAACAAAACAACAAAGTCGGAGTCATGAACACGGGGTAGAGTTGTGAACGTGTTGGGTCAAGTCATGTTCATTTGGGTCAAGTCTTGAATGTGCCGAGCACAGTCGTGGAAGTGTAGCAAGCATGATAATCCCAAGTCAGAGTGAATAACAAACAGAAAGAACAAGCTCAGGAGATATCAACACTTTCAAAAAGGGACAAAGAGAACTACTTAAGTGCACAACAGAAGGCAATCAGATTTGCAAGACACAGTGAGGACCATAGATTTCACACAACCCTTTATTTGATTGAATTTCGTATTAATAACATAGCAGAAAGCAATCAGATTTGCAAGAAGAAACGAGGACCATAGATATTGCGTAGATCAACGGTGGAAGATAATATTGCAATCGTGAAGGCATCATATATCGCAGGGTACAATGTTTATGGTTAAGACTTAGCAAGTTGTGTTATTTAACTTGTGATGTGAAGTTGATTGGCAAGGAGACAAGCGTGGACCGTCGGATCCAACGAAGGCCAACAACAGAGATCAAAAGCACAAATCACAAAGTTTAGCATTTAAGTGTTAAGACCATCGTAGGGTAAGCTATTTTGTGTGCGATGCGAAGTGGAGAAGGGACATGTGTTGGCACGACAGGGAAAGTAGTGAGGACCATTAGATCGTGTAGCAGATCAATGACGTACGATGAATCACGAGTTCACACATCGCAAATGTTAGCATATAGAGCTAAGGGTTTGCATGGTATGTTAACTTGTTTGCGATGTGGTAAGGTTAAGTTGTGATCGGTGAAAGGGAGGAGCCACATGTCATCACTTTGCATTAGCGCACATCACAGTTTTTATGTTTTATACTTAAGGTTTGCACGATAAATTAAGTTGGATGCGATGCAATGCGATCGCATATCGCATAAGATGGGAGATATGTTTATTGATAAATGTTAAAAGTTGCGGCCAAGAGAAGTGCGATGTATTATGATTGGTCAAGTGGGACCCGATAACTCCTGTTTCATGCATGTGTAAGATATGTCTATTATATGCATTACATTATGAAGTATGTGATGTTTGATTGCTAAATGTATGTATGTTAATAAAACTCGAAATTATAATCCGCTGAGTTAAAAGGGAGTTTATGTGGGCCATGACCCACAGGTCTGCGGGGTTTGTGTAAAGAAGCCGACCAAGATGAAAAGTGTCATGTAGATGTGGATGTGTGTTAAAAGAAAAGGCTGAACGCAAAATAAAATAATTGGGGAACAAAAGAAAAGACTGAACACAACAAGAAAATGCTCGTGTAAGATAAAGGACGTAGAGCTCGTGCAAAACAGTGCAACAACATGGGTCGAGTCGAGAAAAAAGGAGGTCATGCAGGACAGTTGAAATATAACTATAGAAACATAAAAGACAAAGGGACAACAAGCAGAAAAGGACAAACACACAGCAAATATAAGAAGCTGAAAGGGCTAAGTGAAATATTTGATTGTAATTGTAAATGTATTAATTATTTTATATTGTTTGTGATGCAAAGGCTAGTCTCCAAGGCAAAGAAAAAATCCAATTAATACTGAAATGAGTGTATATATTATTGTAACATCCTGAATATGCTGAGTGAGGAAATGAGTGGGTGGAAGGAAAGAGTCATGCCTGTTCACTTCATATTCCCATATACAATCCAAACAACCATGAAGTGGTCTCTATAAATGATGTTATTGTAATATGCATAAAGAGGTTAGAGAGTAGAAGAATGAGAGAGACCAAATAGAGATGTTGTGTAGACCAAGAGCTGACATGAAGCAGATTTGAAGGTTGTAAGGACAACATTGAAGAAGGATAAAAATAGAGTCGATATCCAGGTAAATCAACATATGATTTTATTTTAGTGTGAGGGATTTGGTGCTTCCATATCAAGTTGTAGCTTGATAGATGTACAGTTGTAGCTGGTTGAGGTAGGGGCCTCCTGTGGGCTATAACCTACAGAACATAGATGGGAGTTGGAGCTTCCTTGCAATTTGTGGCTTGTAGAATTTGGGGTAGTAGCCTCCTGTAGGTTGGAGTCTACAGAAAATCAGTTGTGAGACGGAGTTGGAGCTTTCCTTTGCATCACAACAATAATAAGATGTGGTTTTCTTCCTTCATGGGTTTCTACTTTGTTGTAGCCTCTACAACACCCTCCAAAAAACCCCTCTTCAAAATTTTTGGAGCCCCTTGAACTTAAAGAAAACCAAGTAAAGAGTCTAGAAGGCTAAGTCACAAAGTTGCAGAACTCATTTTTTTTAGAAAGTTGCGACCCCGCGACCTAAGGGTCGCAAGGTCGCAGGGTCGCGAGGTCGCAAAACTCAACTTTTAAGGAAAACTGCGACCCCACGACCCTCAGGTCGCAAGGTCGCATGGTCGCATATCTTCTAAATCACTCAAATTGCGACCTTGCGACCTCATTAAATGCCCGCACGTGCGACCCTTTTATATAAGCTAGGTTGCTAGGTCGCACTTTTCACATTCAGCGAATAGAAAGAAACGGCTCTGACAGGTCGACTGGCGCGCATTTTTCCCGGGTAAGTTGCCATTTTCCTCCTGTTCTTTCCCTTTTTGTTATTCTTACTAATCCCAGACATCCTCAGCCTTTAAATTGTTAATTTACCTCAACCCTTGTCTGTTTTTCTTTCTTAGGGTTTTCTGATTCCTATTTTCCCCCCACAAGTAACCAAAATCATTATCTGTTCTTGTTCAGACTTCCATGGCTGCTCCCCTATACCAAGAATTACTCCTTGAACTTGCCTGGACCCTTTTCGTTTTGTATTCTCCCAGTTAAAGGATAAAACACTCCATGCCGCATGCGCCCAAACCCTCGAAGAAGCCCTAGCGCGACTTGTGACCCGCGACCTAGTCGCAAGGTCACAAGGTCGCAGTCTCCAATTTTTTTCGAGATTTGCGACCCTGCGACCCAGCGACCTAGTCGCAAGGTCGCAAGGTCACATTTTCCCTGATTTTTCTAAATTTGTGACCTAGCGACCCAGCGACCTAGTCGCAAGGTCGCAAGGTCGCATTTTCATACCTTTTCACAGTTCGCGACCCTGCGACCCTGCGACCTAGTCGCAAGGTCGCAAGGTCGCATATTGGCTATTTTCTCTCAAACCGTGACCCCGCGACCCAGTAGACCATTGTTTCAAATTCTGTTTGTGTCCTAGCTCTGACAAACTGTAATTGGTCTTTTATCATCATGTCATTCTTGTCATGGGATTCCTTCATGAATTTGACAGGTGAACTTGAAACAGACGCAGAGTGTATACTTGCTCTCTCGGATTCTAGCGACATGGCACCCCCAGTGTCCCGGAAGAAGGACAAGCAAGTGGTGATAGAAGATATAGACACGGACATGCAAATTTCCCCACCGCTGATATACAGAGATACCCTTTGCACCTTTGCAAAAGGGGACAGCATGCAATGGTACCAAGTGTACCATGAGTTCGCCATAACGGAAGCGGAATTCCCAGAAGACCTCCCGGATCGAGAAGTATACTTGAAAGTCAAAATATCCAAGCTGCATCTAGCTAGTGCTCATCCAGTCATATTTCCATGTCCCGAAATGATCGACTGGATCATACAAAAAACAGATCCCAAGAAGTTCATGATCCGAGAAACGAAGGCAAGGCTTTCGCAACGCTCGTAGGCTCGGATGCCCATGTCTATTACTCTCTACCTTGCCCAGAAGAAAACTTTACAGGAGAATGGGCTCTTGCCCATGCAGTCCCTGTAGTCGACACAATCAGGCGGTGGTGGGCAGAGCCCGACAAATTTAAAGTCAAGAAAGACCAAGAATATCCGGTGGCCAGCCTGAGAACAGTGTATAAATTAGTAGCCGCCATGCTTTTCAGATTGTACGGGCGCCCCAACGCCACCACCTTCAGCGGGACATGGGCTACCATCATGGAACATGTAACGGTGCATGGAAATCGCTTCAACTGGGCTAGTATATTAATGACATCAATGCATACAAATTTGTCCTGGGCATTGGTCCCAGATGAGGGAATGCCTTCTGAGTTCTATATGGCCTCATATATATTGGATGTCGTCTGTGCGAGATTGCATTTTGAGGGATGGGCACATAACTGGGACTCCGCGCAGACACGAGCAATTCATCTACAAACCAAGGTGTTCTGGGAGTCCAGGTATAAATAGGATATAGAACCAATTTCTCAGATATTCATCCCCGCCCTGTTCAGAAAATTATTTGGCCAAGACGCCCCTTGCATGTCTTAGCGAGCTAGGGAGACTCTAGGCCAAGTGGCGCATTGGTTCCCGTTCGCTGAATATACTTTCATCCGAGTCTTCGGCACATTCAAGCCGCCACATGCTTTGCCTCACTTCATCACTAACAAGATGCTCATACAGGAGGTATGCTTCCAAATGACCTCAAGTTTCTCCAGTGTCCTGTCCAAGGGTAAGAAGAAGCCCTGGCCCACGCTGCCCCTCACTATCGGTGCATACACAGTCAAAGATTTCAGAGAGGTAGGGGCTGAAGGAGAAGAGATTAAAAGTTATCACCTAAGTAATTTAGAGTACCGAACATATGACCTGAAGAGGATAGTTCCCGAACACTGCAGGAAGGCCAAATTCAAATGGAACTACCAGCATGTATAATTCCTAGAAGAAGTTGAGAGAAGAAACTGGTATAACGCAGATAGACAACTCGCTCCAGGGGCAGACTCTGGCCAAGAGGATCCAGATGATCAAAGTTTGGAGGATAGGAGCCGTAAGTTAGGAGGTGCTTCTTCCTCTCTAGCTAAAAAGCCCCAGACCAGCACAGGGCCTGACACCTCTTCCCAACAGAAAAAAACGGAGGCCAAAGCCCAGCAGGAGAGAGAAAAGAAGATAAAAGAGGACGAGGAGAAACGCAAGAAGAATTCAAAGATAGATCAGAAGAAGAAGCAGGCTGAGGAGGCCAGGAAGGAAAAGCAGGAAAAGGAAGCGCAGGCCGCAGCAGAACGGGCACTCAAGGAAGAGCTCGACAAAGCGGAAGCTGAACGCCAAAAGAAAGCAGACGAAGCTGCTGCAGCCGAGAAAAAGAGGAAAGCCGAAATAGAAGCAGCGGCAGAAGTAGAACACAGGAGGAAGGAAGAGCATGAGAAGGCGGAAGCCGAGTGCCAACAAAGGGAAGAAGAGGAAAGGAAGAAGAAAGAAGAGGAAGAAAAGAAGAAGAAAGATGAGGAGGATGAATTGATAGAAGACATCGACATGTCTCCCCTCGAAGTACCTCTAGGCGGTACAGGAACCATGCTCTCTGATGTTAATTCCCCCCAGGGGCAGGAGGAGGAGGTCTTCAACCTTACTAGGCTCACGTTCGACCAATTCTCTTTCAAAATCCGGCAAGAGAAGAGAAGGTTCGGAACTGCATCTTCTTGTAGCATTGGCGAAAAGCTACTGAGCATTGTATTTGAAGAGAACACTCTTTTGGCATATGAATACAAATACCTGTTGAAACTCCTTTTGGATCTGATGCGTTTTTCTTGGTGAACACTACGAGTATTTATTTACAGTTTCAGAACATCTTTTGATTAATGAAACTGCACTCTTTAATGGCCTCATTCATGCATCATGGTTATCTTTATGTGTGTTAATGATGTATGGATTAATTGCTTACTGAATGGATGTTAGTGACTTTATTTATTAGCATTTCATTTTATCTTTCAGAAAGTAAAGGGGAATCTCGCCATAAAGAACTTTTCTTTTGTGGTCAGAATCACCTACCAGCATAACCCCAAAGATGTGTTGTTGACAACATTTCCTTCGGCGTGTATGCTTTATTATCTATCTTGCTACGCGTAGTGTTATATACATGTTTAATGCATCAACCTTGTATTTTGTATCATGTGACTAAGTGTGTGTCCGCAGGTTCGAGCAAGTTCTTTTGAGACCAAAGGGAAGGTTACTGAAGCGGTAGCCAGACCCACACCCCGGATGGGATCCCTATTCCAAACGGTTCAAGGTCTGATTGGGACTTTCTACCGGGGAGATCCCCTACTGTTGGCCGGACGATTTTCCCCGTCAACAGAATTGGCGCTAGAAGGAGGGTTGAATGGCAGCCTCCCAGCACACAACCAACATTCCATCACAAACTCCCCACGGGGAGGTCATAAACAACGAAACTATCCCTCCATTGGAAGATAATCCAAGGGTGGAGATGCCATATTATGAAATCACCCATGCATATTTGAGAGCCTTGCGCCCAGCCGCTCGCAATCTCCTTAGGGATTTGAGATATGCCCCAATCATGCAATTCTTGTCCCATAATAGAACCCCGACTGAAAACACCACTCGTAATGGTGCTTTGGTGAGAACCGTGCCCGAGTTGGTGAATCTCATGCTTGAAGATCTCGTCGCCGCTGCTCAACGTGACGAACCGATCCCCGAACTCCAAGATGGCGATGAGGAAGAATTTGGTCCTACCGAACCTTTTCCTGACTTGCAGTCCAACCAAGCCCAGCCTGCCAACAACCAAGCACGCCCTCCACCTGGGGAAGGTGAGGGAGACAGAGGCCAAGGGAATGAAAGTGACAGAAATAGAGCCCACAAAAACGAAGGCGAGGGGAATAGAGCCTGCAGAAACGAGGGCGAGGGAAATAGAGCCCGCCAGACCGGAGGTAGAGGAGATAGAGGCCGAGGCCAAGGAAACCATGCTAACAACCGTCACCCGAACCCAAATCGGCCTCCTGTCCACAACTGGGGATATCTTAGAGACTTTCTCTACCGTGAGAGACATCAAGGTGAACACTCTCGCCATGAGGGAGGAGCCTCGGTATCAGGTTCGGGAGGTGAATCTGAGCCTGATTTTAGACATCACCAGCGGGCTAGGAGGGTGCAACCATTAGCCTGGATGGCCCAGTCACCATTAAATATTTTGGGCCCATTCCAAGACCTGCCTAGGCACCCATAGAAACACCTCCCCAAGTTTGATCCCGAGAAAGGCACCTTGGCTGAGGATCATATAAGCAGTTTCTATCTTTCCCTGCAAATCATGAGGGTTCAGTCAGATAATGTTGCATGTCGTCTGTTTCCGCATACTCTTGAAAACAAAGCAGCCACTTGGTACCGCTCCCTCCCAAGTGCCTCCATCACATCGTGGGACCAGTTTCGACACGTTTTCCTGCAGAAATTTTCAGAGGATAAAACCCCTTCTATGCTCCTCACAAAGTTAAGCACCATTAAGTGTCACAAGAAAGAGAAGGTGAGAGACTTCAATCAGCGCTTTGCTACCATACTGCAAAAGTTTCCGCCAAACTTGGCATTGGACGACTCTATTACCATTGACTATTATACAAAATCTCTCCCTAGGGATATTGTTGTGTTCTTGAAACGCGAAGCTCGGCCCACACTTGCAGCCAACTACGTAGCCGCCCTCACCGTAGAAAGAGACATGCTTTCTATAGGAGCCATCGATCATGAGGGGAGAGATGACCACAAACCAATTGCAAAAAGGGGTCAGCCCGCCACAAACAAAACCGTAGATAAGGATAAGGATGCTTTTGACTTGAAGGGTATAGCGAAGACTCTCAAGCTATTAACAAATGAAGTCTCTGATCTGAAGAGGAAAGGTATAGAGTCCACATCTAGTGCCAAGACGCCTAAGCCCTTCTTCAGAAAGAGCAACCCCAACACCAGCCGACCTCCGTCCAACCCGAACACTGTTCTGAACATTGAAGACATAGGAAAAGATAACTTCTGCTCCTTCCACCAGGCTGCCCACTCTGAAAAAACATGCCCCCAGTGGATTGGTAGTATGACTGCAGTGGTAAACCAGCTTTTGGATGATCAAACCCCAGGGGACGCGGGGGAGGATGATGTTTCAAACCACGATGAATATTTTCCCCCAGATGAAGAACCGACATCCTCAGTCCTTGCATTCGATGTTATCCGAGGGGACAACCACCTTACAATCATTGATATCAACATGGCAGACAATCCTAAGACCCCACCTGTAAGAAACTACAGCCTTAGGAGTAAAGGACCAGTCTCTAAACCATCCTTTGAGGAGAAGAAAAGGGCTTTCTTACGGAAAATTCTGCCGCCAGGAAATGAACAACAAACTGCCCCTAAGAATCCCACAAATGACAATACCCGAGCGAATCCGAAAAGCAAGCTCCCCGTGAGTTCCACCACAACCACCACCGAACCAAGTCCCCAATCCGATTCCACATACAACATTGTAGAGGACATGAAGAAAACCAGAGCTAACATATCCCTCTATGAGCTTGCTCGCATCACAAATCAACGAGAACTCATTCTTAAAGCCTTCGCCAATACCTCAATTACTAAGCATGTGAGCAACACTTCCGCGCAACCTAGTCCAAGTGTTCAGTCCATCGTAAACGCCATCAATACAAATTCCAGGGGGTCTACTCCTCCTTTTCTCCTGTCTTTTGAGATCTTCAACTTCAACGTCCATAATTGTCTGGTTGACTCCGGTGCCTCCACAAACGTCATGCCACTATCTATTTGCAAAAAACTGAACATCCGCCCAGAGAAAACCGACGCAAGGATCATTCAACTTGACAGAACTCAAGTGCCAGCCATAGGAGAACTGAAAAACGTCATCATCTGCCTCTCGTCTGATTCTAGAGTCCACCAATGCATCGACATTGTAGTCGTTGACATTCCGGAAGCCTACGGCTTATTACTTAGTAGGGACTAGTCCAGCAAACTACAAGGATATTTCGCCACTGGCTGGTCCCACCTTTGGCTTCCTTACAAGGGCCGGAATAACCAAATCCGGGTCGAAAGCGAGCCTTATATGAAACATACTGTGACTGATTTGGATGCTACTAATGAACCCATCAGTTTTGCTCAGGAGGAGCTCGGCATGTGCTTCTTGGAAGCCATTTTTGGATGTTATCACCCTCCTCAATCTCCAGTAGATCCCCAGACCCAGTCTAAACTGACACTTGTCGCGGAAGATCAATTCGCTCCCGTCTCACACCAAACTGAAACTGAGGTCCCGCCCCAACCTGCAATCCCAAAGGAATCAGAAAACGATGTATGGACCCTGTACTATGACGGTTCCAAAACTCTTAATGACGCTGGTGCGGGCTGCATCTTGCTAGACCCTCAAAAGAACAAATTCTTGATATCATGCCGGCTTGAGTTCCAATGCACAAACAATACTGCGGAATATGAAGCTCTAATCCTCAGACTCAAGAAGGCATTGGATTTAAAGGTAAGGTGCTTACGAGTTATTGGAGATTCCGAGATTATCACTCGGCAGGTACGCAATACCATTCATTGTTTATCTCCACATTTGAAGGCTTATCAGCAAGAGGTATGGTGTCTTATTTCTGATTTTGATGCTTTTGGAATTAAATATGTTCTTAGAATGCACAATGTAGCAGCTGATACTCTGGCTAATGCTGCTGCTAGATTTACCCCTTTGAGGGACGGTTTTTCTATTGAAGTCATTTGTAGACCATCAGTGCCAGATAATGTTACTAATTTCCGCGTTTTTTATGATGATCAACAGATATTAGAGTTTATGCTCAACACTGAAGTATTCAAAGACGCGGCGATTGATGAAGCGGATCACGACCAAGCCTTACAGGAAGAGCATGACAAACGCAAGGAAAACCCCATGCCTAAAGGAATAGTATCACTTGAAAATCTCTTCGACCTGCAAAGCCGATTCCGCGGCCCCCCAAATACCAAGGTACAAAGTTCTATTTTGGCACATCGGCAAGTAAATTTGGGATCAGAGGAGGACCCGAAGTTCATTAACCTCGGGAAAGAGTGTACCGACGAAGAGACACAGGCATTCACCCGACTATTTCGGAAGTATCGAGACGTATTTGCTTGGACGTATAATGATTTGCGCACGTACGACACTCGGATTATTCAGCACGTCATACCCATGAAGGAAGGTGTGAAGCCATTCCAAAAAAAGCTCAGGAAAGTACACCCTACTTTGGAACCAATGATCCTGAAAGAACTCAAGAAGCTGTTGGTCACACGCATTATTTTCAAAGTTCGTCACTCCACTTGGGTATCAAATTTGGTCCCGGTACGGAAGAAGTTTGGTGAGATCCGCTTATGTGTAGATTTCCGAAATTTGAATCGAGCCTCGAACAAAGATAATTACCCAGTGCCACCTATGGAACAAATATTGCAAGCTGTGTCCGGATCTGAAATGTTCTCTTTGTTGGATGGATTCTCCGGTTACAACCAGGTGCTAGTATCCGAACCGGACAGATTGAAAACTACCTTTCGGACCAAATGGGGAACATTCGCTTTCAGGTGCATGCCTTTTGGATTGATTAACGCGGGGGCAAATTTCCAACGAGCCATGGATATAGCTTTCCGTGGTTTGATAGGTCAGAGCGTGGTAGTCTATTTGGACGATGTCACTGTGTTTTCAAAACACCGGGGCGATCATTTACGCCACCTCAAACAAATCTTCAAGAGGTGCAGGAGGTACGGGATTTCTCTCAACCCGAAAAAGAGAATTTTCGATGTGGCAGAAGGGAACTTGCTGGGCCACATTATTACAAAGCAGGGCATTGTAGTAGATCCAGAGAGGGCGAAAACTATTGCCCAGATTTCCCCCCCGAGCAGTAAGAAAGCAATGCAATCTTTCCTGGGAAAAATCAATTTTGTCCGCAAGTTCATATCGGATTTTGCCCAGATAGTTAGACCATTGCAGGGGATGATAAAAAAGAATGCGATGTTCAAATGGAACCCGCCAGAAAAGGAGGCGTTCGCCAAAATCAAACATGCCATAGCTGAAGCACCATCCCTTCAAATTCCGGACTTTAGCAGAGGCTTCATCCTATATACTTTCGCTTCAGATTCTTCACTTGCAGCTGTCCTCACGCAGAAAGACGGCAACAATGACGAGCGGCCCATTTCCTTCATGAGTACTGGTTTACAAGGAGCTGAATTAAACTACCCTAAAATCGAGAAGCAAGCCTATGCGGTCTACAAAGCAGTCAAGCACTTCAGACCCTACATCTTGAAAAACCACGTCACAGTCTTTGTTCCATATCCAACGATCCGCTCGTTGTTTGTGCAGCAGGAGCTAGGCGAGAGGCGAGGCAACTGGGTGACATGCTTGCAAGAGTATGATTTAGAATTTAAGCCAGCACACACCATTAAAGAACAGGGTTTATGTCAAATGGCTGCGGAGGCGGCAAGTTCCCATGGAGTCGAGCAAGAGTGTTGGGAACAAGAGATCGATATGTACCAGAGCGACCATGTGCCTCAGTTGAGTAACCCTTCTTGGTACTCGGACATTTCAGGATACTTTTCCCAGGGTACTCTGGACCCCGCTCTTACTCCCCGGAAAAAACGCGCGATAAGACTCAAAGCGGCATCTTACCAGCTGATCCATGGGAAGCTTTTCAAGAAACATTACGATGGGGTCATGCTACGCTGCTTAGAACATGACGAAGCAAAGAAAATTTTGACTGAGCTACATGACAGACCAGCTGGGGGTCATTTTTCCGGGGACACCACCGCCCATAAGATAATGCGTGCAAGATACTATTGGCCAACCCTGTTCAGAGACGCGCATGCATATGTCTGGAAGTGCATCCAGTGCCAGAAGTTTGCAAATCGAGAAGCACGGCCAGCCGCCCCCTTACTGTCGGTAGCAGTAGAAGAACCTTTTCAACAGTGGGGCTTGGACGTCGTTGGCGAAATCATACCTCACTCCTCCAAACAACACCGGTACATTCTCACAGCTACCGATTATTTTACCAGGTGGGTCGAAGCAGCACCTTTACGCCAAATCAATGATCAGGAGGTAATAGAATTCGTCACTCGTTCCATCATCACCAGGTTTGGCGTTCCAACTTCATTGGTTTTTGACAATGCAACTTACTTTTCATCTTTTAAATTATGTGATTTTGCCCTGGAAAACGGTATCGTTCTTAAACATTCGGAAAATTACTATCCCCAAGGAAATGGTTTAGCTGAGTCGACTAATAAAAATCTGATCCGCATCATCAAGAAGACCCTGCTATCCCACCAGCGCAACTGGCACAACGCCCTTCACAATGCACTTTGGGCCGACCGCGTCACGCCTAAGTCCTCCCTAGGAACCTCTCCTTATTTTCTCGTGTACGGAAAAGAAGTTGTTCTTCCTCCCCACTTATCTCTCCCTGCCCTTCAGCTGTCCCAAGAATGTCATGGTACCCCATGCCCTACCTTGAAAACTCGAATTGACACCCTACTGAAGTTGGAGGAGGAAAGGCAAAAAACCCAGGAAAAGTTCGCTATCCACCAAAGCCAAATCAAGAGATGGTTTGCTAGAAAATCCGCAGGGAATAAAAACTTTGAGATAGGAGACCTGGTCCTAAAATGGGATAAAGCTCACGAAGAAAAAGGAAAACATTCTAAGTTCCAAGCACTATGGATGGGTCCTTTCCATGTTAAAGAAAAATTAGGTTCCCATACGTTTAGACTGCAAACCCTTGAGGGAAGAGTAGAGGTCCTCCCGGTAAACGGCCACGACCTCAAACACTATTTCACATAGCAGCCCTTAGAGGGCTATCTTATCCTTGTACCATATTTTTTGTTCTCGCCTCTTTAAATATATATATATATATATATATATATTTTAAAGGAAGCATTTGTTAGAGCCACACAATTGGCACACTGCAACAAGTTCTATGCTGATGGAAGGCCTTTTCCGATAGACTTGAAGGTGGCAAAAGCTTGCTTGTTCTCTGCACCTGAAGGCAGCATATGATCAAGCTCAAGTCATCAAGCAGGAAGCCCACCTCGCCAGTCTGAGAGGGTGTCTGCAAAAGAAAGTACGATGCAGTGGTAACCAGATTAGAAGGGAGAAGAGGTACTCTATGCTACGACAGGGTATCCGGGAAAAACCAAAGTCCTCATACCAGACTAGGAACAACCTCTCTACAAGAAAAATAAGTCGGGATCCCTCATCTACCCAGGCAAAATTTCCCATCGCAAATAAGTGCCACGAGCACATCTAAATAAGTTCCTCGGGCACATTCAAAATAAGTGCAATAGCACACTAATAAAGGGTAAAGGATTGAGAAAGGCTTCCTGCACAGAGAGGTGATGTAACGACTCCGCCTGGGTACTGACCAGGCTCACTGGCAGTAGAGCAACGTTCATGATTCCTAGGCAGTGACTCCGCCGGGACCGAGAGGTTCACTGGCAGCAGAGAAACATGATGAGGACAAAATAACTGTACCGGACCCTATAGTTGCCTGGAGTTCTCCAACCCTTTCGGTCCGGAGACCTGAAGAATGAATTTTGGTTAAACAACACCCGAACAGGTCAGTAGACTGAGCAACCTAGCAAGGTGCCAAAGGGCTAGGCAATGTCGACCGTAAGGTAAAATAAACAGCCAGTAAAGACCCCTCCCTCCCCCCTCCAAGACTAACCATCAGCACAGACTCTGAGTTCGTCTAGTGAATCGCCATTTGTTGTAGCCTCTACAACACCCTCCAAAAAACCCCTCTTCAAAATTTTTGGAGCCCCTTAAACTTAAATAAAACCAAGTAAAGAGTCCAGAAGGCTAAGTCGCAAAGTCGTAGAACTCCTTTTTTTTATAAAGTTGCGACCCCGCGACCTTGCGACCCCGCGACCTAAGGGTCGCAGGGTCGCAGGGTCGCGAGGTCGCAAAACTCAACTTTTAAGGAAAACTACGACCCCGCGACTTTGCAACCCCACGACCCTCAGGTCGCAACGTCGCAAGGTCGCGGGGTCGCATATCTTCTAAATCACTCAAATTGCGACCTTGCAACCTCATTAAATGCTCGCACGTGGTCGCGGGGTCGCAAAGTCGCGGGGTCGCATATCTTCTAAATCACTCAAATTGCGACCTTGCAACCTCATTAAATGCCCGCACGTGCGACCCTTTTATATAAGCTAGGTCGCTAGGTCGCACTTTTCACATTCAGCGAATAGAAAGAAACGGCTCTGACAGGTCGACTGGCGCACGTTTTTCCCTGGTAAGATGCCATTTTCCTCCTGTTCTTTCCCTTTTTGTTATTCTTACTAATCCCAAACATCCTCAGCCTTTAAATTGTTAATTTACCTCAACCCTTTTCTGTTTTTCTTGCTTAGGGTTTTCTGATTCCTGCTTTCCCCCCACAAGTAACCAAAATCATTATTTGTTCTTGTTCAGACTTCCATGACTACTCCCCTGTACGAAGAATTACTCCTTGAACTTGCCTGGACCCTTTTGGTTTTGTATTCTCCCAATTAAAGGATAAAACACTCCACGTCGCGCGCGCCCAAACCCTCGAAGAAGCCCTAGCATGACTTGCGACCTGCGACCTAGTCGCAAGGTCGCAAGGTCGCAGTCTCCAATTTTTTTCGAGATTTGTGACCCCGCGACCCAGCGACCTAGTTGCAAGGTCACAAGGTCGCATTTTCCCTGATTTTTCTAAATTTGCGACCTAGCAACCCAGCGACCTAGTCGCAAGGTCGCAAGGTTGCATTTTCATACTTTTTCACAGTTCGCGACCCTGTGACCTAGTCGCAAGGTCGCAAGGTCGCATATTGGCTATTTTCTCTCAAACCGCCACCCCGCGACCCAGTAGACCATTGTTTCAAATTATGTTTGTGTCCCAGCTCTGACAAACTGTAATTAGTCTTTTATCATCATGTCGTTCTTATCATGGGATTCCTTCATGAATTTGACAAGTGAACTTGAAACAGACGCAGAGTGTATACCTGTTCTCTCGGATTCTAGCGACATGGCACCCCCAGTGTCCCGGAAGAAGGACAAGCAAGTGGTGATAGAAGATATAGACACGGACATGCAAATGTCCCCACCGCTGATATACAGAGATACCCTTTGCACCTTTGCAAAAGGGGACAGCATGTGATGGTACCAAGTGTACCATGAGTTCACCGTAACGGAAGCGGAATTCCCAGAAGACCTCCCGGATCGAGAAGTATATTTGAAAGTCAAAAGATCCAAGCTGCATCTAGCTGGTGCTCATCCAGTCATATTTCCATGTCCCAAAATGATAGACTGGATCATACAAAAAACAGATCCCAAGAGGTTCGTGATCCGAGACAGCGAAGGCAAGGCTTTCGCAACACTCGTAGGCTCAGATGCCCATGTCTATTACTCTCTGCCTCGCCCAGAAGAAAAATTTATAGGAGAATGGGCTCTTGCCCATGCAGTCCCTGTAGTCGACACAATCAGGCGGTGGTGGGCAGAGCCCGAAAAATTTAAAGTCAAGAAAGACCAAGAATATCCGGTGGCCAGCCTGAGAACAGTGTATAAATTAGTAGCCGCCATGCTTTGCAGATTGTACGGGTGCCCCGACGCCACCACCTTGAGCGGGACATGGGCTACCATCATGGAACATGTAACGGTGCATGGCACTCGCTTCAACTGGGCTAGTATATTAATGACATCAATGCATACAAATTTGTCCTCGGCATTGGCCCCAGACGAGGGAATGCCTTCTGACTTCTATATGGCCTCATATCTATTGGATGTCGTCTGTGCGAGATTGCATTTTGAGGGATGGGCACATAACTGGGACTCCGCGCAGACACGAGCAATTCATCTACAAACCAAGGTGTTCTCGGAGTCCAGGTATAAGCAGGATATAGAACCAATTTCTCAGATATTCATCCCCGCCCTGTTCAGAAAATTATTTGGCCAAGACGCCCCTTGCATGTCTTGGCGAGCTAGGGAGACTCTAGGCCAAGTGGCGCATTGGTTCCCGTTCGCTAAATATACTTTCATCTGAGTCTTCGACACATTCAAGCTGCCACATGCTTTGCCTCGCTTCATCACTGACAAGATGCTCATACAAGAGGTATGCTTCCAAATGACCTCGGGTTTCTCCAGTGTCTTGTCCAAGGGTAAGAAGAAGCCCTGGCCCACGCTGCCCCTCACTATCGGTGCATACACAGTCAAAGATTTCAGAGAGGTAGGGGCTGAAGGAGAAGAGATTAAAAGTTATCACCTAAGGACTTTAGAGTACTGAACATATGACCCGAAGAGGATAGTTCCCGAACACTGCAAGAAGGCCAAATTCAAATGGAACTACCAGCATGTAGAACGCCCAGAAGAAGATGAGAGAAGAAACTGGTATAACGCAGATAGACAACTCGCTTCGGGGGCGGACTCTGGCCAAGAATATCCGGATGATCAAAGTTTGGAGGACAGGAGCCGTAAGTTAGGAGGTGCTTCTTCCTCTCTAGCTAAAAAGCCCTAGACCAGCACAGGGCCTGACACCTCTTCCCAACAGAAAGAAACGGAGGCCAAAGCCTAGCAGGAGAGAGAAAAGAAGATAAAAGAGGACGAGGAGAAATGCAAGAAGAATTCAAAGACAGATCAAAAGAAGAAGCAGGCCAAGGAGGCCAAGAAGGAAAAGTAGGAAAAGGAAGCACAGGCCGCAGCAGAACGGGCACTCAAGGAAGAGCTCGATAAAGCAGAAGCTGAATGCCAAAAGAAAGCAGACTAAGCTCCTGCAGCCGAGCAAAAGAGGAAAGCCGAAATAGAAGTAGCGGCAAAAGCAGAACTCAGGAGGAAGGAAGAGCATGAGAAGGCGGAAGCCGAGCGCCAACAAAGGGAAGAAGAGGAAAGGAAGAAGAAAGAAGAGGAAGAAAAGAAGAAGAAAGATGAGGACGATGAATTGATAGAAGACATCGACATGTCTCACCTCGAAGTACCTCTAGGTGGTACAGGAACCATGCTCTCTGATGTTAATTCCCCCCAGGGGCAGGAGGAGGAGATCTTCGACCTTACTAGGCTCACGTTCGACCAATTCTCTTTCAAAATCCGGCAAGAGAAGAGAAGGTCCCTGGCACAGATCTTCTTTTTGGGACTTAAAAGCTACAGAGCATTGTATTTGAAGGGAACACTCTTTTGGCATATGAATACAAATACATGTTGAAACTCCTTTTGGATCTGATGTGTTTTGCTTGGTGAACACTACGATTATTTCTTTACAGTTTCAGAACATCTTTTGATTAATGAGACTGCACTCTTTAATGGCATCATTTATGCATCATGGCTACCTGTATGCGTGTTAATGATGTATGGATTAATTTCTTATTGAATGGATGTTAGTGACTTTGTTTATTAGAATTTCATTTTATCTTTCAGGAAGTAAAGGGGAATCTCGCCATAAAGAACTTTTTCTTTTGTGGTCAGAATCGCCTACAAGCATAACCCCAAAGATCTGTTGTTGACAACATCTCCTTCGGCGTGTATGCTTTATTATCTATCTTGCTACGCGTAGTTTTATATACATGTTTAATGCATCAACCTTGTATTTTTTATCATGTTAATAAGTGTGTGTCCGCAGGTTCGAGCAAGTTCTTTTGATACCTAAGGGAAGGTGACTGAAGCGGTAGCCGGACCCACACCCCGGACGGGATCCCTATTCCAAACGGTTCAAGGTCTGATTGGGACTTTCTGCCGGGGAGATCCCCTACTGCTGGTCGGACGATTTTCCCCGTCAACACACTTATATCTTCTGCCATATGTGCTTGATGATTAAGTGTTGATATGATTTTTTAATCTTTTTAATTACTTCTTTTCCACGCGTTATATTTTTTGATCCATTATGTATTAATTTTTTTATGAAATGAAGGTGTAAATAAGTTGAATGAAAAAGTTTTAAATGTCAATGAATTTATTAAACTGATTCACCCCCTCTCAGTTTAACTAAGGGTTCATCAATTGGTATCAGAGTTGGTTCCTTCTGTATCAGTTTAACAACTGGAAGGAGATCCTAGGTCCCCAAAAAGGCTAGCCTAGAAGGATGCTCAACAAATAAAGCCCCATTGTTTACTGGCACAAACTATGCTTTCTGGAAAACAAGAATGAGGAAATATGTAATGTCTCTAAGCATATAATTTTGCGCTGTTGTGGAAGAAGGATATGCTCCAAAGGATACTGACACAGAAAAAGAAGCCAAACAAAATTTCATAGCTAATGCAAAATCCATGAATGCACTTTTGAGCGGTCTGTGTGAGGCAGGATTTATCAAAGTAATTCACAGTGAGACTGCAAAAGGTATCTAGGATACATTATAAAATATCCATGAGGGAGATAAAAAGGTGAAGATGGCCAAACTACAAGCCTATAGAGCTCAATTTGAAAATGTAAAAATAAATGAAGATGAAGATGTAGCCAACTTCCTTTTAAAGATTGCGGAAGTTGTGAATAACATGAAAGCTCTAGGAGAAACCATTAAGGAATGTGTAATTGTACAAAATATATTGAGATTTTTACCATCCAGGTTTAACCCTAAGGTTTCTTCCATAGAAGAAACAACAAACTGGGAAACATTGACCATGAACCAATTGCTTGGAAAGTTGATGACCTATCAGATGAGACTTCTAAAAGAGAAGTCAAATGTGAGGGAGGCAACCTTTAAGGTAGATAAGTGAAGAGAAGAGAAGGTATATGCTCCTGCTCTGATGAAGAAGAGGCCAAATTTATCAGAAGATTGGAGAAATGCACAGGAAAGTACAAAGGTAAACTTACATTTAAGTGCTTTAACTATGGAAGAGTGGGGCACTATGCATCTA
The DNA here is from genome assembly GCA_034641835.2 of Pinus albicaulis. Classification (NCBI taxonomy): domain Eukaryota; kingdom Viridiplantae; phylum Streptophyta; class Pinopsida; order Pinales; family Pinaceae; genus Pinus; species Pinus albicaulis. Next base: position 256,844,947 of record CM076581.1, read on the forward strand.
AATGTCCTCATAAGAAAATAAACAATCAGTCAAGAGGGAAAGAGAAAACCAATTTCAGCAATAGGATGAAAGGGATCAGATTTAATAGAATAACATTCTATGCCCAACAAGACATCAGTGCATCTGAGAGCTCAAATGAATCCCCCAATGAAGAGGGAACATCATAATTCATTTTGATGGCCAAGGAAGAGCTTGAGGAAGATCTTTGGGAATTTGAAGAAGAAGGTGAGGTAGATCTTGAGGGGGAGCTAATTAGTGCCCTACAGGAAATAGAAAAACTTAAAATTAAGAGTAAGAAACATAAAGATATTCTTCTGAAATATGCAAAGACATAACCAAATTCAAAAGATATTATAAAATTGAATATTGAACTAGAAGAATCAAGGAAAATAGAGGATATTTTGAGAAGAGAAATAAAGAGAAAAATCAGGAGCAAGAAAAACTGGAAGAAGAAGTGGTAAGCCTGAGGAAGAAATTAGAAAAGGCCCAAATTGAATTAACTATGAATATTTCTCAAATGAAAAGATCTGGACATTTGGAAAAAAATATAAGTGCTCAAAGACCTCCTCATATAAAGGCTGGGATATGCTATGAAGGAGAAACCAGCAAATCTAAGGCAAAATATAGCAATAATATAATTTTTGTAAAATTTGTAAAGGAAAATGAAGTAGCAAACAGGGGATCCACAGAATTAGAAACCAGCAAGACCATGTTATATAATGAAACAAACAGAAATAAGTAGCAACCTCAAATGACAAAGAAAGAAATGAAGAAACATTCAACTGCAAAAGACTCATACACTCCTAAGTATGAATTGAACAAATTTAGAAGATGTCAAAGGAGGTTCCTTCCCCCTATGAGAAGCCTCACTTGATTTTTCTGCCACAAACCTAGACATTTTGCGACATACTGTAAGACAAAGAAAATCCAATCCAACCAGCAAAAGATGCAACATACAAAAATGCTGCCTCCAAAAACTCTCTCTGCCCTAGATAGATACTACTTCCATGGGTATTGTTTATGTTGTAAAGGGTTAGACGATAAATCCATGGAGTGTAGAGAGTATATACAGAGACTGAAGTATGGAAACTCAAGAGGAATTAATAACAATGATGGATTCACTCGAGTACACAATATATTCATAAATACAATCAAATGTTTTAGCTACCATAAAAATGGGCACAAGTCTAACGAATGTCCTCTCAAAGACTATGATCCATATCCTCAGAAAGGATATAAAGAAAACAACTGCATGAAATGGAAAATGAAAATAAATAAATGTGATTTTGTTCTAATTGCTCAAGATCATAAGAATCAATTGTATGTGGACAGTGGGTGCTCAAAAAATATGACTGGAGACCGAACCAAGTTTGTAAATTTTGATGAAAATAAATCTGGGAATGTAAATTTCGGTAATGATAAAGCAAGGAAAATCAAGGGAAAAGGCATAGTCAGCCTGAATAATGGAAGAGGAGAGGCTCAGGATGTATCGTTTGTAGACGGTCTAAAAGCCAATCTGCTAAGTGTTAGTCAAATGTGTGATGAAGGCTGTGAGGTCCTTTTCAGAGCATAATATTGTGAATTAAGGTCAATCACCATAGCAAATACCTTGGTCAAAGGTGTTAGAATAGAGAGTAATTTTTATATATTAGAAGAAAAGAATGAAGCATGCCACATCAACAAACTTGATGAATCTTGGTTATGGCATAGAAGATTGGGACATCTAAATTTTGACCACATCATCAAACTGAGCAAAAAGGAAGTTGTCAGATATTTTCCTACAATAAAGAAGCCACCAAATACCATATATAAGTCCTGCCAACTGGGAAAACAAACTTGCACAACGTTCAAAGCTAAAGAACAACTATCTACAAGTAAGCCCCTTCATCTTGTACACATGGACCTGTGCAGGCCTTTAAGAAAAAATTCACTAGGTGGAGAATCATATTGCATGCTGATAATCAATGATTTTTCTAGATTAACATGGGTGGAATTTTTCAGATACAAATCCGAAGCATTTGAGAAATTTAAGATATTGAAGGCATTGACAGAAAATCAAACTGGATGTACACTAAGTTGCATCACATCAGATAGAGGAGGTGAATTCACAGACGATGATTTTTCAGACCCATGCAATGAATGTGGGATAAAGAAACAGTTTACAGTTGCAGGTACACCTCAACACAATGGAGTGGCAGAGAGACAAAACATGTCATTACAACTGATTTCCAGATTAATGATGCAAGAAAGAAACATTCCCCAAACCTATTGGGCAGAAGCAGTACACACAGCTATTCATATTCTCAACAAAGCTCATCTCAGACCAAATTGTGATAAGACTCCATATGAATTATGGCATGGGAAACCGACATCAATCAAGCACTTTAGAATCTTTGGTAGCAAATGTTTCATAAAGAATAATGATGAAAAATTGGGGAAGTATGATGCAAGATCTGATGAAGGAATATTTTTTGGGATATGCATCCAAGAGTAAAGGATATAGGTGCTACAATAAAAGACTGCATAAAATTGTGCAAAGCATTGATGTGAGATTCGAGGAAGATCTACGAGGAAGAACCAGAAGCACAAACTGCGCCAATCCTCCATATGATCATGAAGATGACAATCAAGAAAATGAAAAACAGAGTAAGACAATAGAAGATATTGAAATAAACCCAAAAGGACCCTCGAGACACAGTCAAAAGAACCATCCTAAAGATAAAATCATTTGAGACAAGAGTGCAGGAGTCTAAACTACAAGATAGCTAGCTGAACAGACCAAGGAAGTATACCTAGCCATGTTGTCACAGATAGAACCGAAGAATTTCTTTGAAGCAAGCAAAGACAAAAAATGGGTAAATGTTATGAATGAAGAATTAGACCAAATTGAGAAGAACAAGACCTAGGAGTTAATGCCAAGACCTGCAGGGAAAAAATTCATTGGCACAAAGTGGATATTCAAGAATAAGATGAATGAACAAGATTAGGTAATCATAAATAAAGCTAGACTTGTATGCAAGCGATACTCTCAAATCAAAGGTCTTGACTATGATGAAATTTTTTCCCCTATAGCAAGAATGGAAGCAATTAGAATGTTTTTTGCTTTTGCATGCTATCATCATTTCAAGGTATATCAAATGGATGTGAAGTCTGCCTTCTTGAATGGAGATCTAGAGGAAGAATTATAAATGGAACAACCTGAAGGATTTTCCTTAGTAGATAAAAAAAACTATGTGTGTAGATTAAAGAAAGCCCTATATGGTCTCAAACAAGAATCACGTGCATGGTATTCTATGCTGGAGAGGTACTTTCAAAAACAAGGTTCCAAGAAGGGAGGAGTAGACAACAATCTGTACATAAAGGCTGATGAAAATGAACTCTTAATTGTAGTAGTATATGTAGATGACATCATGTTTGGTAGCAACAAGGATGAGATAGTAAAAGGATTTGCAGAAGAGATGAAGTTAGAATTTTAGATGTCTATGATTGGAGAGCTTACCTACTACCTAGGGCTTCAAATTCTATAAAAGAACAAAGGCATATTCATTTCACAAGAAAAATACTTAAGAGATATGTTAAAAAGATTCAAAATGAAGACTACAAACCTGTGTCAACTCCCATGATCATTGGATTGAAGTTATGTGCTGATTATGGATCCACATATGTATATCAAAGACTTTACAGATCTATGATAGGAAGTCTGCTATACCTAACTGCCTCTAGACTAGACATTATGTTGGCAGTAGGACTCATGGCAAGATATCAAGTAGCACCAAAACAAAATCACTTGCTAGCAATCAAGAGGATATTTAGATACCCGCAAGGAACTGCACATTGTAGCCTATGATATCCAAAAAGAAAATAATTCACATTGACAGCATACACATATGCAGATTGGGCCAGCTGTGTGGATGACAGGAAAAGCACAAGTGGAGGTGCATTTTATTTAGGAGAAAGTATGGTGGCATGGTTAAGAAAGAAACAACCATCTGTCTCTCTATCTACTACAGAAGCGAAATACATAGCAATAGCAACTTGTTTCACACAAGTAATGTGGATGAAACAAACTCTCCAAGACATGAGGTAAGCATCATTGAACCTATCTCTATAAAATGTGACAATACAAGTGCAATAAATATATCAAAAAATCTAGGAATTCATTCGAAAGCTAAGCGCATCCCAATAAAGTACCACTTCCTCAGAGAACAAGTAGTAGAGAAAATAGTAAATATGGAGTATGTACCAACAAAGGAACAAACAATAGACATATTCACAAAACCTCTTGCTAGAGAACCATTTGAATATCTAAGAGACAAACTAGGAGTAGTGTCTGCCAATCATACTCTCTGATATGATCAAGAAAAGAAAAATGATGAAAATACACCAGCAAAGGTTGCAATATAAGGAACAGAAACAATGCAGTAGACAAGTGTTAGTCAATATCATACAAGAAAGCATAAATCCAGGGGAGAGCAGCCCATAAAATTTTCCATAGAAAAGCTATAGCTATGAAGCTGGTAAAGATCTATAGAGTATGGTATGGTACAGGTCCTCAAGATCAAAGTATTATGACAGAAGTACATCAAAAGTCTAGCACATATCACCAGCCTGGAGCAGCAAAGTATAAAGTTAGAAGAAGAAGGCCTATATACAACTCAAAGAGAAGCAATGCAAGGAAAGAACTACACTGGGAAATGTGCAACTCTTTTCCATTGATGTCAAAGGGGGAGGAAAGTCAAGTAGAAGAAGAAAGGATCGTCTGAAAAGGAAGTAGAGGAAGAAAGACACTTCTCAAAATGAAAGGGGGAGGAAGTATTGGAGTGTTGGAGGAAGTGTTGTCATCAATGCCAAAGGGGGATATTGTTGTAAATATTTTCATTGATGGAAAAGGAGCACAAAGGGGCAGCACTTGAACTATCATTAAGAAAAAGGAGCAGAGAAAAAGCAGCAATAGGGCAAAGAAGAAGATCAGGCAATAATGCAGTAAGAAAACATAAAAGAGAGGCAGAGGAGTAGCAGAGAGGCACCAAAGGAGCTAAGGCACCAAAGGAGCAAAGGCACCAAAGGAGAAAAGGTAGAAAAAAGGCAAAGGCATGAAGGGCAGCAAAAGGGCAAAGGCAGCAAAGGTAGAAGAAAGGAAAAGGAAGCAAAAGCATCTAAGAAGCAAAGGTAGCAAAATAAGTTAAGGCAGAAAAGGAGCAAAGGTAGCAAAAAAAAAAAAGCAGAGTCATGAGTGTGGGGCAGAGTCATGAACGTGTTGGGTCAAGTCGTGTTTGTTTGGGTCAAATCGTGAATGTGCTGGGCAGAGTCAAGAGAGATCAACACTTTCAAAAGGGGACAAAGTGAACTACTTCAGCGCACAGCAGAAGGCAATCGGATTTTCAAGAGACAGCGAGGACCATAGATCTCACATAAGCCTCTATTTGATTGAATTTTGTATTAATCACATAGCAGAAAGAAATCGGATTTGCAAGCAACAACGAGGACCGTAGATCTTGCGCAGATCAACGGTGGAAGATAATATCGCAACTGTGAAGACATCGCATATCACAGGGTATAATGTTTATGGTTAAGACTTAGCAAGTTAAGTTATTTAACTTGTGATGTGAAGTGGATTGGCAAGGAGACAAGCGTGGACTGTCGGATCAAACGAAGACCAACGGTGGAGATCGAAAGCACAAATCGCAAAGTTTAGCGTTTAAGTGTTAAATTTGTCACAGGGTAAGTTATTTTGTGTGCGATGTGAAGTGGATAAGGGACACGTGTTGGCACAGTAGGGAAAGCAGTGAGGACTGTTAGATCACGAAGAAAATCAACGACGGACGGTGAATCATGAGTTCACACATCACAAATGTTAGTGGATAGCGCTGAGGCTTCGCAGGGTATGTTAAATTGTTTTTGATGCGGTAATATTAAGTTGTGATGCGGTGAAAGGGAGGAGCTACATGTCGGAACTGTGCATTAGTGCACATCACAGTTTTTATGTTTTATACTAAAGGTTCACACAGTAGGTTAATTTGGATGCAATGCGATGTGGTCGCATATCGCAGAATATGGGAGATAGGTCTATAGATAAACGTTAAAAGTTGCAGGCAAGCAAAGTGCGATGTATTATTATTGGTCAAGTGGGACACGATAACTCTTGTTTCATGCATGTGTGAGAGATATCTATTATATGCATTATGTTATGAAGTATGCGATGTTTCATTGCTAAATGTATGTATGTTAATAAAACTCGAAAATTATAATCCGTTGAGTTAAAAGGGAGTTTATGTGGGCCATGACCCACAAGTCCGCGGGGTTTTTGTAAATAAGCCGACCAAGATGAAAAGTGTCATGTAGATGTGGATGTGTGTTAAATGAAAAGGTTGAAGGCAAAAGAAAAGACTCGGGTAACAAAAGAAAAGACTAAACACAATAAGAAAAGGCTCGGGTAAGATAAAGGACACGGAGCTCATGCAGAACAGTGCAACAGCATGGGTCGAGTCGGACAAAAAGGCAGTCATGCAGGACATTTGGAATATAACTACAGAAACATAAAATACAAAGGGAAAGCAAGCAGAAAAGGACAAACACATAACAAATCTAAGAAGTTGAAAGGGATGAGTGAAATATTTGATTGTAATTGTACATGTATTAATTATTTTATATTATTTGTGATGCAAAGGCAAGTCTCCAAGGCAAAGAAAAAATCCAATTAATACTGAAATGAGTGTATATATTGTTGTAACATCCTGAATATGTTGAGTGAGGAAATGAGTGGGTGGAAGGAAAGAGTCATGCCTGTTCACCTCATATTCCCATATACAATGCAAACAACCATGAAGTGATCTCTATAAATTATGTTATTGTAATATGCATAAAGAGGTTAGAGAGTTGAATAATGAGAGAGATCAGATAGAGATGTTGTGCAGACCAAGAGCTAACATGAAGCACATTTTGAAGGCTATAAGGACAACATTGAAGAAGGATAAAAACAGAGTTGATATCCAGGTAGATCAGCATATGATTTTATTGTAGTGTGAGGGAGTTGGTGCTTCCATATCAAGTTGTAGCTTGATAGATGTCCAACTATAGCTGGTTGAGGTAGGAGCCTCCTGTGGGTTATAGCCTGTAGAACATAGATGGGATTTGGAGCTTCCTTGCAAGTTGTGGCTTGTAGAATTTGGGGTAGTAGTCTCCCGTCAATTGGAGCCTACAGAAAATCAGTTTTGAGAGGGAGTTGGAGCTTTCCTTTGCATCACAACAATAATAAGATGTGGTTTTCTCCCTTTATGGATTTCCACTTATATCTGTTGTCATATGTGCTTGATGATTAAGTGTTGATGTGATTTTTTAATTTGTTTAATTACTTGTTATCCACACATTATATTTTTTGATCCATTATGTATTAAGTTGTTTATGAAATGAAGGTGTGAATGAGTTGAATGAAAAAAATTTAAATGTTTATGAATTTATTAAACTGATTCACCCCCCTCTCATTTTAACTAAGGGTTCATCGATTGGTATCATAGCTAGTTCCTTCTGTATCAATTTAACAACTAGAAGGAGATCCTAGGTCCCCAAATTGGCTAGCCTAGAAGGATGCTCAACAAATAAAGCCCCATTGTTTACTGGCACAAACTATGCTTTTTGGAAAATAAGAATGAGGACATACATAATGTCTCTCGGAATAGAATTTTGGGCTGTTGTGGAAGAAGGATATGCTCCAAAGGATACTGACACAGAAAAGGAAGGTAAAAAAAAATTCATAGCTAATGCAAAAGCCATGAATGCACTTTTGAGTGGTCTGTGTGAGTAAGAATTTATCAAAGTAGTGCACAGTGAGACTACCAAAGGTATCTAGGATACATTAGAAAATATCCATGAGGAAGATAAAAAGGTGAAGATGGCCAAACTGCAAGCCTATAGAGCTCAGTTTGAAAATGTAAAAATGAATGAAGATGAAGATGTAGCCAGCTTCTTTTTAAAGGTTGCGGACGTTGTGAATAACATGAAAGCTCTAGGAGAAACCATTAAGGAATGTGTAATTGTACAAAATATATTGAGATCTTTACCATCCAGGATTCTACCATAGAAGAAACAAAAAACTGGGAAACATTAACCATGAACCAATTGCTTGGAAACTTGACGACCTATGAGATAAGACTTCCCAAAGGGAATTCAAATGTTAGGGAGGCAACATTTAAGGTAGATAAGTGAAGAGAAGAGAAGGAAGGTACATGCTCTTGCTCTAATGAAGAAGAGGCCAAATTTCTCAGAATATTGGAGAAAGGCACAGGAAAGTATAAAGGTAAAATTCCATTTAAGTGCTTTAACTATGGAAGAGTGGGGAACTATGCATCTAAATTTCCTCATAAGAAAATAGAAAATCAGTCAAGAGGGAAATAGAAAACCTATTTAATAAATAGGACGAAAGGGATCAAATTTAATAGAAGAACATTCTATGTCCAACAAGACAGTAGTGCATCTGAGAGCTCAGATGAATCCCCCAATGAAGAGGGAACATCAGAATTATTTTTATGGCCAAGGAAGAGCTTGAGGAAGATCTCCTGGAATTTGAAGAAGAAGGTGAGGTAGATCTTGAGGGGGACCTAATTAGTTCCCTGGAGAAAATAGACAGACTTAAAATTAAGAGTAAGAAACAGAAAGAGATTCTTCTGAAATATGCAAAGACAAAACCAGATTCAGAACATCTTATTAAATTGAATATTGAACTAGAAGAATCAAGGAATATAGAGGATAATTTGAGAAGAGAAATAAAGGAGAAAAATCAAGAGCAAGAAAAATTGGAAGAATAAGTGGTAAGCCTGAGGAAGAAATTAGAAAAGGCCCAAATTGAATTAAATATGAATATTTATCAAATGAAAATCTCTCGAAATTTGGACAAAATTCTAAGTGCTCAAATACCTCCTCATATAAAGGCTTGGATATGCTATGAGGGAGAAACCAACAAATCCAAGGCAGAAGATAACAAGAATATCATTTTTGTAAAAGTTGTAAAGGACAATGAAGCATCAAATCGGGGATCCACATAATTAGAAACTAGCAAGACCATGTTATATAATGAAACAAACATAAACAAGCATCAACCTAAAATGACAAAGAAATCAATGAAGAAACAGTTAACTGGAAAAGACTCATACACTCCTAAGGATGAATTGAACAAATTCGGAAGATGTCAAAGGAGGTTCCTTCCCCCCGTGAGAAGCGTCACTTACTTTACCTACCACAAACCTGGATATATTGCGGCATACTGTAGGACAAATCAAATCCAATCCAACCAGCAAAAGATGCAACAATCGAAAAGACTACCTCCAACAACTCTCTCTCCTAGAGACAAATACTACTTCTATGGGTATTTTTTATGTTGTAAATGGTTTGACCATAAAGCCATGCAGTGCAGAGAGTATATACAGAGAATGAAGTATGGAAACTCAAGGGGAATTAAGAACAATGATGGATTCACTCGAGTACACAATCTATTCATAAATACAATCAATATTTTTAGCTGCCATAAAAATGGGCACAAGTCTAATGAATTTCCTCTCAAATACTGTGATCTTTCTCCTCGAAAAGGTTATAAAGAAAAAAAATGCATGAAATGGAAAAGGAAACTAAATAAATGTGATCTGGTTCTAATTGCTCAACATCAAAAGAAACAATGGTATGTGGATACTGGGTGCTCAAAACATATGACTAGAGACCAAAACAAGTTTGTAACTTTTGATGAAAATAAATTTGGGAATGTAACTTTCGGTAATGATAAAGCAGGGAAAATCAAGGGAAAAGGAACATTCAGCCTGAATAATGGAAGAGGAGAGGCTCAGGATGTACTATTTGTAGACGGTCTAAAAGCCAATCATCTAAGTGTTAGTCAAATGTGTGATAAAGGTTGTGAGGTCCTTTTCAAAGCACAAAATTGTGAAGTAAGGTCAATCACCACAGGAAATACCTTGGTCAAAGGTGTTAGAACAAAGATTAATTTTTTATATATTAGAAGAAAAGAATTAAGTATGCCACATCAACAAACTTGATGAATCTTGGTTATGGCATAGAAGATTGGGACATCTAAATTTTGACCACATCATCAAACTGAGCAAAAAGGAAGCTGTCGGAGATTTTCCTACAATAAAGAAGCCACCAAATACCAAATGTAAGTCCTGCCAATTGGGAAAACAAACTCGTACAATGTTCAAAGCTAAAGAACAACTATCTACAAGTAAGCACCTTCATATTGTACACATGGGCCTGTGCGGACCTTCAAGAACAAATGCACCTGGTGGAGAATCATATTTCATGTTGATAATCGATGATTTTTCTAGATTAACATGGGTGGCATTTTTCAGATACAAATCGGAAGAGTTTGAGAAATTTAAGATGTTCAAGGTACTGATAGAAAATCAAACTGGATGTAAACTAAAATGCATCAGATCAGATAGAGAGGTGAATTCACAGACAATGATTTTGCAGACCTATGCAATGAATGTGGGATAAAGAAACAATTTACAGTTTCAGGTACACCTCAATAGAATGGAGTGGCAGAGAGACAAAACAGGTCAGTACAATAGATTTCCAAAGAAATGATGCAAGAAAGAAAAATTTCCCAAACCCACTGGGAAGAAGTAGTACACATAACTGTTCATATTTTCAAAAAATCTCATCTCAGACCAAATTGTGACAAGACTCCATATGAATTATGGCATGGGAAACCGACATCAATCAAGAACTTTAGAGTCTTTAGCAAAAAATGTTTCATAAAGAGTAATGATGAAAAATTGGGGAAGTATGATGCAAGAGCCAATGAAGGAATATTTTTGGGATATGCATCCAAGAGTAAAGGATATAGGTGCTACAATAAAATACTGCATAAAATTTTGGAAAGCATTTATGTGAGATTTGACGAATCTCTACTAGAAAAAACCAGAAGAAAAATCTATGCCAATCCTCTAGATAATCATGAAGATGAGAATCAATAAAATGAAGAACAGAGTAAGACAATAGAAGATACTAAAATAAACTCAAAAGGACCCTCGAGACACACTCATAAGAACCATCCTAAAGATCAAATCATTGGAGACAAGAGTGCAGGAGTCCAAACTAGAAGAAAGCTAGCTGAACAGACCAACGAAGTGTACCTAGCCATGTTGTCGCAGATAGAATCGAAGAATTTCGATGAAGCAAGAAAAGACAAAAATTAGGTAAATGTTATGAAAGAATAATTAGACCAAATTGAGAAGAGAAATACCTAGGAGTTAATTCCAAGACCTGCATAGGAAAATGTCATTGGCACAAAGTGGATATTCAAGAATAATATGAATGAACAAGGTTAGGTAATCAGAGGTAAATCCAGACTTGTACGCAAGGGATACTCTCAAATCGAAGGTCTTGACTATGATGAAATTTTTTCCCCTATAGTAAGAATGGAAGAAATTAGAATTTTTTTTTATTTTGCATGCTATCATGATTCCAAGGTATATCAAATGGATGTGCAGTCAGCCTTCTTGAATGGAGATCTAGAGGAAGAAGTCTACATGAAACAACCTGAAGGATTTTCTTTAGCAGATACACACGACTACGTGTGCAAATTAAAAAAAGCCCTATATGGTCTCAAACAAGCACCATGTGCATGGTATTATTGGCTAGACAAGCACTTTCAAAAACAAGGTTTCAAGAAGGGAGGAGTAGACAACAATCTATATATAAAGGCTGATCAAAATTAACTCTTAATTGTAGTAGTATATGTAGATGACATCAAGTTTGGTAGCAACAAGGATGAGTTATTAAAAGGATTTTCAGAAGATATGAAGTCATAATTTGAGATGTCTATGATTGGAGAGCTTACCTACTACCTAGGGCTTCAAATTCTACAAAATAACAAAGGAATATTCATTTCACAAGAAAAATACTTAAGAGATATGTTAAAAAGATTCCAAATGAAGACTGCAAAATCGTGTCAACTCCCATGATCATTGGATTCAAGTTATGTGTTGATGATGGATCCACAGATGTAGATCAAATACTTTATAGATCTATGATAGGAAGTCTACTATACCTAACTACCTCTAGACCAGACATTATGTTGGCAGTAGGACTCGTGGCAAGATATCAAGCAGCACCAAAACAAAAATCACTTTCTAGCAATCAAGAGGATATTTAGATACCTGCAAGGAACTTCACATTATGGCCTATGGTACCAAAAAGCAAATAATTCACATTGACAACATATACAGATGCATATTGGACCAACTATGTCGATGACAGGAAAAGCACAAGTGGAGGTGAATTTTATTTAGGATAAATTCTGGTGGCATTGTTAAGCAAGAAGCAACCATCTGTATCTCTATCTACTACAGAAGCGAAATACATAGCAGCAACAACTTGTTGCACACAAGTAATGTGGATGAACAAACTCTCCAAGACATGAAGGTAAGCATCACTAAACCTATCTCTATCAAATGTGACAATACAAGTGCAATAAGTATTTCAAAAAATCCAGTAATTCATTCGAAACCCAAGCACATCCCAATAAAGTACCACTTCCTTAGAGAACAAGTAGAAAAGAAAATAGTAAAGATGGAGTATGTACCAACAAAGGAACAAACAAAAGACATATTCACAAAACCTCTTGCTAGAGAACCATTTGAATATCTAAGAGACAAACTAGGGGTAGTGTATGCCAATGATACTCTTTGATATGATCAGGAAAAAAAAATGATGAAAATACACCAGCAAAGGTTGCAATATAAGGAACAAAAACAATGCAGTAGACAAGTGATAGTCAGTTTCAGACAAGAAATTATCATTCCAGGGGGAGAGAAGCCCACAAAATTTTCCACAGAAAATCTAGATCTATGAAGCTGGTAAAGATCTACAGAGTATGGTATGGTACAAGTCCTCAAGATCGGAGTATTATGACATAAGTACATCAAAATTCTAGCACATATCACCAACATGGAGCAGCAAAGTATAAAGTCATAAGAAGAAGGCCTATACACAACCCAGAGAGAAGCAATGAAAGGATAGAAACTACACTGGGAAATGTGCAATCCTTTGCCATTGATCTCGAAGGGGGAGGAAAGGCAACCAAAAGAAGAAAGGCTCTTTTGAAGATCAAGTAGAGGAAGAAAGACGCCTCTCAGAATGAAAGGGGGAGGAATTATTGGAGGAATTATTGAAGTGTTGGAGGAAGTGTTTCCATCAATGCCAAAGGGGGAGATTGTTGGAAATATTTTCATTGATGCAAAAGGAGCACAAAGGAGCAGCACTTGAAATATCATTAATATAGAGTAGAGAAGCAGCAGCAATAAGGCAAAGAAGCATATCAGGCAATAATGCAGTAATAAAACATAAAAGAGAGGCAGAGGAGCAATAGAGAGGCACCAAAGGAGCAAAGGCAGCAAAGGCAGAAAAAAGGAAAAGGAAGAAAAGGCAGAAAAAGAAGTTAAGGCAGAAAAGGAGCAAAGGCAGAGCCGTGAACGTGTTGGGTCAAGTCGTGTTCATTTGGGTCAAGTCGTGAATGTGTTGGGCACAGTCATGAAAGTGCAGCAAGCGTGATAATCCCAAGTCAGAGTGAATAACAAACAAAAAGAGCAAGCTCAGGAGAGATCAATGCTTTCAAAAGGGGACAAAGTGAACTACTTCAGCACACAGCAGAAGGCACTTAGATTTGCAAGACACATCGAGGACCATAGATCTCACACAAGCCTCTGTTTGATTGAATTTTGTATTAATCACATAGAAAAAATCAATCGAATTTGGAAGCAACAATGACGACAGTAGATCTCGCGTAGATCAATGGTGGAAGCTAATATTGTAACCGTGACGACATCGCATATCACAGGGTATAATGTTTATGGTTAAGACTTAGCAAGTTAATTTATTTAACTTATGATGCGAAGTGGATTGCAAAGAGACAAGCGTGGACTATCGGATCAAACGAAGACCAACGGTGGAGATCGAAATCGTAAATCAAAAATTTTAGCGTTTAAGTGTTAAGGTCGTCACAGGGTAAGTTATTTTGTGTGAGATGTGAAGTGGAGAAGGGACAGGTGTTGGCACAGTAGGGAACGCAGTGAGGATCACTAGATTGTGTAGCATATCAACAATGGATGGTGAGTCACGAGTTCACACATTGAAAATTTTAGTAGATAGTGCTAAGGCTTCGCAAGGTATGTTAACTTGTTTGTGATGCGGTAAGGTTAAGTTGCGATGTGGTAAAAGCGAGGAGCCACATGTCGGAACTGCGCATTAGCCCACATCGTAGTTTTTATTTTTTATACTAAAGGTTCTAACGGTAAGTTAATTTGGATGCGATGCGATGCGATCACATATCACAGAATATGGGAGATACGTTTATTGCTAAACGTTAAAAGTTGTGGGCAAACGAAGTGCGATGTATGATGATTGGTCAAGTGGGACCCGATAACTCTTGTTTCGTGCATGTGTAAGAGATGTTTGTTATATGCGATATGTTATGAAGCATGCATTGTTTGATTGCTAAATGTATGTATGTTAATAAAACTCAAAAATTATAATTCGCTGAGTTAAAAGGGAGTTTATGTGGTCCATGACCCACAGGTTCAAGGGGTTTGTGTAAAGAATTTGGCCAAGATGAAAAGTGTCATGTAGATGCAGTTGTGTGTTAAAAGAAAAGGCTGAATGTGGAAGAAAATATTCGGGTAACAAAATAAAAGAATGAACACAACAAGAAAAGGCTTAGGTAAGATAAACGACCCAGAGCACGTGTAGAATAGTGCAATAGCATAGGTCGAGTCCGGAAAAAGGGCATTCATGCAAGACAGTTGGAATATAACTTCAGAAACATAAAAGGCAAAGGGACAACAAGCTGAAAAGGAAAAACACACAACAAATATAAGAAGCTGAAAGGGCTGAGTGAAATATTTTATTGTAACTGTAAATATATTAATTATTTTATATTGCTTGTGATGTAAAGGCAAGTCTCCAAGGCAAAGAAAAAATTCAATTAACACTGAAACGAGTGTATATATTGTTGTAACATCTTGAATATGATGAGTGAGGAAATGAGTGGGTGGAAAGAAAGAGTCATGTCTGTTCACTTCATATTCCCATATACAATGCAAACAACTGTGAAGTGATCTCTATAAATGATGTTATTATAATATGCATAGAGAGGTTAGAGAGTAGAAGAATGAGAGAGAACAGATAGAGATGTTGTGCAGACCAAGAGCTAACATGAAGCAGATTTGAAGGTTGTAAGGACAAAATTGAAGAAGGATAAAAACAGAGTTGATATCCAGGTAAATCATGATATGATTTTATTGTGGTGTGAGGGATTTGGTGCTTCCATATTAAGTTGTAGCTTGATAGATATCCAGTTGTAGCTGGTTGAAGTAGGAGCATCCTCTAGGTTGTAGCCTGTAGAAAATAGATGGGATTTGGAGCTTCCTTGCAAGTTGTAGCTTGCAGAATTTGGGGTAGTAGTCTCCTGTATGTTGGAGCCTGTAGAAAATTAGGTTTGAGAGGGAGTTGGAGCTTGCCTTTGCATCACAACAATAATAAGATGTGGTTTTCTCCCTTTATGGGTTTCCACTTATATTTTCTGTCATATGTGCTTGATGATTAATTATTGATGTGATGTTTTAATTTGTTTAATTACTTCTTGTCCACACATTATGTTTCTTGATCCATTATGTATTAAGTTTCTTGTGAAATGAAGGTGTAAATGAGTTGAATGAAAAAGTTTTAAATGTCGATGAATGTATTAAACTGATTCACCCCCCTCTCAGTTTAACTAAGGGTTCATCAATTGGTATCAGAGCCAGTTCCTTTTGTATCAGTTTAACAACTAGAAGGAGATCCTAGGTCCCAAAAATGGCTAGCCTAGAAGGGTTCTCAACAAATAAATCCCCATTGTTTACTGGCACAAATTATGCTTTCTGGAAAATAAGAATGAGGACATACATAATGTCTCTAGGAATAGAAGTTTGGGTTGCTTTGGAAGAAGGATATGCTCCAAAGGATAGTGACACAGAAAAAGAAACCAAGAAAAATTTCATAGCTAATGCAAAATCCATGAATGCACTTTTGAGCGATATGTGTGAGTTATAATTTATCAAAGTAATGTATAGTGAGAATTCCAAAGGTATCTAGGATACATTAGAAAATATCCATGGGGGAGATCAAAAGGTAGAGATGGCTAAACTGCAAGCCTATAGAGCTCAGTTTGAAAATGTAAAAATGAATGAAGATGAAGATGTAGCTAGTTTCTTTTTAAAGGTTGCGAAAGTTGTGAATAACATGAAAGCTCTAGGAGAAACCATTAAGGAATGTGTAATTGTACAAAATATATTGAGATCTTTACCATCCAGATTTAACCCTAAGGTTTCTGCCATAGAAGAAACAACAAACTAGGAAACATTGATCATGAACCAATTGCTTAGAAACTTGATGACCTATGAGATGAGACTTCGAAAAGGGAAGTCAAATGTGAGGGAGTCATCCTTTAAGGCAGATAAGTGTAGAGAAGAGAAGGAAGGTACATGCTCCTACACTGATGAAGAAGAGGCCAAATTTATCAGAATATTGGAGAAAGGCACAGGCAATTATAAAGGTAAACTTCCATTTATGTGCTTTAACTGTGGAAGAGTGGGGCACTATGCATCTAAAAGTCCTCATAAGAAAATAGAGAGTCAGTCAAGAGGGGAAGAGAAAACCAATTTCAGGAATAGGTTGAAAGGGAACAGATTTAATAGAAGAACATTCTATTTCCAACAATGCAACAGTGCATATGAGAGCTCAAATGACTCCCCCAATGAAGAAGGAATATCAGAATTCTTTTTGATGGCCAAGGAAGAGCTTGAGGAAGATATCTGGGAATTTGAATAAGAAGGTGAGGTAGATCTTGAGGGGGAGCTAATTATTTCCCTGGAGGAAATAGGCAAACTTAAAATTAAGAATAAGAAACAGAAAGAGATTTTTCAGAAATATGCAAAGACAAAACCATATTCAAAAGATCTTATTAAATTAAATATTGAATTGAAGAATAAAGGAAAATAGAGGATATTTTGAGAAGAGAAATAAAGGAGAAAAATCAGGAGCAAGAAAAACTGGAAGAAGAAGTGGTAAGCCTGAGGAAGAAATTAGAAAACGCCCAAATTGAATTAACTATGAATATTTATCAAATGAAAAGCTCTGGACATTTGAACAAAATTCTAAGTGCTCAAAGACCTCCTCATATAAAGGTTAGGATAGGCTATGAAGGAGAAACGAGCAAATCCAAGAAGATAACAAGAATATTATTTTTGTAAAAGTTGTAAAGGATAATGAAGTAGCAAACATGGGATCCACAGAATTAGAAACCAGCAAGACCATGTTATAAAATGAAACAAACAAAAACAACCAGAAAACTCAAATGACAAATAAATAAATGAAGAAACAATCAAATGCAAAATACTCATACTCTCCTAAGGATGAATTGAACAAATTCAGAAGATTTCAAAGGAGTTTTCTTCCCCCTGTGAGGAGCATCACTTGCTTTTCTTGCCACAAACCTGGACATATTGCAACATACTATAAGACAAAGAAAATCCAATCCAACGAGCAAAATATGCAAGAAACGAAAATAATACCTCCAACAACTCTCTCTGCCAAAGACAAATACTACTTCCATTGGTATTTTTTCTGTTGTAAAGGGTTCGGCCATAAAGCCATGGAGTGAAAAGCGTATATACAGATACTGAAGTATGGAAACTCAAGTGGAATTAAGAACAATGATGGATTCACTCGAGTACACAATCTATTCAGAAAGGAAATCAAATGTTTTAGTTGCCATAAATGGGCACAAGTCTAACGAATGTCCTCTCAAATACTGTGATCCATCTCCTTAGAAAGGGTATAAATAAAATAGTTGCATTCAGTAGAAAAGGAAACTAAATAAATGTGATCTGGTTCTAATTGCTCAAGATTAGAAGAATCAATGGTATGTGGCCAGTGGGTGCTCAAAACATATGAATGGAGACCGAAACAATTTTGTAACTTATGATGAAAAGAAATCTAGGAATGTAACTTTCGGTAATGATAAAGTAGGGAAAATCAAGGGAAAAGGCATAGCCAGCCTGAAAATTGGAAGAGAGGCTCAGGATGTACTATTTTTAGACGGTCTAAAAGCCAATATGCTAAGTGTTAGTCAAATGTGTGATAAAGGTTGTGACTTCCTTTTTAGAGCACAATATTGTGAAGTAAGGTCAATCACCACAGGAAATTTCTTGGTCAAAGGTGTTAGAACAGAGAGTAATGTTTATATATTATAAGAAAATAATGAAGCATGCCACATCGGCAAACTTGACGAATATTGGCTATGGAATAGAATATTGGGACATCTAAATTTTGACCACATCATCAAACTAATCAAAAAGGAAGTTGTCAGAGATTTTCCTACAATAAAGAAGCCACCAAATACCATATGTAAGTCCTGCCAACTGGGAAAGAAAAATCTCACAATGCTCAAAGCTAAAGACCAGCAATCTACAAGCAAGCCCCTTCAACTTGTACACATGAACCTGTGCAGACCTTCAAGAAAAAATGCACTAGGTGGAGAATCGTATTTCATGCTGATAATCGATGATTTTTCCATATTAACATGGGTGTCATTTCTTAGATACAAATCCGAAGAGTTTGATAAATTTAAGATATTCAAGGCACTGGCAGAAAATCAAACTGGATGTAAACTAAAATGCATCAGATGAGATAGAGGAGGTGAATTCATAGACGATGATTTTTCAATACCAGTGCAATTAATTTTGGATAAAACAACAGTTTACAGTTGTAGGTACACCTCAACAGAATGGAGTGGTAGAGAGACAAAACAGGTCAGTACAATAGATTTCTAGAGCAACGATGCCAGAAAAAAACATTCCTCAAACCTACTAGGCAGAAGCAGTACACACAGATGTTCATATTCTCAACAAAGCTCATCTCAAACCAAATTGTGACAAGACTGCATATGAATTATGGCATGGGAAACCGACATCAATCAAGCACTTTAGAGTCTTTGGCAGCAAATTTTTCATAAATAATAATGATGAAAAATTGGGGAAGTATGATGCAAGAGCTAGTGAAGGAATATTTTTGGGATATGCATCCAAGAGTAAGGGATATAGGTGCTACAATAAAATACTGCATAAAATTGTGGAAAGCATTGATGTGAGATTCAACGAAGATATACCAGACAGAACGAGAAGCACAAACTGCGCCAATCCTCCAGATGATCATGAAGATGAGAATCAAGAAAATGAAGAATAGAGTAAGACAATAGAAGATACTGAAATAAATTCAAAAGGACCCATGAGACACACTCAGAAGAACCGTCCTGAAGATCAAATCATTGGAGACAAGAGTGCAGGAGTCCAAACTGGAAGACAACTAGTTGAATAAACCGAGGAAGTGTACCTAGCCATGTTGTCGCAGATAGAACCGAATAATTTCAATGAATCCAGCAAAGACAAAAATTGGGTAAATGCTATGAATAAAGAATTAGACCAAATTGAGAAGAGCATGACCTGGGACTTAATGCCAAGACCTGCAGGGGCAAATGTCATTGGCACAAAGTGGATATTCAAGAATAATATGAATGAACAAGGTTAGGTAATAAAAAATAAAGACAGACTTGTATGCAAGGGATACTCTCAAATCGAAGGTCTTGACTATGATGAAACTTTTTGCCCTGTAGCAAGAATGGAAGCAATTAGAATGTTTTTGTCTTTTGCATGCTATCATGATTTCAAGGTATATCAAATGGATGTTAAGTCTACATTCTTGAATGGAGATCTAGAGGAAGAAGTCTACATGGAACAACCTGAAGGATTTTCCTTAGCATATAAACATGAATATGTGTGCAGATATCTCAAACATCAAATCTCCACCAACATTGCTATCTTATCCATGGATTTCTCCTTGCTCAGGTTCACCTCTATGAATTTCCTCCTCACACCCAGTAGCTTTGATTTTTTCTTTCAACCTATGTTTCAATTTTTGTCTCTATTTATTAGCCCATATTATTTCAACATGCCACTTAAAATTTTCCTTAAGTTCCACCCATACCTATGGTTCTTCTCATTCTATTGTATCAAATCTGTAAGCACATTCAAACGTGCTTTTATCTCAATGAGTTCCATGTCATATTCTTCATTACTCATTTTACTTATGCCAACTGCTTTGGCATATTTGTGGCTTCCCTATGAATTATTTAAATGACTTCCCATAGTCATATTCATCTTATCATCTTCGTTTGTGAGCATTCCCTTTCCCACTATGAACTAAAAAACACCTTTACACTAACAAGTCTCCTTTCTACTACACACGCATCACCAAGCTTGCTGCTTGTACTTCATATTTTGGCATTCCTATTTCCCTCCTCTAGAACCCATTTTGAGCACTCCTTGCTCCTCAAGTTTCTACAATCACTTTTCTTCCTCCCTCAAAGTTGTAGTGTATGTCAGAATTCCTTTTACACGATTCTCATTTCATTTTCTACTACAATTTTAGAAACACTTTATGAAAGTTTAGATATAAACATTCAAATATGCATCTTCAAACATTAAGAACCAAGAAACAAAATCTCAACTTTGATTCATCAATCATCTAAAAGAATTTACCAACTATAAAATAAACATAAACCTCTACATTAACCACAAATTCATCTTCTGAATTCCACTTCCAAAGAGCTTTACCACACTCTTTCCTTGTTGCTATCTACAAACACGTTTTAGTAAATACTCATTATCTGATACCAATTGATGAAAATGAATTATGGGGTCTCTTCATTTTCAATATTTTTTAAGTCTTGATCTTGGATGTAGGGGTTATGAGCCCACAAACTCAGCTCATCCTCGCTTCCACTCCAAACTGAAGAAACCTAAGGTCTACATCTAACGTTAATTAACCAAACAAAGTCAATGGGTCTATGCATTAAGCCATCAATGGATTAAATCACCATGCACACAAAAAAAATTACATAAACTAGGCATTAAAATTGTTTTAGTCGTTATGCTATTACATGGCTCCTCGACGGGTCTAATATTCATCCAATTGACTGCCTCTTTTCAATGCCCAAAGGCTACAATTTATAGAGTAAATTACAATATTGTGGACCATTTCAAGATCCAGATGTTCTCCATAAATCTCTCAACATGATCCTCTCCACAAAGCTCTTTACATGAATTTTTTTCACAAAGCTCTCAACATAATCCCTAATATCCCTCGTGGATTTGATTTTTCAAACTTTTAATGCTTTAAAAAGTAGTTAGTACCCTACTTTTTGACACCCTTTTCTCATTTTTTCCCTCTAGAAGTCATTATTGTTGATTTTTTTCGGAGGATGGGTCGATGTTCCTACATCACTTAGTTTACCCCATATATGGGGATTTACTCAATGCTTAATGTTGAGAATATGAAACTCTATGATCCTTCCATGTTATATAAGGAAGGAAGAGGAACATGTGCTACCTTCTGTATAGGATTTTTCACTAGATGCTCAGGAAGAGTTGGAAAATTATATGGTTTTACTAACTAGGTCCAAAAATAAAAGATAGGGGTAGCATGACCTTTTGAATATTGAGTTTCAAATGGAAAATTCTAGGCAAGGCTAAATAGTACACTCACGAGAAGGTGGAGGAAAAATTTCCTCACCTCATTGAATAGAGCTTTTCGGGAACAAAATCCTCCCAAAATGTGGAAGTGTGATCCAAATTGGATCATTATATTTTTTCCATCCATCTCAATTCTTTCATAATGAAAAAGGTTGAGGAATCATGTCACAAGACCATTTTTATTGGTTGGATTTATTTTGGAAAATTGGGGTTTATAACCTTCCAGTTACAGTTTGAGGCATTAAATTATGTTTTTTGGGAGTAAAAAATTGCTTCTTAAATGTCACACATTTTGTATTATTCTGCACACAAAAATATTTCTAATGGCACAAGAATTTCCTCAATCAGCGTCTATATGCAAACGTTATTCCACTTGGAAGTTGACCTTCCTGTTTTGACCACCATAATTCAAGAGGATGCCATGTAAACCCCAATTATTCATGTAAATGGGGCTAGCTACGTGATCATGATAAAGAGTAATTTAGAAGAGTCCATATTGTAACTCTAGTTAAGAGTTGAAGGAGTCAAACTTAACCACTGGTAGACTATTGGGTTGTGTTATAATTGGGTCACTAGGATCCTTCTTTTTTAGGGAATTTATTCCATATACAAGTGAGTAGCTGATAGGTATAAGGAGATAACACATAATGATTATTTGAGCAATACAGTAGCCCACGGGCCATATCAATTACTTCTTTTTACTTGTATGCATTTTGTATCCATAGAAAGAGAACAAAGTGGCATCACCTTCCAGCTGTGTTTTCTCCTGAAAGGTTTCCTAGGATACATATTGTGTCAACTATGTTTTGTGATTTTTTATTTCTTTATTCTCTATTTTCTTCATACACAATCAAAAGTAATTATCATATCCAAAAAATATAAGGATAAATAAATCCACATAGAGTAGATTTCATATTTTATATTATATTATATTTTAGTAGATATGTTGTGACAAACTATCCAGTGGAATATCCACGTTAGTTTATGGATCAAAATGTCAAGGCAATAGATCTGTAATGATCATTAATGGAAACATAATTGGTAGAATTTTTTTCTTAGGATTTAGGAAACAAGATACCAAACATATATAATCTAATATTCAAATGAAGTTATATTCAATATTATGCATTATTGTGAACGATATTAGGTGGAATTTGGAAATTATTGTTAAATGATATTTTTATACCTATCATAAAGTAATTTCATCAATATATATGCAACAACACACATAAAATAAAAATTCAAGCAGTTTATTATAGGACAACATGTAACAAATGGTTTATAATATGATGCATATTAGGCTTGTGCATTTTTTCTTTATACCAAATCTAAATTAATAATACATTTTCATAAACAAATTAATGACTCAATTTTACAATAACTCTCACAAATTCAGCATGAAAAAATTATCCTTAAAAAAATAATTGAATCAAACAATGGACTCCTACATCATTAATTTCATATTTGTTAAAATGGACTAGAAACTATCAAATACCCCACCACTATTTTCAACTGATTTCACTAACTTTAATGAATGACCATT
This sequence comes from Pinus albicaulis, assembly GCA_034641835.2. Lineage (NCBI taxonomy): Eukaryota > Viridiplantae > Streptophyta > Pinopsida > Pinales > Pinaceae > Pinus > Pinus albicaulis. The sequence goes on from CM076581.1 coordinate 256,868,119, forward strand.
TAACCTCCTAGTCTTTTGATAGGGTACTTTTATTCCCCACAAAACCCAAAGCTGCAATGGGGTTGTATAGGATATGGGTACACTAATAGAGTGAATATCAACTCTCAATTTAGGAGGTTCCCACTCGATGTAACTTCACACATACCAAACTCACAACAAATCCCGTAGTAGCCTCTCAAAAGGAAAGTACGATTAAGACATCCATCCAACAAGAGGTTGCAAAAAATGGGCTTTTTATAGCATGTTATTTTTCTTATAGAATGATTTAGTAGTGCCACTTTGATCCTCATGCAAAAATAAATGTTTTCTTTCATTCAAAATTTTGATTATTCACCCATCCAATTCATGAAATTATTTCTCTTATTTTCTTTTAAAAGATATGATTTATCTCACCCACACATATTTCCTATTTCTTCTTTTAGTTGTCTCTTAATCCAAACTTAGATTCCCTATTTTGGTGGTTAAGTGTTTCATCAACTATAGTCATCATGTAGGTATCAAATTATCATCCCCATCTATCCCCTACTTTTTATGAAGTTAAATTTTAATTACAGATTTTTAGTTTATGTTTCAACCACATAGAGATTCTTTCATGAATTTCTTTTCCAGATTTTTAAATTAGTCTTTTTTACTTTTATGCATACTTCCCTTTTCTTATTTAAAATACATATAATCCATTTATTTGGCCATATTTCCTAATTTAGAGTTCATTCCTCCCCCATATTTTAGGGTATTTTAAATGTTCTAAGGATTTATTTTATTATGGATATTTTCTCAGGTATGAAGTGATTAGGGGGAATATTTCATTTATGTTTACATTTAGCTCTAGAAGTGTAAACTTAATTTCTCATCCTCAAACTTTAATCTTTAGCCTTTAATATTTAATTTAACTATACCATTTATTTCTCTCATTTATTTTAGTATTTTAATTCATGAACATGACCCTTAATTACCTTCAATACCATGATGTAAAGGATTCCAAGTCAGTTATACCTTCAAAAAATTTCTCATCAAGTTCCAAGAGTACCACACAACTCACCCCTTAGACAATTGTGACTAAAATAGGAGAACATGGGAATGACGATGGGGGGACTATTAACTCCAAGGTTTTCCTCTATTTGAGACTAATGGTTTTGAGTATCAAAGTTCTCGCCTTGATGCACAAGCCTCAATAAAACCTCATGAGTGATCGAATATACGGTTCACCTTCATGGCATCTTGCACTTCAAAGTGAAGGTGTCTTAACACCTTCCAACCTAATTCATATATGAACTACTAGAGGTGTAATTAGGCGCATCATCATACCCCTCCCATGAACTCCCAATATGCTCCGTACAACCCCATCACCCATGTGTGAGTCGTTCAACCAAACATGTGATTTGTAATTTAAAAAACTATGTAATCAGAAATCATAGTATTATATAATATTCACATATTAAATTTCAGCATCAACAATAATCAAATGACTTAAAACAAATATTTTAAGTCATCATTCACATGTGTGCAAAGGTGGTTTCTTTCCATATTCAAAAAACCATGAGTAACATCTGATCACAAATTTCAAACACTCACAAATGATAGACACGATATGATAAATCATGATATGATTTTTATTCACAAATATTTACATATTAATACATTTTGTTATGACCCTTGGTTTTCATATTCCAAGTGGTCTCTTAGACTTCCATAACTATTCACATTAGTCCACACTAACCGTTAGTGAATTAGGTGTCCAACATTCCCCCCTTTAATCCGAAGGGGTGTATGAGTCCAAGAAGAGAGTCAAAATATAAAAGTGCAAAAATGCATCGCAATAATTGACTAAATGTTCTCTTTGAAATTATGGTATAAGGTGGGATAACTTGAGGTCTCAACCAGTGGTGGTTAAAGGTTGAACACCAACATTAGAACACTTGGTGCAGTTCCTAGAAAAATTCCAAATATTGTTAGAAGTTGAAGTCTTCTACTAGTGGAAGTGCTCCCTAATGTTTTGAAAAGGGAAACCATTGAGGTCTCAACCTGAAATTCTTGATGTAGTTCCTAAAAAAATATGGATCTGGCTATAAGTTGAAGTCTTTTGCTAGTAGAAGTGTTCCCTAATTCTTGGAAAAGGGAGACCATTGAGGTCTCAACCGATGGTGGTTTAAGGAGGGACACCAACCAAAATGCATGCTCATGGAGCATTACTCTTTCTCTGGCTACAACTATGAATATGAGTATGGCTGACTATAGCTCTAGGCTTAGTTAGGAGACTCAACATGTGCCTCTAGATCACTTGATTTATCTTTAAAGCTTATAGATGACTATTAATTCCCCCCTACCAGAGATAAGGTGAGAACATGAATAAATCTCAACTCTAAGACATGTTAATACTCAAGAAAAAATTCTATGGTATGAATGACATATCTTCTTGGTCGTTGAAGCCCATTTCCAAGAAGCGATCCATCCAAGGTGTATCTTCATTCTTGCAAGAGGCTTATTTCATAAGCATATGTTTTAAGGCTGAGTATTTTTATGGAAATTATCACATGGGTGAAGATAAAAACAATGATATTTCACATGGCCAACTCGATTATAGTGTTGAAATTTGGTAATCTGTGACTGTTGTGGAAGAGGAGAAATAGGTGAAATTGAGTTTCCTTGAAGAAACCCGATGCTTTGAAATTGTATGGGCTTAGAATAGTCCAAAATACGAAAGGACACATCCTTTTCATATCCAGGGCTAGTTATGTTTTTGTGTCTGACAATTTCTTCCCAAGGTTTAATAATGGACTTGGGAAATGCAACCTGAAATTCTGCATCTTTATGCAAAACTTATCTTGAAATGGGTACTTGATTTGAGTCAACCTGAACCTTACTAACTTGATCACTTTCGGGCTAATGGGAGTTTATCTAAAACTAAAATAGAGAACTTTTATGAACAAAAAAACAGTTCAAAGTGATGACTATGTTGTTGTATCTCATATTGTTTTATTTGTAACTCAAGATGCAAAAAAACAATTTTGTCTTGTGCTTTTTGCAAATAGGTTATAATGTTAGAGAGAGTGCCTTTAATTATTTGGATTGTGTTAGGATCTCTGTAATTTGCAATATTGGCAAGAACAAATGTTGCAGAGCCTACATCAAAACCGCTTTGGAATCTAAGGATCTATCCATCCTAGATTCAGAGAGGGATCTCTCTATGTGTGTTGTTTTCAAAGATATGATCTTTAAGGCTTATGATATGATATTAGGCTAGTTATGAAGTACAACGGTTTTATTTGGTTTTGGTTGGATAGAATATCATCAAAATGAAGGAAGTCTTTTGAAGGGTAAAGGTGTCAGTAGGTTGAAATAATGGTTCAGCTGATAGGATAGGCAAGAAACAATATTAATCCATTGGGCTATGGAGTCACAAAAGGATTTAATTGCACAACAAGTTTCAAAAGTGGTCCTTGGGGCAAGTCATCTATGTCATAGGATTCTTTAGATTGATTTTGTGATATGGAAACATAAAAAGTATTGTGAAAGAAGCAAAGGTAATAACCATATAAGAATATATTAACTTTACTAAACAAGAAAAGCCTTTCAAAGCAATTGTTTGAAGCAAGACAAAGGACAGGCAAACCATAGACTTCTTTGGGAAAAATTTTACTAAAGCACACGTTTCAAACAACAATCCAGCAATATGACTGATTACTTTTAGACAACAGAAAATATATAAGAAAAAATAGGGCAGCCTAAGATCAAGTAAGGACTTTGAAACTATCCTACTTTTGGCATACTCTCAGGGACCTTCTCAAAGCAACTGTTGGAGATAAACTAGAGGACAAGGCTAACCATAGACTTCCCTAGTTTAACTTTACTTAGCATGCAATGAAAATATCACTCAAGGACAATATCTCAAACTTTACCCTGCCAGACATGGGCTTACCAACATTCCTTGACTAGTTACACTCTATTGAAATCACTCCCAAACACACATTTAGAGGAAAGCATAAAGATAAAGATTTATCAGTGAGAAATAGGGTACTTTGCAGTAAATCCTAATCTATATTTGTTTTTTTTTATCAGATAAAATGGAAAGTATGGAAAACATGAGAAAAATAAAAATTATAGTAAGAAACACATCACCATTGACACAGACCAAGATCCCATAAATCAGCTTTGTATTATGATGTTCAAACCAGTTACAATCTTCAAGTCCAGTGGGTCTTTACAACTTCAAACTTCTCATCTCAGCCTATCTTTCCTCAATTAAAAACAGAGCTTCAGCAGCCTCAGTAACTATTTACACTTGATAGGTATTCAACAACCAACAATAATAATGAACTCCTTATATGATATTTATAGGTAAATTTGAGGAGGTGGAGTGAAAAGAAGGTCTATTTGTTCAATTAATACAGAGTAAGTGCTTCTTGGCCTTTGGGAGGCCTAAGGGAGAAAATTTCTGATGTTTATCTTTGTTTTAATCAATTTTACATTTAACTTTCATCAACTTCAGTCACTTTTGTTGACATTGGATGCTTTTGGTAGGCTAACAATTAATTTTGAGCTGTCTTTGGCAAATATCTCTGACTTTGCATTCAATTTGTATTATTTTGAGGAAATAGGCCTGTAGGTGGCATTTTGAGGATTAATTGCCTCATTGATGTGGCATTTGGAGGCTTCCTTTGTTGACCTGTCAAGTTTAGTGGCTTTAAACACTGATTAGGCCTTGATCTTGCTTTAAGGCCCTCTTTTCATCTTCAGGGTTTTTAAACATTTTCATGCTGACTGTATTCACCTTTAAACTGTGTATTTAACCTTAAAACTGTAGGATTAAACCTTTAATCCTTCAATCTTATGTATTAAAACTTTTAACTTTAATTATTCACATACTTTCCCTTTAATCCTCTATATTAACCTTTAAAACATTGGTTAAGTCTTTAATATCCAGGCTTTTTGACTTTAACCTTTATCTTCAAGCTTCACGGTCTTTTCCCTTTGCTGTGGATAGGAGGTTTTCATCGAAGCAGGAGGGTTTCATAATATAACCAACACTCAGGAAGCCCTGGTCAAACCATGAAAATAAATCCTGGTAACTCCCTTTTTGCGCAATTTTGCCTCTGTTTGGACCACGAGGGTCATCACCTTCTGGCCATATTTCATTATGAATCATGAGAAGGCCTTTGGCCTTTAGAACTGCCATCGAATCCTGTAAAAAACTAAATAAAATTGTTAATAAAACCATGCGGTATTTGAAAAAACTTCTTTGGAGGCTAGCGGAGGCGGAAGAGCAGGATATGAGGGGAAACAGTATGCAGGAAGAGGTTCGATCGAGGAAACCTGCAAAAACTAGGTTTAAAACTATATTTGGCACGAAATGTGGCTTTGTGGTTTTGTGAAAACCACGAATCGTTTTCGCGCTCGTAAACGGTGGTAAGCGGTTTATTATAAAACGAACGCAATATCGTTTATCGCATGACACGTGTCCTCCAAAAAACTGGTGGCTTCACATGAGTTTGGGTGGTTAATCCCCAGACGGGAGAGTTACGCGAAACGCGATATTGATCGTTGGATGAGGAGGGATAGCTCCAACGGTGGGGGAGGAGTGCGATGGGAAAGGTGCATGGGCGAGGGTTTTAGTGGGAACCAGGTGGCAAGCAATGATTGGGAGCGGCGCCTAGGTAGTGGGAGGTGGGTCCGGAGGGGTTGGATGTAGATTCAAACGAGAGTCGTTGGATTTCATGGATCGACGTCAGGGATATGTTTATGCGGGTGAAGGATTTATATCAGTTGGGAGGATGAAGGGTAGGAGGGGAGGCATGGTGGTCGTTGATCTTTGAAGATCAATGGTAGGGATGGTGTGAGTTTTTAATAATCGTGGCAGGGGAAAAATATAAAGGGACGCGGCTTAAATAATAAGGAAAGGCAGGGTTCGATGGGGGGATAAGGTGACCCGAGCTGGAGAAAAAGGGGCTAGTGGCTAGGATTTTAGTGCCAGGTCATGGGTGAAGTTCATATGACTGGGAAGGAGCTGGGGGCAAAGCCAGAAGGGGCTTAAAACCCAAAGTTTTAATATGAGCAAAAAAAGGCTTAAATGAGGCTTTTTGAAGTGTTTTTTAAGATTCCGATAAGGAAAAAGGGACAATTTAAACCATAAAAAGGGATTTTTATGAGTTTAAAAGGGATTTTTGAAGATTTTTTAGGATAATGAAGGGTAAATGAGAAGGAGAAAAGGGGATTTTCAGAGGAAAATGAACGATAATAAAATGGAAAAATGAGTGAAATAGGCTTAGAAAATGATGGAAAAAGGCCTTAAAAACAGTCTCTTTGGATATTAGCATGGATTTTTGGTGGATTTTTTAAATAAAACAGCAGTGAAGATTACTCTTTGAGTTTAGAAAGCATCAGAAGGCTTCAAGAATGAGAAATTTTCGATGAAAATAATCTCTTGAAGGTTCAAGACTTGTTTTAACCATCATTTGCTCTGACAAAAATTTACTAATGGCTAACAGTGGCTCCATTTGGGGATGGCAGCTCCTTGGAGGTGTCAAGAACTTCAGAAATTGATCTCTGGGATGTAGACCTATGCCTTATCCATTGAAAATCTATCCTTCATTAATCATGCTGCTTAAAAAAGATGATCAGTATTTTATATCAACAAACAAACTTCTTTTTCCCCAAACATTCTACTTACACAGCCTACTTTTCCTAACATTTTTTCTTCATAAGGTGCACTTGGACTTGCAAACCTATGACATAAAAATTTTATTCTTTTATTGAAAACAAAAAACTAATCTAAATCTACCCTTATTTCTTCCATGAGTTCATATTAGACAGTTGAACTCATAAATTCTCTATCTATGCTACTATCTGGCAGAATTAAACTGTCTGCCAGATTTTATTCTCTATATTCTAAAACAGAAAATTTAAAACACAGCTAAGTCAGGATTAAACTGTCTGACTTGCTATGATGTCTATGGCTATATGTACAAGCTACACATAGACTTTATTTGCAGAAAATTTAAAACAAAACTTGAAGGCTTAAGATCTGAGATTTTAAAACATCCTTCATTTTTTCTTATGACTCAGATTTTGATCTGTTTTTGAGTCATTCTTTCTTTTGATTCTTTGGTTGAAGTTTTTAGTGTATTATAACCATTCTTTTCTTTTCCTTTGGCTCAAATTTTGGTCTGATTAGAGCCATTTCTCTCTATCCTAATCTAGTCTATTGATAAGCCAAGATTTCATTGTTTGGAAAATCTGATTCACTAACCTAACAGAAGTAAATTGAAACCTATCTAGTCATGATTAGGCTGTATGACTAAATAGTAGTGCTCTTCTCAATTAGTGGCATTTAAGCTTACACACTTTCAGATTTTTCCTTTTCTTTTTTGGTATGGGGTTGTACCTTTCTTCTTTTATCTCTGCCCTCTTTTTCTATTTTCTATTGTTTTTGTATTTTTTCTTTTCTCAAATTTAAAGGCAGTGTTATATACAATGAACAAAAAAAGTCTGAAACTAAAAAAAATCAGCTAATAGAAATAATGTTTGAGAACCCTGCCATTTACAAGACCTCCAAAATATTCAGCTCCATCCAATTCTTACGAAAAGAATGAATTGTTTCCAACAGAAGATTGAATAAGATAAGGGTCTTGCCATAAATTATCAAAATTTCCATGTTTTCCTTTATCTTCCCTCCTTGAATCCCATTTTAAAACTTTATCACCAATTTTAAAATCACTTGCCTTGATTCTTTTGTCAAACAACTTCTTGATGTTTTCTTGTAGTTGTTGTGCTCTAATGTATACTTCCTCCCTGGTTTGTTGTAGATGTATGGTTTAGTTTATTCTTCTTGTCATATCATCATCTTCAGACTGTACTTCTTGGATCAGTTTCATGACTAGCAAAACTGGTTGGAAATATTGCATTAGTTCCATAAACTAGCTGGTAAGGAGACATCCTAATTGAATTTTTAACTGTCAATCTGTCTTCCCATAATGCATGTACTAGCTTACTGTGCCATGATTTTTTTTTATCTTCCAGCAACTTCTTGATTATGTTTACCAAAATTTTATTTGAGGATTCTGCCAAACCATTACCTTGAGGGTAATAGGTTGTAGAATGACCCAATATAATCTGATATTTATGACATAATTCCACCATATTTTTAGACCCAAATGCAGCAGCATTATCAGTTATAATATTCCTAGGGCAGCCAAATCTAGACAGTATATGGTTTTCAAGGAATGAAATGATGACTGAATCTGTGGTATTCCTAGATGGGATGGCTTCTATCCACTTGGTAAAATAGTCTGTTGCTATGAGGATCCATCTATGTTGGGCAGATGAGGTAGGATGGATTTCCCCAATGAATTCTAGACCCCACCACTGAAAAGGGGCTTCAACAGTGATTGGTTGCAGAAGTAAGGAAAGTAGTTTTCTTTTTCCTTCAAAAATTTGACATTTGTGACAGGCAATAATCATTTTGTGGACATCTCGAAAGAGAGTGGGCCAGTAGTAACCAGCTCTAAGGATTTTGTTATCAGTATACTTCCAGTAGAGGTGGCCTCCACATTCTCCTTCATGAAACTCATGCTTGATCTTATTTGCTTCAATCTCAGGAAAACATTTAAGAAATAATCCACTAGCATTTTTCCAATATAAAGATTTATCCAAAATGCAGTAATTTATAGCTTTCAACGTCAAAAAACTTGTCTTTGTTTTAGACAAATCGGGAGGGGAATTAAGATTGAGAAAAACATACAAAATATCAGCATACCAAGATGAATTCAGAAAATGATCTTCAATTATTGGAGCTATCAACTCCTCCTGTTCATCTAATGCATTAAACATGTTTATATCAAGAGCTTGAAAGTTGGATTCAGCCATAAGTTTTGCTAGACCTTGACCTTTTATGAGCTTAGTGGGCTTGATTTCTAAGTCATATTCTAAAATTACAGCAATCCACTTTCCTCTTTTGTCATCTGGATCTTGGGTCAATATGTCTTTTACAACTGAATGGGGCACAAATGCTATAATGTGGGAATGTAAAATGTAAACTCTGAAGTCTTTTAAGGTTTTGACCAAGGAAAAGACTTGTTTTTCCATTATATTATACTTCAGACGTGCATCTCTTAATCATTAGGGGAATTTTGAGGTCTAAAATGGGCCTCCTAAGGAAATAATAAAATAATAGTTAAACCAATAAAATAATATTTATGAATTTGAAATTCACTTTTTGCACCAAAATCAATGTAACCATGGTTAAATTCAATTAAAAAATTATACCAAAATAAAAAAGATAAAAAAAATTGTATTTATGTGACTATAAATAAGAATGAGATTTTCAAGAAAAATTCATTATCATTGCACAACTAATGCATTTGTCCTTTGTACTGGACTAATTTAAAATAAAATATAAATATAAATTCATAAATTCTTAATTATAGAATATATTATTAATTAACATTTATATTATTTAAATTATATAATAACATGTAATTAATATACTATATAAAAATAATATAATATAATATATTGTTTTATATATGAATTTTATATTACATATTGAATTGATTTGATTTATAAATAAATATTTGAAAATATACAAATATAATATATATTGAGAAGTGTGTAAATACATGAAGATTGTGTAGGGATATGCATTCTTTCTTTCAAAAACTACGAAATGACAATAATAATATTTTATTCAAAAAGTGTGAAATAACATTTATTATGAGTACTTTACTTTATGACTTTAAAAGTACTTAGAGCACTAACATGGTTAACCATGAGTTTTTATCCACCATTAAGAAGGTGACAAGTAAGTACCTTTAACTCAAGCAATGCCACCTCAACCATTAGGGATGATGTCATCTCCTAAAATGTGATTGGTTCTCATAAAGTAAATTTCGATTGTACATTTTTCTTAGGAGGCCCATTTTAGACCTCAAAATTCCTCTAATGTGTCTTGCTGAAAAATGCAATTGGCTGCTCTTGTCCATTTATGTTTTTCTGTAATAGGACAACAGCTACTGTGTTATGATGCAAATGAAAAAATGAAGAAATAGTTTATAAATTCAGGAATAATGAGAACTGGTGTCTTGGTAAGTGCTTGTTTTACCAGCTCAAATGATTTCTTTGCTTCTAAGGTCAATTTAACTCCTCCTCCTCTTTTAAGCATGTTTGTCATGTTTCTAAGGAGTTCAGCAAAATTGGATATGAACCTTCTCAATAAATTAATCTTTCCAATGAAAGATTGAACGTTCTTGATGTTTCTAGGATGGTTGATTTGAAATATACCATCAATCCTCTTTGGGTCTATCCTTATTCCCTCTTCAGATATGATATGTCCAAGAAGTTTACCAAAATTCTTGGAGGCCAAACAATGTTTTCTTTGGATTTAAGGACAACCCATATTTTCTGCATTTCTCAAAGACTTTTCTCAAGTGTATTAGGTGTTCTTCATCTGTTTTAGAATAGACAATGATATCATCTAAGTAAATCACTATGAAGTAACATATTTCTTCTGAAAATGAAATATCCATGGCTCTCTGAAATGTGGCACCAGCATTAATTAAACCAAAGAGAATTTTCAAATACATAAAAGTACCCCAAGGAGTAGTAAAGGCTGTTTTAAGTTGATCATCGGGATGTACCAATATTTGATTGTAACCTGAAAAACCATCTAGCAAATAAATTATTCTAGAACCAACTACCCTTTGTAAGATATGATCCATTTTGGGTAAGGGATAATTGTCCTTTAATGAGGCTTTGTTTAAGTTTCTAAACTCAATGCAAAGCCTTATTTCTCCTGTTTTCTTCCTAACATATACAAGATTAGACACCCACTCTGAGTATCTAACAGGTACTATAATTCTGGCATCATACATTTTTCTAATTTCTTTCTCAACCAGAGGTAATTGAACAGGGTTAATTCTACCCAATTTTTCTTTAAAAGGCTTCTGGTTTTCTTTGAGGAGCATCTTATGCTAGATTATTTCTGTATCATATGATTTTAGATCTTTATAACTCCATGAAAATACATCAAAAAATTATTTAAAAAGCTCAATGTATTTTAGTTTAATGTGAGATGGCAGTGTCTTGGATAATTTGATCATTTTGGGCTTTTTCTCACTGCTTATGTTGCATTCTTCCACTTCAGATTCAATAGGTTCCAATTTTGGTTTTTTGGCAGCATCATTCAAGTCAAACAATTCTTCTAATGGGACCAGTCCTCTTGGAAAGTTGTGATCTTTAAATTGCAGCACTTCTAAGTCTTCATTTTCTCCATCTGTGCTATTTTCTGTTGTATGTTTGGGTTGATAGGTTAATAGATTTATTTCAGCAATCTCAGGAGATTTTTCTTCTTTAAAAAGTGGATTTTCTTCAATATGACAGTCTTGTTCATACTCTGAATCTGAGTTTGGTGTTTCAAATTCATTTTTGGACTATAGAAAGTCTTCTATTTGTTTATCTCTATCAAAAACTTGCCAGTATATTTCATTATCCGGGACAGCTGGTTTATATTTGACTTGGGTGGTGCATTGCTTGGTTTCATAAGGTGTTAGACAAGTTCTAGCAACAAAAGCTAATCCATTAGCAAGAATGTTTTGGTCCCTTGGGACAAAGGTAAGTTGGAATTCAGCAAATTTTTTCAACAAGTCCATGGCATCATCTCTGTAGGCTCTAAGTCTAGGATGTTTAGCAGTATATTCCCCATTTACTTGCCTAATTATCAACTCTGAATTCCCATGAAATTTTATTTTTTTGGCCCCTAATTTCTTCAATAAATGCAGGCCTAAAAGGAAAGCTTCATACTCTGCTATGTTGTTTGTACATTGAAAGTTTAATCTATAGGAATGACCCTCAACATGATTGTTTTTAGTGTTATGCACCCATATGTCTGCTCCTACACTAGTTTTAGAGCAAGATCCATTGAAACTCACACTCCAAAGAGGAATGTTTTCAGATTTGTCATTTATTTCATTGTTGCCCTCTTTATTTTGTTTACCTAATGTATCATTGTGTTGTTTCTGCAGATCTGCATTAAGTTGAATCCTATTTTGCTCCTCAAGATCTTCAATGTTTTGAGGTTCTATTCTTTGACTTTCATGATCTGCACTATATTTATGACTGTTTTGGACCTCAAGACTCGTGATATGTTTGCTGTGATTTTCTGAACTAGCAAACTATCTTTTAGTTTTCTCCTTTTTTTCCTTTTCATCTATGGCTTCCACTATGTTTGGATGTGGAGTGACCACTATATTGGGTGATGTTTCATTGACTAACTCTTGTTCATTAGGAATCTCATCATTGTAAAGAATGAATGAATCGAGGTTAGTGTGTATGGAATAAAGAGGAGAGTTTTCTGGTCTTTCTTGGTTACTCACCATGTATTTCATGTGTGTTTCCCTATAGAGTCTTCTAGGTTGACTAAAGACAGGGATGGTGGCATAAGTCATATCCATCTGCATAGTTCCTTGCAACTTAGCACCCCATGATCTTGAAAGAAGCATGCCATATTTAAAGGGAATATCAGCCACTACAATGTCCATACTAAGCTTTTCGTTGGAATTTGAGCTAAGTTAACACATAGATCTTTTATTAGGCCTACGAATTTTACTCTTCTTCAATCAAAGGAATATAAATCTTTATAAGGTCTGGTTACCTCTAAACCTAATCTTTCCATTATTACTTTGGGCATAAGGTTATGTGATGCTCCTGAATCAAGCATGGCATTGTGCAAAATATTATCATGGATATTCAAACTGATGTAGAGTGGAGGGGTAGTTCCTTCTTGAAATTTTCCTTGAATCTTAGGACCAAATAGAAGCTCTGGTGTATCATCATTTAAGTTAACAATATTATGGATTTCTTCTATATTCATAGCTTTCAAAACCTGACATCTATATACATTCTGAGTGACTAACTTAGTGAGTGGGACAAAGATTTTAATTTTGGAAATTTCATTCTCTAGGCTAAAGGGAATCTAATTTTTCAAAACATTTGATTCAACCTTCTTAGTCACTGATTCATCAGCAAAATCAGCTTGCTGATTTCTACTATTTACAGCGGTTAAAATGGTTTTTTCAGGAGCATTAGCTGAAATGCTAGTGCTGCAAGGGTCACAACTATGTTTTTCATTGATTTGGGTGTTTTTTCCATTGTTTGGATCAGAACTTTCAGCCATAGTTTTATGATTTTCTACTGTCTTTTTGGAAGTATTTACAGGGCTATTTTTGGCAGAATTTTCAAAGGTTTTCTTCTTGAGAGTTTCTTGATTTTTTTTACTTCTTAGGTCATATTGTTTAGGTGATCCTATGATGGAATTTTCAAAGTCTGGATCATAGTATTCATTTTATGGTCTTCTATAATCATAGGGTGTATATAGACCTGGTTTTCTTTCATAAATGAAATCAATGTTGGAAATACTAAGAGGGGGGGTAAATCAATATTCCTTTCAATTAGAGAATTAGTTAATTTTCAATTATTATCAGTGTTTATAAAATGATAGCAGAAAACAAGAGGAACACAAATGCACACAGTTTTTAAGGTGGAAACCCACTCCGGGACAAAAGCCACCTAATGCTTTTCTAATAATTCTTTAATATTCAACTCCAATTGAAAATAAAGCTCCAACTTCGTAGAATCTAGAAAAGCATTCTTCTCCAGCTCCCACTGGATGGATGCTCCAATGCCCGAGATTCTTCAGTAGTCAACTGAACAGATGCCCCAACACCCAATGAGCTACAACTCACCCTAACACCACCCTACCACCCTATAGAATAATAAAAGAAGAATGGACTCTCGTACCAGGGAAAATGGTCCACTTTACAATGATATAGAATGACGTAGAAGAAGAAGATATACTAAACCATAACCCCAACTTTAACACAACCTCCTAATGATGATCCTAGACATCCCAACACTACCTCTTCAACCCTTGGCAGATAGACACTAGTAAAAAATTTACAATAATGTATTTACAATGACTTAGTACAATTATACCTTTACAATGATTGTAACTAAGTCATTGTAAATACATTATTGTAGTGTATTAGTGCTTCCCACTTGAAGACTTCGTATGATGAACTTCTTGCTGCTGTTATGCACCTTAGTTGCATAACAGCAGCAGTGCATAATAAGGGCATTTTAGTGCTGCCCACTTGAAGACTTCGTATGATGAACTTCTTGCTGCTGTTATGCACCTTATTTGCTACTCTTGTCATGCTACCATCTACTGCACCTTGCTTTGCTTTGCTGCCATAGAAATTCTGCTCCTTTGCAACCCTTGACAACACATGATCTAGTTTTTTCTTGTCTTCTAGGAGCTCGATATTGAATCTGGTGTATCTCTGTTATTTCAAATCCCAAATATCTAATTTTTGGTCATGTAGTAGTCCTCTGAGTCATCTTTCCAATACCATAGGTCTGACCCAATTTGGATTCTTCAAGAGAGAGTTATATCCAATCTCTCACAATGTCGTAATTATGGACCGTTTTAGCGGAGCACACTTGTACGGCATGCCACATGTCACTGTTTCTTCATTTGACTCTGAAATTAATAGAGTGAAAATTAAATACTATGCACTATCTACTACCATTTGCATAATTCCAATCTGATACTCAGAGAGAGAATTATGACGAATTTACCAAGGTCACTTCTTTGAGATTAATTTTAGGATCCTGCAAAAACCCTGACTTCCATAGATCATATCTCCAAAAATGTTGCGTACCTTGATCTAAAATTTTTACAAAAGCTTCCTCAGGATTTCGGCTTTGCCTCATAAAAATTTCAGCTTCTGAGCCTTCGTAGAAAAAAATTTAGAGCGAAAATTCCACGATGACTTGTTTCAGATGCGAAATCCCTTGCATAAGGAGGAAATGAGGATCACAATTTATATAAATGCTTAGGTTGAGAGGGGCTTCAACAAGTGAATGTGGGAGGGATTTGGGAGGGATTTTAGGAGCTTAAAAAATATTAATTATGACTTTTCAATGACCCATGCCCCAACCCCATGGGGTTTTAGCCCACTAACTGGGGGTACAAACTTCAAACATGAATATCTCTCAAACTGTGAAGAATTACATGGCGTGTCATATATCAACGAAAACATCTCGACAAGTAGAAACCATCAAAAGCATTATTAATCCAGAATGTATTAATTTAGTAGGTTAAAATTCCCATGCAATATTGGGTTAGCCCCTGGTGCTGCTTGGGTTGACATCAATGAAAACCGCTGATCAAAAATCTCCCCCTTTGGCATTGATGGCAATACAAGTACTCCCCTTGCGATCATGACACCTCTTCCTACAACATTCTCTCCCTCTTTGACATCAATGTCAAAGGGTAAATCCCCCTGAAACACAACCATCCTACGGACTTGTACACACTCCCACTCCCCCTGACACACAACCGTCCTGCAGACCTGTAATCTACTTCCACTTCCCCCTTTATATTCTAAAAAAGGAAAATCTAATGAGAACTTGGGACAATCCCAAGCTTTTGGTGAAGATATTCCAATGTTGGCGAATATTTAATATGTGATTCTTTTGGTGCTGCTTGGAATCTTGCTACTTGTCCAACTACTTCATAACATCTGTTCGAGAGGCTGTTACATATAGAATACTACTAATCATAGATTTTTACAACCTTTGATCCACATCCTTAGCTGAGTCGTCTATGCTCAATTTTCAACCTGTTACCATTGGAGTAAGGATAGGTTTGCAATATTCCATTTTAAATTTCTTGAGCATTTCCTTGATGTACTTGGCTTGACATATAAATATTCATTTCTCTTGTTGAGATATTTTAAGCCCTAAGAATTATGTCAGCTCACCAAATAAAGACATCTCAAAATCACTTTGCATCTTTGTAGCAAACTTCTTACTTAGTCGATCATTATTGCTACCAATTATTGTATCATACTCTTTAGCTATTATACATGCTTTAGTTGCTTCATCCAAAACATATATGTCATTTGGAGCTTGACTTGCTGTAGCCACAATTTCACCATACACGCCTTTCCTAATTTCACATTTTGTGGAGTTGAATAGTATTGTGTGTTCTTGATCACACATTTGTCCAACACTGAGCAGATTGTGATTCATGTTTTCAACCAATAGAACATTCTTGGCTAGAGCATATTTTCTTCCGAGAGTGACTGTACCTAATCCTATAACATTTGAAGATCCATCATTTCCAAAGGACACGGTTCCATCCTTCTTCTCTTTCAGAGATATAAATTTATTTCTATCTCCAGTCATATGCGTTGAGCAACCACTATCAACATACCACACATCTTTGTTCTTTTGAGCCTTGAAAGCGAGAGCACAATTATCATTCTTCTTCTTCTTCCATGTTCATTCGTTCTGTGACTTCGAAGATTCTTCTGGAGGATTTTCAATTCTGCAGTCTTTGGCTGTGTGCAAAGTTTCGAAATTTGTAACATTCAATATTATTTCTTAAATGTTCAAATCTATTGATGTTTCGCTGAGCCCTAGGAGGTTCATATTTGACAGATCTCCTGAAATTGTATTCGTTCCTAGGGTACGTGAGACATTCTATAGCTTTATGACCAAATTTTCCACTTGAATAATAGTAGCCATAAAAAATATGTTGGTACCTGGATGGAAATTTTCGTTGAGGAATTGTCTTCCAAGGTTGTTCTTGTGAATCTTGTCCAGTGAAGTCTACATGCATGTCAGATCTCATAGGTTCATTGTATTTTGTTCTAGAAGGTCCTGATTCTTCTTCTTTGTAACCGATGCCAGTTCTGTCGTTGTAAGATCGTTGAATATTGATGAGTTCTTCCAATTCCCTTGAGCTTTTGGCATAGTTTTGGATAGTTTTTACTTTCTTCACTTCCTCACGCAGCGAGACTACTTTGGCTTCTAATTCTTCCCTTTATTGGTTGCTTTCTTCCAACTTCTTTTGAAGTGACTCTTCAATGCATTTTTGTTCTTCAACTTCAATTTTGAGACATTAAACTTGTTCTTCAAGAGTATTGGAACGGATCTTCTCCACCTTGAGAGCTTTTATAAGCCTGATTTCTTCATCATAAAATTATTCTATGGTCCATCCTTCTTCTTCATTGTTTGAGACCTCTTGTTTATTGTGCTTGGCCATAAACAATACTCTCTCATTGGCTTCTTCTTTACTGTCACTTTCTTCATCAGATGATGAGCTATCTTCTTTAGAGAGAAAGTTCCTTTTGGATCCTTGCTTGTTGAATTTCTTAAAGCCTTTCTTTCCTTTTGAGTTTCCATCACTTTTTTTTGGAAATTTTGTTGCAAAATGCCCAACTTCATTACAGCTGAAACATATCAATGGAATTTTACCTTTGAATTTTCCCTTACCAGGTTTTAGTTTTCTCGTAAAGTAAGCATATTCTTCATCTGAAAGACCTTCTCCATCATCTCCCTTTTCTTCACACTTGCAGGTGCATGTTATTTCAATTGAAGGTTTTTTGTCCTTATTGGTTTGCTTAGATGCAACGAACGTAGTTTCTAGATTTGAAGTACCCTTTTCTTCATCAAGTCTCATTTCATATGCTATGAGAACTCCATGTAATTCTTCCTTGCTGAGTTTGTCCAGATTTGCACTGTATTCTAAGACCGATACCTTTGGGTTGAATCTCCCTGGTAATGTTCTAAGAATATTCCGTATAATAGTCTTCTCATCAACTGGCTCTCCCAATCCTTCCAGAGTATTGGTTATTTCATCAACGTATTGGAAGTATGCAGCAATGTTGCAATCTTCTTTCATTCTGAGTTGCTCAAATTTTGCTCTATAGATTTGAAGCTTTGCTTCTTTGACATTTGAGTCACCTGCATATATATTTTCAAGTTTGTCCCATACATTTTTTGTGGTTTTACAACCCAACACATTATGATAAGCAGATTCAATAAGTCCACTGATAATAATATTCTTTGCTTTTGCATCATTTAACAAATTCTTCTTACCTTGTTCATCCGCGGTTGATGTAAATCCATTTTGAACAGTGTCCCATACTTCGTAACCTTGTGCCAAGAGATAGACCTCCATTCTTCCTTTCCATAGTGCATAATTATTTTCATTGAATAGATGTACACCATTCTTGGTATGCTCCATGACCCCCTTCTAGCTGTTAAATTGCTATTGAAGGAACCAAGCTCTGATACCAATTGTTGGAAATACTGAGAGGGGGGGGTGAATCAATATTCCTTTCAATTAGAGCATTAGTTAATCATTAATTATTATCAGTGTTTGTACAATGATAGCAGCAAACAAGAGGAACACAAATGCACACAGTTTTTAAGGTGGAAACCCACTCCGGGACAAAAACCACCTAATGTTTTTCTAATAATTCTTTAATATTCAACTCCAATTGAAAATAAAGCTTCAACTTCCTAGAATCTAGAAAATAATTCTTCTCCAGCTCCCACTGGATAGACACTCCAATGCCCGAGATTCTTCAGTAGTCAATTGAATGGATGCCCCAACACCCAATGAGCTACAACTCACCCTAGCACCACCCTATCACCCTATAGAAGAATAAAAGAAGAATGGACTCCCGTACCAAGGAAAATGGTCCACTTTACAATGATATAGAATGATGTAGAAGAAGAAGATATACTAGACCATAACCCCAACTTTGACACAACCATCTAATGATGATCCTAGACCTCCCAACACTGCCTCTTTAACCCTTGGCGGATAGACACTAGTACAATTTTTACAATAATGTATTTACAATGACTTAGTACAATGATTATATGCAGTGCTGCCCACTTGAAGACTTCATATGAGGAACTTCTTGCTGTTGTTATGCACCTTGATTGCTTCTCTTGTCATGCTACCTTCTATTGCACCTTGCTTGGCTTTCCTTCCATAGAAAGTCTAGTCCTTTGCAACCCTTGACAACACATGATCTAGCTTTTTCTTGCCTTCTAGGATCTCGATATTGAAGCTGGTGTATCTCTGTTATTTCAAATCCTCAATATCTAATTTTTGGTCCTGTAGTAGTCCTCTGAGTCGCATTTCCAATTCCACAGGTCTGACCCAATTTTGATTCTTCAAGAGAGAGTTATACCCAATCTCTCACAATGCCCTAATTATGGACTGTTTCAGCAGAGCGCACTTGTATGTCGTGCCACATGTCATTGTTTCTTCATTTGAATCTAAAATTAATAGATCAAAAATTACATACTGTGCACTATCTGCCACCTTTTACGGAATTCCAATATAATACTCAGAGAGAGAGTTATGATGAATCTACCAAGGTCACTTCTTTGATATTAATTTCAGGAGCCTGCAAAAACCCTGACTACCACAAATCATATCTCCAAAAATGTTGTGTACCTTGATCTAAAATTTTTACAGAAGCTTCCTCAAGATTTCAAATTTTCCTCATAAAAATTTCAGCTTTTGAACCTTCGTAGAAAAAAATTTAGAGCGAAAATTCCACGATGACCTGTTTCAGATGGTGAAATCCCTTGCATAAGGAGGAAATGAGAATCACAATTTATATAAATGCTTAGGTTGAGAGGGGCTTCAACAAGTGAATGTGGGAGGGATTTTAGGAGCTTAAAAAATATTAATTATGACTTTTCAATGACCCATGCCCCAACCCCATGGGGTTTTAGCCCACTAACTGGGGGTACAAACTTCAAACATGAATATCTCTCAAACCGTGAAGAATTACATGGCGTGCCATATATCAACAGAAAAATCACGACAAGTAGAAACCATAAAAATAATTATTAACCCAGAATATATTAATTTGGTAGGTTAAAATTCCCATGCAATATTGGGTTAGCCCCTGGTGCTGCTTGGGTTGACATCAATGACAACCGCTGATCAACAATTAGAATCCTCATTGCTTACTCCCAACATGTTTATGTGTTCATCCTCTACTCGTTAATTTGTTTCATCATCCTCATTGACATAATTTTTCTTGAAAATGAGGTTTGATCTGTTGATCATCATCTCTTTGTCTGTTTTGAGGTTTATTTCTTCTAAAGTTCTGATTTTGGTTTTGGGATTTATTCCTATTTTGAGGAGATGTTTGATTTTCTCTAGATTGAGCTCTCTCATACATGCTCATTCTCTCCATCATCTTCTCCATCATTCTTTCTAGTTTTGATTTAGATGTGGAAGGTACAGTTTCATCCCTATATGATACCCTCTTCTTAGTCTTCATTCTAGCTCTTTTCTCAATCAGATTTGTTTCCACACTAAGAGCTCCCTTTTGCATGTCTTCTAAAGTTAAGGGATCCCTTTCTCTTAGTTGATAGGCCATTTTAGGATCAAATCCTTCAGGGAATTTGGCCAAAGCTGAGCCTTGTGGAGGTTTCAAATCTGGGGGTAGTGCATTATAAACACTATTAAATCTAGTGCAATAATCTTGAACACTTTCCCCAGTATTTCTCTTGAGGTTGTTATAATCTGAAAGTATTTGGAGAGGGTTCTTCCTAATTTGCCATTTGTTTATGAATGTTTGATGGAAATCTTGTAGATCATTGATACTATGAGGAGTTAAGCCTTTGAACCATTTTCTTGCTTCTCCCCCTAAACTTTGAGCAAGAAATGTCAGTTTAATGGTCTCATCATTTATCTCATTTCTATCAAAATAGTCATTCATCTTGTCCACATGTATTTGAGCAGTAATGGAGCCACTAGCATCATATAATGGTATCTTGGACTGATAGTCCTGTGGCAAATTGGCTGAAGGTAAAGGAAGGAATATAGGAGCATACCATGCTACCATGATAGGAGGTTGTGGAAAAAATGGGGGGTTTACAAGTGGAGGGTTTATGAAAGGAGGAGGAGGATGGAATGGAGTAGTTTGTACAGTGGGTGTATGAATAACAGAAGTTCTTGGACCAGCAAGAGACTGTTGAGCAGATCTTGGATGAGACAAACCAAAGTTATGAATGAAATGAAGGTCGGGTGGGGTGGTTTCTCTACTACTAGGATGTTTACCACTCTGTTGGGGTGAGTGTGGAGACTCAAAGTCTATCTGATCTATATCATCAAGTGACCTAGTTCTGAATGGGTTTCTTAAGTCAACTTGTGTATCTTGTAGAGCTAAGAGATTTTCAGGGACATAGTTAGCTCTATGAATTGGTCTGAAAATAGTTGAAATGTTGGATTTAGGATATTTCCTAAGGATACTTTCTGGATTTATCAACTATCTCAAGAGGATTTGGGTCAGGATAGGCTCTAGTGTAAATTCTTCTAGAAGCCACTATGTGGTGTTCTTAGACCCAATAATGAGAAAATTTCAGCCAAATATGACAATATTTAAGAGGCTAACTAATCTTTTTCAAATAAAAGTCAATTGTCAAAGTCTTTTTAACTGGGTTTGAAAGAATTTCCCAGTGAAGCCTTAAGAAAAAACTAGTGGGGTCAACAGGCCTACTGAATACCAATGGAGTTGTCAGGTGAAGGATTTTTACTTGTTCTCAAGGTTTTTTTGTTGTTCACCATCAACAATCAATAATAACCAGTCTTGGTGACACTTGATTCATGTAGGAATAGGGGTTAATTGAGTTGTGAAGTTATCTATTACTCAATACTTCCCCCAGTATGGTTGCCACTATGTTAGGGTCTCTGTAATTTGCAAGATTGGAAAGAAAAAATGCTGCAGAGCCTACATCAAAAGCGCTTTGGAATCTAAGGATCTAGCCATCCTAGATTCAGAGAGGGATCTCTCTATGTGTGTTTTTTTCAAAGATATTATTTTAAGGCTTATGATATCATATTAGGCTAGTTATGAAGTACAAGGGTTTTGTTTGGTTTTGGTTGGATAGAATATCATCAAAATGAAGGAAGTCTTTTGAAGGGTAAAGGTGTGAGTAGGTTAAAATAATGGTTCAGCTGATAGGATAGGTAAGAAACATTATCAATCCATTGGGCTATGGAGTCACAAAAGGATTTAATTGCACAACAAGTTTCAAAAGTGGTCCATGGGGCAAGTCATCTATGTCAAAGGATTCTTTAGATTGATTTTGTGATATGGAAACATAAAAAGTGTTGTGAAAGAAGCAAAGCTAATAACCATTTAAGAATATATTAACTTTACTAAAAAATAAAAGCCTTTCAAAGAAACTATTTGAAGCAAGCCAAAGGAAAGGGAAAACCGTAAACTTCTTTGGGCAAAATTTTACTAAAGAACACTTTTTAGACTACAATCTAGCAATCTGACTGATTAATTTCAGACAACAGTGAAAATATAAGAAAATATAGGGCAACCTAAGATCAAGTAAGGACTTTTGAACCTTTCTTGCTTTTGGCATACTCTCGGGGATCTTTTCAAAGAAATTGTTGGAGATAAACTAGAGGACAAGGCTAACCATAGACTTCCCTAGTTTAAATTTACTTAGCATGCAATGAAAATATCATTCAAGGACAATATCTCAAGTTTTACCGAGCCAGACATGGGCTTACCAACATTCCTTGACTAGTTACACTCTATTGAAATCATTCCCAAACACACATTTGGAGGAAAACATAAAGATAAAGATTTATCAGTGAGAAATAGGGTACTTTATAGTAAATCCTAATCTATATTTGCTGTTCTTTATCAGAGAAAATGGACAGTATGGAAAACATGAGACAAAAAAAAATTACAGTAAGAAACAAATCACTATTGACATAGACCAGGATCCCATAAATCAGCTTTGTATTATGATGTTCAAACCAGTTACAATCTTCAAGTCCAGTGGGTCTTTACAGCTTCAAACTTCTCATATCAGCCTATCTTTCTTCAATTACAAATAGAGCTTGAGCAGCCTCATCAATTATTTACACTTGATAATTATTCAACAACCAACAATAATAATGAACTCCTCATATGATATTTATAGGTAAATTTCAGGAGGTGGAGTGAAAAGAAGGTCTATTTGTTCAATTAATACAAAGTAAGTGCTTTTCGGCCTTTGGGAGGCCTAAGGGAGAAATTTTTTGATGTTTATCTTTATTTTAATCAATTTTACATTTAACTTTCATCAACTTCAGTCACTTTTGTTGACTTTGGATGCTTTTGGTAGGCTGGTAATTAATTTTGAGCTGTCTTTGGAAAATATCTCTGACTGTGCATTCAATTTGTATTCTTTTGAGGAAATAGGCCTATAGGTGGCATTTTGAGGATTAATTGCCTCACTGATGTGGCATTTGGAGGCTTCCTTTGCTGATCTGTCAGATTTAGTGGCTTTAAACACTGATTAGGCTTTAATCTTGCTTTAAGGCCTTCTTTTCATCTTCGGGGTTTTTAAACCTTTTCATGCTTGACTGTATTCACCTTTAAACTGTGTTTTTAACCTTAAAACTGTAGGATTAAACCTTTAATCCTTCAATATTATGTATTAACCCTTTTAACTTTAATTATTCGCTGACTTTCCCTTTAATCCTCTATATTAACCTTTAAATCATTGCTTAAGTCTTTAATATCCAGGCTTTTTGACTTTAACCTTTATCTTCAAGCATCACTGTCTTTTCCCTTTACTGTGGATAGGAGGTTTTCATCGAAGCGGGAGGGTTTCATAATATAACCAATGCTCATGAAGCCCTGGTCAAACCGTGAAAATAAACCCTGGTAACTCCCTTTTTGCATGATTTTGCCTCTATTTGGACCACGAGGGTCATCACCTTCTGGCCATATTTCATTATGAATCATGAGAAGGCATTTGGCCTTTAGAACTGCCATCGAATCCTGTAAAAAACTAAATAAAATTGTTAATAAAACCATGCGGTATTTGGAAAAACTTCTTTGGAGGCTGGCGGAGGTGGAAGAGTAGGATATGAGGGGAAACAGTATGAAGGAAGAGGTTCCATGGAGGAAACCTGTAAAAAACAGGTTTAAAACTGTATTTGGCGCGAAATGTGGCTTCGTGGTTTTTTGAGAACCACAAATGGTTTTCGCGCTCGTAAATGGTAGTAAGCGGTTTATTATAAAACAAATGAGATATCATTTATCGTGTGACACGCATCCCCTGGAAAACTTGTGGTTTCACATGAGTTTGGGTGGTTAAACCCCGGACGGGAGAGTTATACGAAACACGATATTGACCATTGGATGAGGAGGGGCAGATCCAACGGTGGGGGAGGAGTGCGATGGGAAAGGTGCATGGGTGAGGGTTTTAGTGGGAGCTAGGTGGCAAGAAACGATTGGGAGACGTGACTGGTTAGTGGGAGGTGGGTTTGGAGGGGTTGGATGTTGATTTAAACGAGAGAAATTAGATTTCACGGATTGACGGCGAGGATATGTTTATGGGGGTGAAGGATTTATATCAGTCGGGAGGATGAAGGGTAGGATGGGAGGCATGGTGGTCATTGATCTTTGAAGATCAGCGGTGGGGATGGTGCGAGTTTTTAATAAGCCTGGCGGGGGAAAAATATAAAGGGACGGGGCTTAAAGAATAAAGAAAGGCAGGGTCCGATGGGGGGATAAGGTGACCCGAGGCAGAGAAAAAGGGGCTAGTTTCTAGGATTTTTAGCACCAGGTCACGGGTGTGGATCATATGACCAGGAAGGAGCTGGGGGAAAAGCCAGAAGGGGCTTAAAACCCAAAGTTTTAATATGAGCGAAAAAAGGCTTAAATGAGGCTTTTTGAAGTGTTTTTTAAGATTCTGATAAGGAAGAAGGGACAATTTAAACCATAAAAAATGATTTTTTATGAGTTTAAAAGGGATTTTTGAAGGTTTTTTAGGATAATGAAGGGTAAATGAGAAGGAGAAAAGGGGATTTTTCAGAGGAAAATGAAGGATAATAAAATGGAAAAATGAGTGAAATAGGCTTAGAAAATGATGGAAAAAGTCCTAAAAAAAGTCTCTTTGGATATCAGCATGGTTTTTTGGTGGATTTTTTGAATAAAACAGCAGTGAAGATTACTCTTTGAGTTTAGAAAGCATCAAAAGGCTTCAAGAATGAGAAATTTTCTATGAAAATAATCTCTTGAAGGCTCAAGACTTGTTTTATCCATCATTTTCTCTGACAAAAATTTACTGATGGCTAACAGATTGTACTATGAACAATAGACAACATTAGATTTCTTAATAAATCTAACGCATCATAAAATATCACCATTGTCTCCAAAAAATGCAGGCTCAACAATCCTAGTGGAAGTTGTAGCAATGCTAGATAAATCCTAGCTATTGAAGATTCCAAAAATGAATACCTCTAAATTTTGAATCAAGGAATTTTGCATAAAAAGACAACCAAGGATGAAATGTAGGAAATTAATTGTTGAAACGATTAAATTAAAATTAGCCCTCTAAAACATAGATAATTCTCGAACAAGTTGTAGACTAGATAATGCTCTCACTGAGAAGAATTTTTCTGAAAAATATTTGTTAATGTCAGTCTGAAAAACATTGTTGGTTACTATTACCTTATTCTGGTAGTATTTTCTTGGATTTCATCTTCATGTTCAGTTATTGTAGAATATGGATCTCTTTTCGCTTCTTCCAACAATGTCACTCTCTAACCGCTCAATTTTCTTTAGCAATGTTGGAATTCCTTCCTTAAAAATGTAGACATGGGAGTCAATAATCAAGAATACCACAACTGGTATCTCAACTTCATAGCCTCCAGGTGCATATAAAAAATAAATATAAATCTTGTTATAATAATAACAAATCCAAATCTATTTGTTTGAACCCAAGGAAGATTTTTCATTGTGTGAGGTTAGGTTTTGGCCATAATTTAATATTGATGCCATCCCATGAATGAGGAAACTCAAAAAACAATAATAATAAGTGTAACAATAAGGAAAAAGGGCACCAATATCTAGATCTTATCTAACCCACTATTAATTCACAATTCTCTTAGCCTTTGAATCAACAATCAGCTATGGGAACCTCTCATTCCATATTTTTCCTTAGTAGGGGAATAATCCCCACCATTCATATGGGCACTACTCGTGCCCGATCCCATGACAATCCCACACTACTCTCACAAAAGTGAATTCTTGCCAGAAAATGAGATCTTCAAGAGGAAAAAACTATAAAGAAAAAAGAAAGAAGCTTCAAAGAGAATGTTGAGAATCGAATGTGTCAACTATTTTCTTACCCACTATGTGTGATGTTATATTTCATTCCAATTTGAAGGGAGCACATTGTTGTTTATCTCTCAGTTGCCTGCGCATAATGCATCCAATTTTGATCGATGTTGTGTTGTGGGGTTTGCTACCATAACTAATCATCTTTAGTTCCATGAAAATGGAAACTTCAATGATATTGGAATATATTTTTCAAAATTACTGCAAATCCTTATGCGTGATGGAGTCCTAAACCATAGAAACTGTCACCGAAAATATCTTTGGAAACCATTGCTCCAAATCACAAATTTTCTGAAGAGATTCCTTGTATTTTGCAATGGATCTTTATTTCTATAGCTTGCAACTTGTGTAATCCCAACTATTTTATCAAGGTGGCAAGAGTTTTCGGTAAGAAAATGAAAAAAGAACAAAAAAATAAGGTATGGAGATGGGCGCAAGTAGTTTTAGAGCCTTTTATAGTGCCAATAG
The DNA here is from genome assembly GCA_034641835.2 of Pinus albicaulis. Taxonomy (NCBI): domain Eukaryota; kingdom Viridiplantae; phylum Streptophyta; class Pinopsida; order Pinales; family Pinaceae; genus Pinus; species Pinus albicaulis. Next base: position 256,894,602 of record CM076581.1, read on the forward strand.
TTGGTTTAGCTCAGAAAAATGGATGTTGCGGTTTTGAACTAAAGAAAAATAGGAAAATAAATTCAACATTCCTCAAAAGTAGATATGACAGGGGTAGGTCTGATCTACCTTCTATGATACCATGTCAAACACTCACAAATGATAGACAAGATATGATAAATCATAATATGCTTTATATTCAAAAATATTTACATATTAATACATTGTCTTATGACCCTTTTTTCATATTCCAAGTGGTCCCTAGGACTTCCATAATTGTTCACATTTTTCCACACCAACCCTTATCAGACTAGTTTCCCAACAACAAAAATAGGCAAAAACATATATAAACATGGTAGTGCATCATCAAAGTCATCATTAACCACATATACCATAATTATCAACATATTCTACTGAAATCATAATAAGACATCATAGGTACTCATCACATGAAATGACAATAGTTGAATCATAAAATATGATGTCCTAATCAAAGAATAGGTGTATATCATAGTACTATCTCGAAATCAAAATAATTTCTATAATAGGTCAACTAGAATTACATACACACAATATTAAATCTAGAATTCATTCTATAGTTTCAAAACAAGAAAGGAAAAAAATGACATGTTGGGTGTGGAGCCTGCTTATATTTTTTATTTATCACCACGTTAGACCCCTTCCCTTAATGGGGCGACAACGTCGCCCATAATTTAATCACCGTTAAGGGGGTCCAGCGGGGGCTGACGACGATTTTATGAGCCCCCCCCCTAGTGTGCAGTTTCAGGGGCGCTGCCCCTGAAGCTAAAAATAGATGTAAAATTGCCTTGTAAAATATTGTAATTTCGTAGTCAATCTGGTCCGTTCATTAGGTGGATGATCTGATGGTAGAAGTTATGTTTAATTCAAGGTTTTTTGCCCTAAAAGGAAATCCCCTCTGTTGTATGAGGGTATTGTATTGTGGTTGTGTATTGTGTGAATACTATGAGTGAGAAATAGCAAGGGGGATTGTGTGAGAGAGTAGAGGATATTACAATGGATCTACTATAGGTTGTGTCTCTTCATTTTACTGGATAATATAAAGGAATGACTGGTTGTTTCCATAGACGTAGCCCAAGTTGGTTTAACCACGCATATTTGTTTCTATCTTGGTTTATATGTTATTTTTGTGTTTATGTTTCCGCATATTTTATGTGTTCCATTGCTCTGTAATATGTAATTTTCTAACATGACACATCTACCTTTTGTCCTCCCAAGTGGTCAAAATAGGACCATAACTATTTCATTAGACCTTCACTTCGTCCGTTAATCATCATTTAAGTTGTATAATTTGATGTTTCAATATGTGAGTTGCATCAACCATCACTATCCCATCATTTGTGACCTACAAAAAACTCAATTCAATACCATGCAGAGGATCGAAAATGAAGTGATGTAAAATAGATACACAAAACACATTATGCATACGTAATTATACAGGTAACATAAGCATGTATTCTATTGGCCCCTTCTTCTCTATGAATTTGAATGGTCCCACAAATCAAGGAGACAAATTTGCTACCTTTCTAAACTTTATGGAGATATTTTGAGGTCTTACCCTTAAAAACACTTTATACCCAACCTCATAACCCCGATCAATTAAATGAGTGGTTGCATAGCTATTTCTCCTATATTTATCTTCTTTCAACCTTTCATTAGTCATGGTCATATTATCTTCCATTTCTTGCAAGACCAAAGGTCCTATCAATATTTATTCCTCTAGCCTATCCCAACTCAAAGGCATCCTACAAGGCTTACCATATAACAACTCGAATGGTGGCATCTCGAGGGAACTTTGGTAAATGTTATTATAGGAAAATTCTACCAATGGTAAGAACTCTCCCCATCCGTTTTTTTGATGCATCATATACATTGTTATCAACCTATATTCTGTTAGTGTTCCGTGATTTGGCTAATTGGCAAGCCAAATGACAGTGTAACATCAAACCAGTCTTTGGAGCCCAAGGACCTAGCTTTCTTGGACTCAGAGAGGGCTCTCTCTATTTGTGTAAGGGATATCTGTGTGTTTGCTTATTGTGCTCCTGATTTTAGGCTAGTTATGAAGTAGGTTTTTGGTTTTGGTTTTAGGTTGTGAGGGATGAACTGATCAAAGACATAAGATAGGTAAAAAGATGTCAGATCAACTGGGCTATAGGGTCGAAAAGGTTAAGAAAACTTTCAAGTGGTGATACAAGGTTGTTGAAGGGCCAATTTGAGCGAGGTAAAATGGATCTTTGGGTAAAATGGAGTGAGATGGACATTAAACTTGTGAAGAAAAAAGGATTTCAAACATAAATAGATAAATAGATGACATAAACATGGTAGGGCTAACCATTAATCATGAGAAATGTAACTATAAACTGATTAATGCACAAAAATACACATTCAAGCCATGCATAGAGATATATGACTCTCTAACTTTAGGAAATGGCTATCAGACTTTGGGGAAATACATTTAAGACAAACAAAAAACTCAAATCACTATGAAGGAATGCCTAAACATAGTATTTCAAGCTATTGGGAACTTTGAAGACAATATTGCATAGTTTTAGGCAAAGGGCAAGATCAGTACAAGACCTTCTTGGTTCAACAAATGACAATCTAATCAATCAAAGAGAGGTTTCAGAGGTGGAGCTATGACTAGCCATGAGTAAGTAGGGCATACCGTGAATCATAATTAGCATGCATAAAACCATAAATGAAACAAACAAACAATATTCTTCAGTTATTAAAGAGAAATCAAGGATTCTTTAATATGACTAAGAATGAAGAAAACATAGAAGCTATAAAGAAACAAGAAATTTGAGGTGCCTCCAAGGGCATGTCTCAAATCTATTCTCTACTATCTTATAGCAAGAAAGAACATGGAATTATGAATGAAAAATAAGAAACAAAATAGAGAGAGAGACACTATACCATTCTACCAAGTCATGGAATCCAACAACAATCCTCTTTCATCATCCAAAGGCACTCAAGAAACTCTCCAAATGCATGAGACAAGTATTTCTTCCAAACTTGTATAACCATATATTGCTTCTATTCATCAAGTTCAGCCTTATTTACAATGAAAGCCTTTGGAATATATAGGCCAAAGTGAGGAAAAACTCTTAGTTAAACTTGCAATCTCATTGGCCTATCCAAAATATTTGATTTTGTCCTTGAGGCTTTGCAAAGCCCAACGCACAAAATATCTAATAAAATATCTCAAAAATTATAAAAAAGGGAACTATATTGACTTTTCATAACTAATCATGTACAAAAATAGCTAAAAGCACATGAGGAAAAGTCACTTTTGAAAGGTTCAATTTTTACAAAAATACTTAAGAAATATATCAGCAGAAAGTCCTCTGACTTGCCGGCAACTTTTGGAGGCCTTCCCGATGTCAAAATGAGACCCGTGATGGCTTTTCAGAAATATCTGAATGTATATCTTCTGAAAATGTTTATTTTTCTCCAAACTGACCACTAGAAGTCCTCCAAAAACTGACCTGTGTGAAAAAACCCAAAAAATAGACCTTGCTGATAAACGGGGCAGAGTGTAGAAAAAGTGAGTGTTTTTCACCATTTGGGGGGAGAAAATGATCTTCAATTGATTTGAAAATCGTTGAGTATATGCCCCTAAAATTATGGCATCCAATGATACCATTTTCATCCTTTGAGGATGCCCCAAACTGAAATGGTGATGCCCATGAGTTTTAGCCAAAAACCCAAAAATGACAAAAAACCAAAATTTGTCGAATTTCACCCAATTTTGGCGAGCATGACCCTCAAGGGTTTTCAGAAATATGCTGTGAATCTGAGGCCAAAATTTAGAGCTTTGAGGTGTCTTTCCTCAAATTTGGTGCCAGGCGCCTCCTCTGAGCCTCCTTGAGTTTTTCCTGTGTGGCCTTCAATTTCCGTCGGGAAAACTGATTGAGCTTCTTATAGTGCCCGGTCATCCTCCGTTGAAGGTCCAAGTCTCTATTTTCCTTCTCCAACTTCTTTTCCAAGTGATAATTAACCCTCTCAAGCCATGCTTCTCGATTGTTCTCTATCTCTTGGGTGAACAATGTAGTGAGAGGGGTAGATTGGAGAAGGGCAGCTTCTTCTTCCTTTTGTTTCTCAAGGGCTCTTTTGAGCCCCATGGTTCTTGGCCTCTTTCTCCTGGGCTGATCTTCATCTTCGCTCTCATCGAACTCACCCATGAGTTCTTCCAATCTCACTTGTGCTTTGGAGGCCTCTTTTTTGTATTTGATGGCCCGTGTCTCATATACCGCCATATGGACACTCATCTGTTTGTTTTTAATTTGAAAAAAGTGATTGAAGTTTCTAGCCCTCTCAAGATCATTCCTCAAAGCATCAATTTGGTTTTCTCTATTTATTAAGAGAGTTTCTAGGATTCAGGCTTCATTGTTGCTATCATCACTTTGGATTTGAATTATGTCAAAGGCCCTCTCCTTTTCATAGCTGCTTTCTTCTTTCTCTTTCCCCTTGCTTTGGGTGGCTCTTTTAGTCTTCCTCCTCTTGGGAAATTCGACAATGGGCTTCTTGGGAAATTTCCCCTTGCTTCGAAGGGCCCAAGTGACATTTGGAGTTACAGCTTTAGGCACCCCTTTCCTTGATGTCCGGGGCTTGGCCACTTTCGTAGAAGAGAGCATGGCCCCTTGCCTAGGAGAGGCAGCTAGCACATGCTCTATTGGCTCTTTGCCCTTGTTACCTTCCTCATCATTCTTGCCATTGTCTTGAGTTTATTCATGGATGCCTTGACTGTCCTCCTGCATTTCCTTTTAAGGGCTGCCCTCCTCACTGTGCTGCACCTATTCATCATGCTGCCCTTCTTCTTCATGAGGTTTCCTTTCCTCACTGTGCTGCACCTCTTCATCATGCTGCCCTTGCTCACCGTTCCGTTTTTCATCATGTCAAAGCCATCATCATCTTTCTCTTCATCATGATCTTCTTCAACATTATTTCCTTCTTCATCATCATGTCCTTCTTCATCATGCTCGCTTCTTACCTCACTGCAGGCTGCACTTGCTCATCATGCCGCACTCTTCTTCATGAGTCCGTTGTTCATCATCATGTTCCTCTTCATCATGCCCTTCTTCCCCTTGTTTCTCCTTCGCCTTCACTTTTTCTTCTTCCCTTGCTGCCCTGTTTCATCATGATGTTGCTCATCATCATCTTCCTCCTTCGTTCATGCTCTTCTTCCCATCATGCTCTTTTTTCTTGTTCAATGGGAAATTTGAGATTCTTGGCAATGGGCTTGCTTGAAGAAGGCAAAGGATGGTGAGTGGAAGGTGAAGGAGATGTATGAAATGAAGGACAAATGGCGAAATCCGTATGTGTAATGAAAGTATCCCAAGAGATTTTTTTTTTTCTCAAGCCGATGAAGAATGATAACCTTGATGAGGGGAGTGATGGAAGAGGCAAAGTTGATTTCGTCGAGGAGGTTTTTTCTGATGTGGAGTATTGAATAATGGGAGTAGCGTAGATGAATAATTAATGTAAATGTGAATATAATTTGATATGAAGCATGAAGTATAGACTCGAGAGAATATTTCTTGTATAGTTGAGCTTGTTGAGTCTTCATGGATAAAGTGTTATAATTCAGTCAAAAGATATGAGAAGGAAAAATGGATGGGATATGAACACTATACCAGTTTCGGTGCGTCATATTGTTCTGAGCTCAGGTAAGCTTTGTTTAAACCACTTTCCATATAAGGGATTTTTGGGCATTTTAGCTGACCTTGGGAGAGAATTGAAATTCCAGCCTGCCACCAAGAATATTTCCAAACTCTCAAAGCACAAAGATGTGTCAAAGGGGAATAGATTTTCACCTCCTGCACCCTTTGAAAAAATTCTAGACACCCAACCTCATGGAAGTTAAACAGGACTGATGGATGAGAATTTACCTCTTCAGTGGAAACAGGCTCAAACCTCCTGTGAAGGCCACTCCTACTGTCTTGCCTGGGAGGCATTTTGTTTTGAATGTTCTTTGCAAAACCAAGCTGTCTCAAATGGCTCTCGAATTTTTTTTCTCAACCACACCTCTGTCCTCCTTATCAGTCACTATTTGACCAAGACAAACTGCTTCAAATTTTTTTTGAAATAGTCCCCCAACACCAACTTTGTGCTCCTTCTAAATCATTGTTTTGTCCTCTTTTATGCCAGACAACAAGTATTTGTCAAATAAAAAACACACAGTCAATTTATTACTGTGTTTGGGCAAGGTATTGAAAAGTGGTATCTATGTTTTCTTGTTAGAACAAGGATTTGTTGGGTTTTGATAGAAACAATACACCCTTCCCAAACAAAAACTCTTCTGCTGTTTCACTGGCTTCTGTACAAAGGTAGACCAAACAACACTCTCAACTGACTTTGAAAAACCTCTCATACACTGTGTTTTTTTTTTGGAATTTATAGAGGCTACACAGATTTGGTTGTTTCATCACACAGAGAGAATTCTTTATAAAATCACAAGGCTTTCAACTTATTATCATTGTTTTCACCTTACAAACACTGTTTTCACCTTACAAACATTGCTTTTACCTTAGATTTTGCAGACAAAGGTAAATTTTATCTTATCTGTGGGCTATGACTGTTCTTAAAGGAAGTGAGGGTCCTTTAAGTTCGTTTAAAGCATCCACCTATCACTGTCAAGGTGTGTGACAGTCATAGCAACAAAAAAAACTTTGATTTTGTTCGAAAACCTCACCCTTTAATCACTGTCTATCTCATAGTTTTCATATGATGAAGTGGTTTTAGGCACTATTTCCTTCTCACGAAAAAACATAGTAAACACCCTTTCACTCTTTGAAATTTTCTAAGAGGAGAAGTGGAATACCTCGAAGAAATGGTTAGAGACCTTGTTTGATTAGTTGAGAGGGTCTCAAGACCCTTTGAAGGTGTTTTGGTCATTCAAACAGGCGTGGCACGTTCAGAAGGAAGAGCATCGTGCACTGAAAAAGGTGTCGGGTCGGCCTTCGGGCAGTGGTGACCGGCGCTACAGGCGCGCCGCGTAGCCATTGAACGCCTGTGTAATTTCTATTCTGAACGTGCCACATGCTTTTCTAGGCGCACTGCACAGGCTTTTAAGCCTCAAAACACTTGGAAATTGCTCGAAACTCCTTGCTCTGTCCCGTGAACAGCCAGGGGAGCACTTGGTGAGTTTTGAAATTGCAAAATAAGCCTTGCAACGGTCTCTTACTCCTTTTATAGTTGAAAAATCCGATCACTCTTTGAGATTTCTTTGTGGGGGTTTTGGAGGCCCTTTGAAAATGCTTTCTTGGTCATAATCATACATAAAGAAAATGTTATTTTTAAAACATAACAGAGACTCATCTTTTCTCAAATAAATGACAAAGTGGCATGAACAACTTCTCTCATAGGCATGATTTCCTTTTTTGAAGTAAAGAAGCCTTTTTAAAAGTCAAAATCTTTCCACTGTTTCTCATTAAGGGAGGAAACTTGTTTCCTTTGTTGATATCTATTTTTTTAGAGGAAAACCCTGCTCCAAGCCATATAAATGATTGTAGATGCACCCCTTTCAATGATAATTCCCTTTAACTGTGCAGGGTGAAACCCTCATTTGTACTCCCCAGATTTTACCCATACCTGTTTATCAAGGAAAAGGGCTTTTAGAGACCCTTGGGACTCATATGCAACAGCAAGGTCATTTTCACATGTCCATAAAGAGGCCTTTGACTGTGGTAGTGGCATGTTTCATTTGCTTGGAGTGTTGTCTGCGAACTTAAAACACTTGGCATATCCTTTCTTACACATACTGTCTCTATGTGTCTATTAGAAAAGTCTCCTTTAGAAGTAGGCTTAGGTTACCTTCTTGTCCATTTTGATGAGTTTTTTGAAAAATATCTTCATGGACAGGAAGAGCAAAACTTCTTTGAATCATCAACATCACTCTTTGGCTTATGTTTAACCCAGCTCTCAACTCATAAACCTTGAATGTATTTCCACTAATTTCAACTCTGTTTTTTAAAGGAAAACAATGGCTAGATTTCATGCCTGTTGATCAAGGAGAGGGATCTTTGGAAACTCTTAATGAAATTACATACCTCAGCAGGGTTTGTTCATTTTGGCTCCAGATTTCCTTTGAAGGAGATCTCTGATAGGAGACAAGTCACACCTCTTTGATTATTACAGTACCACTGATTTCCCTCTGTTTTTAACACCATTTTTCTATCAATAAGCCTTCAGTTGCTTTCACACCGTACTTAAAAACTTAATTTTCAATCAGTGAAACCTATAGTCAATCTTTGAAACACCACTGTTGTGTTAGTGGTCTTCATCTATTGGAGACAAGGTGTTAAACAAGTTCTTCAGGCAGTTTGCATCATTGTTAGCTTTGTGCCCTTTAAATGAGGCCATACCTCTGTTCTTTGCCCTCTGATTATTAGATGAAGGAGGTCTTTATCACATTGCCAAACCCTCTGCTTGTAAAATGAAGGAGGTTTTCAACCAATGACCTGACCATTTGCTCATGCTTGGAGGAGGTTTACTCAGTCAATCAACCCTCTGCTCATGTATGGAGGAGGTTTTCTCAGTGATGCCATTTCATCAACTTTCAAACAATGTTATCTTTCGTTTCACTGCCTATTCATGCTTAAGAAAATAAAAGTGACAAATTGACAATATGCCATGAAGGGCATTTCTCTGTGACATATAATCCTGTTGTTAAAATACCTTTATGCATCTTTAGACAATCAGAGGTAGCCTGGCCAGTATCTGCAGAGTATTTCTTGTTATTCATAAGTCACTAACCTTTGACTATGTTTTCAGGAGCTTATTGAAATAACTCTCTGTCCTGTAGCTGCATCCCAGGCTCAAACCCACACAAGAAGCAGTTGTCTTCTCATGTTAAGTTTAATAATATCTTCTGGAACACTAGTACACTCCTACTCTTGAAAAGGACATTGAAACACTATAAATCCACCTAATATGAGTTTGACTTGTGGCATAAGCACAACTGAGACATCAAGGATTGTTAGTGGCACGACCTAAATGTGTAATCAAGCTTTATTTGCAGAATAGGAAGGTCATCTGGGACTGGTTGATATTAGATAGAGGTTCTTTGGCTTTAGGATGGTTTTCCAAGGGGAAAATCACCTAAAGCGCCACTACCTAACTTAGGGGAGACTTTTTGGACAGATTTGGAGTATTCTCTTTGGAGCTGATGGACAAGTTTGTATGAATGAGGCTAGATAGGGCTTGACAGTTAGGTTTTATCTCATCATGGGCTGATTGAAAAGGTAGGAGGGAAAAAATGTTTATGGGTGTTTTCTAGCTGAAAAATTTGACATATTGGAGATCAGCTGCTAGAAAACTTGGCTTTAACAACTAGTCATCATCAACCGGTGAAAAATACTGATGACTAACAGTGGCTCCATTTGGGGAGGGCAGCTCCTTTTCAGGGGGTGTCCAGAATTTCAGATCTTTGTTCTTTGAGGACCAGTGCCTTTATCCATTGGTGCAAATATCTTTCTTCCTTGATGCTATTTCTGAAAATTGACAGCATGATTAGCATCAACGATATTTCTACCTACCCCACTATATTTCCTAACATTTTTTCTTCTTTTGGGTGCATTTGGACTAGCAACCCTTTGACATAGTATTTTTGAAAAATGACACTATCTATTTCTACACTTATATCCGCCGGGAGTTTAGATTAAGCTGATGAACTCCTTTGTTTCTCTACCTATGCTGGATCGGCTGTCAAGGTTAAGCTGTTTGACAGGATTTTATTCTCTAATCTAAAACATCAAATTGAAAAATGACCAAATCAGGATTAGACAGTCTGATTTGTCATGTATTCGTGGCATGAAAGACAAGTTGCAAAAAAATATTATTTTGCGTAAAATGAAATCTAGAAAAACAAGGCTAGGATACACAATTTGTTTTTCATCCCTGCTTTCCTCTTTGGTTCTGTTTTGAGCATGTGGAACCAGTATCTTTTCCTAATCTACTCTAATTGATAAGTCAAGCTTACATAATGTTGACTATCTTTTCCTCTCACTAACTTATGAACAAATAAATTTAAAACATGTTTAGTTATGATTAGGCTAGATAACTGAACAAGACATTTGAGCACTAGTAGCGGCATTTAGACTTGCGCGCTTTCAGAATGACTATTTTTTGAACATGGGGCTTTCTTTCTATTTTTCAAAATGCCCTCTTTTTCTATTTTTCTATTGTTTTTGATTTATTTTTCAAACAATGGTATATACAATGAAATTTTTTTTTGACTCAGAAATCTTGGAAATGGCGAAAATTAAGCATCTTATCTTCATAAGGATCTCCTACCACTCTCGGTCCGCTCAGCTCTTGAAAAGAAAAATTTGGAAAGTTTTCTCTTTCAAGCATGACATAAGGATTCATGCAGGAATCTCTGAACAACCTTGTATCTTCCCACTGTACCTCTTTATACCTCTGATTTCCACTCTTTCTTTTGTTGTGCATCTTTTTCAAATAATGCAGATATTCTTTGTCATTTTTGAAGTATATGATGACATCATCAAGGTATGTCAGAATGCAGGAATTCAGAACTGGAAACATGGTTTTTAGGAGCATGTTTTTTATATCCGGTGGTTTTGCAATTCTGGGTTTGAAAATGGAACTACCTTCAGCATACTTGAAAAATTCTTTGAGCTGTTCGCTTTGTAAAGGAATCATTTGGCTATAACCTGAAACATTATCTTGCAGAGACATATGATTAAAAGCACTTATCATTGGTATATCATTTTCTTGGGCAGGAAGGATAAAATTTCTGTCACAAGGGTGTGTATTAGTGCTTCTAAAATCAAAACAGATCCTATGACCAGTTATTTTATCTTTGATTATTACTGTTTGGTCCATATTTTTGTATTTTCTTTTGTCGAAGTTGTTTCTCGAAGTGATGGTAGTGGCATAGTGTTTCTCACTATTTTCTCTATATGAAGTAGTATCTTGAATAAGAGTGAAAATTCTAGCAGTTCTAATTCTTTGGTGGAGTGGCAGAATGTTAGCTAGTTCAAACAACTCAGGTATATTTGGACTACAGTCATCATATCCTTTCATAAGAAGTTTTTTAGACATGTTTCCTAGGTTTGGAGCTGTTATGGCTACAGTCAAGGTTTCATTTGAAGGGGTTAGAGTTATGTGATGGAAAATCCTTAAGGTATGGTAAGAACATTAAGCTTCCCTGCCCCTGAGTTCCAAAGAGGTTTGTGATATGTAAGTCTTCTAATGCCTCTATTCTGAAAAAGTTTCCTAATTTTAATGTTGTTGTTGGCCTAAGGTTTGAGAAATTTTCTTGATGGTACATAATGTTTTGTGCTTCTTGCTCTATCCCTGTTTCAAAAGGGACAAGCTCTCTTTTCTCAAGACATAGTTGCTCATGGTCATGATAATTTTGAGTGTCTAGTTCATCAGAGAGAACTTGGGGCAGCTGATGTGGTGGGTCTAAGTTTGTTTCAAATCCTTCTGACTATTCTTCAATGTCCTCATCAGTGTGTAAAATGAAAGAGTTCAGATCAGAATGCAAGGAGTACATCGGGATGTTATTTGGCCTTTCTTGGCTGCTGATCATATATTTCATGTGTGATTCCCGATAGAGTATTCTAGTTTGGTCAAATACAGGAATACTGGCGTAGGACATATCAAGTTGAATATTTCCCTGAAGCTTAGCTCCCCAAGATCTGGATAAAACCATTCCATACTTGGGAGGGATGTCTGCTACCACTATGTCCATGATCAGGTGTTTTGCAGGTACTTGGGCCAAACTAAAACAAAGATCTTTGATCAAGCCTAGACATTTGACTCTACTCGAATCAAATGAATATAAGTCTTTATATGGTCTTGTGATTTCTAGGCCTAATCTTTCCATCACAACCTTCGACATGAGATTATGCGAGGCCCCGAAGTCTAGCATGGCATTGTGTAAGATTTGGTCATGGATATTCAAACTGATGTAAAAGGGAAGAGTGGTTCCTTCTTGGAATTTCCCTTCTATTTTTGGACCAAACAACACTTCAGGAGTGTCATCAGCTAGATTAAGGGTGTTTGCATCATTTCCTATATTCAGGACCTTTAACACTTGGGATTTATAAGAGCTTTGGGCAATAAGTTCAGTGAGAGGCATGGTAATCTTTATTTTGGTGATTTCTCCCTCAAAACTGAAAGGTGCTTGTAGTTTAGATAGGTTTGCTTCAGTTTTTTCAGCCATGAATTTTTATATGTTCTGAGTTTGCTGATTTTGTTTCGAGATTTTGTTTGACACATCCATCTCGAGAATCTTTGTGGAGGTACTAGGAGCATTTGAGCCAGGACTTGTTTGAATAGCTTTATCTTTGTTTTGGTCAGTTTTCTTGACCATGATTTTGTTTCTATCCACTGCTTTCTTAAGGATGGTATCAGGGGTTTTAGTAGTGTCCGAGCTACCTTTCTTGGAGTTGTCTTGGTGTTTTCTGCTTCTAAGGTCATACTGCCTGTGAGCTTCTATGATGGCATTCTAAAAATATATGGCAGGATCTTCGGGATCTTCATAGTTGGTTTCATCCTGATTTGGAGAGAAGAACACTTGTTCTTCTTCTGTGAGGTAAACCTCACTCTCATTATTAGAGCCTATGAGGTTCAAATGATTTTCATCAATGGGTTCTATATCCCTTTCATCTTCTTCCACATAATTTTCATTAAAGGGTGGCCTAATTTGTTGGTCATTTTCCCTTGGTTTGTTTTGAGGTTGTTCCCTCCTAAAATTTTGGTTCCAGTTTCTGTTTGGAGGGTTTGGCTGGTTGTCCCTAAGAGGGGTCTTTTCACTTATCTTTTCCCACATTTTGGCCATGGACCTAACCAAGTCATCTATTCTAGGATCTAAGGAAGGGGCTGAAGTGGAGACCTCATCCCGGTATGTGACTTTCCTTTCTGATCTAGTCCTAGCTCTCTTTTCTGCTAAGTTGGCTTCTGCACTTATGGCCACTTTTTGCATTTCCTCTAAGGTAGGGGGGTCCTTGTCTCTTAGTTGATAATTCATGTCTAGGTCAAAGCCTTCAGGGAACTTTGCCAAGGCTGAGCCAAGTGGAGGTTTGAAGTGAGGCGAGAGGGCGTTATACATACTATTGAACCTAGTGAAGTATCCCTGGACACTTTCCCCATTTTCCCGTTTTAGATTGTTATACTCTGATAGGATTTGAATGGGGTTCTTTCGAATTTCCCATTTGTTTATGAAGGTTTGGTAGAGTTCTGGGAGATCATGGATGTTTTTTGGAGCTAAGCTCTTAAACCATTTTTTGGGTTCTCCGCCCAGGCTTTGGGCTAACATCCTCATTCTGATGGTCTCGTCTTCTATTTCTATGTATTCAAAGGCATCGCTAATCCTATCTACATGTTGTTGAGTTGTGGTAGTCTCAACTCTGGTAAAGTGCGGGATTTTGGATTGATAGTCATTTTGTAAGGGGGCCAAAGGGTGTGGCAACACCAAGGGTGCATACCAGGCTGCCATGGCGGGAGCTAATGGATGATGTACAAAATGAGGGCTTGTAGGATGAGCTGAGGTGTTTTGAACAGTAGTGGTTTGGATGGGTGTGGCGGATGTACTTGGACTAGTGATCTGATTTTGAGAAGATTTGGGATGGTAGGAGCCAAAGTGATGGAGAAGCTGAAAGTCGGGAGGTGTAGTGGGCGAGGCTTCTCTACTAGGACTCTATGGCAGATCTAGGGGCTTAATATCATCAAACTTTACCTTACTTTGTGACTTGCTTCTAAAAAGGGTTTTTGCTGATTTTAAGTCAAATGGGGAATCCTGCAAAGTTGTGAGGTGTTCAGGTACTGATCTTGCTTTACGGATGGATCTATCGGTAGCTAAATTGCCAGTTTCAGAAGCTTGCCATAGAATCTTCTCTGGGTCATCTACTATGATAGGGGGGTTTGGGTCAGGATGAGATTTGGTGTTGATTCTTCATGAAGCTAGATTTCGAATCTAAAGTTTAGAGAGGATGGTATTTGTGATTGTTTCAGATGGATGGCCTCTCTAGGGGTTTACTAATGTGAAGGATGGTCAAAACAAAAATGAGGACTAGTGGAGTTTCCAGGTGGATTTCTTTGAGAACTATGGTCCACCACCAACACTATCAAAGATTCTTTCGGGAAAAAGTTTTCTAGCAAACTTTGAGATGAAGACTTGCAAGGAAGAGTGATTCACTTGGTTTCAACAGTTTGCTAGACTGTTTGGACAAGCTAATGGTTCTATTTGCAAGATGATTTCTGTTTATCTCCTATGTTCAGGTGAAGTCTTCTGAATCGCTAAGTTATACTTAGTTTGTCACTGATTACAGGGTTTGCACCATAAGTTTTAAGTTTTTGGAAAGGATGAGTCAACGAAAAGGTATGGTTTATGAAATTTTTGTTTTTTATGGAGTTTTTTAGGCCTACTGGAGGCTAGTGGAGTCACCAGGTAGAACTTGGTTTTTTTATAAGGATGTAGCTATGGTCCACCACCGGTAACTAGGGAAAAGTCAATCTGGGAATGTTTTGGGGTTTTATGAGTTTTTGTATAGCCTATCAGGTTTGGAAAAGTTTCCTATAACTGAATCAACATTTTGCTAAGATGGTGAAAGAGCTAGCTTCTACTCTTCAAACAACACTTAAGCTTTCTAAGTTTGAATGAGACTTCGAGAGTTACTAAGGATTACTTATATTTTCACTAACTTGGAAGGTCCCACCGTGATCGACACTATGTTAGTGAGCGGTGGGATAAGTCAATTAGATAGTATTCTTAAGGCTTCTAAAATGTTTAGGAAATCTAAGTTTTTTTATCACTCAGAGTCCCACCATGACTGCCATTATGTTAGGGTGGCGATGAGGTGGCTGATTGGATAGTATTCTAAAATTTAGCAAAGTAGTAAGGCCTACTGGAGGCTAGTGGAGTCGCTAGGTGGATTTTTAGTTGTTTTGAGATTATTTGTGTATGGTCCACCACCAATATTGATAAACACCAATATAAAGATATTTTGGGGTTTTCTGAGTTTCCTATATGTATCCCTAAGGTTTGGAAGAGTTTCCTATAATTGAATCATCATTTTGATAAGATGGTGAAGGAGCTAGTTTTTACTCTTCAGACAATACCTAAGTATTCTAATTTTGATTGAGATTTTGAGAGATCCTAAGGGATATCGAGGATGTTTTGACTCAAAGTCCCATCGTGATTGCCATTATGTTAGGGTCCCGTGATTTGGCTGATTCGCAAGACAAATGAAATTGTAACATAAAACCAATCTTTGGAGCCCAAGGACCTAGCCTTCCTAGACTCAGAGAGGGCTCTCTCTATTTGTGTAAGGGATATCTGTGTGTTTGCTTATTGTGTTCTAATTTTAGGCTAGTTATGAAGTAGGTTTTTGGTTTTGGTTTTTAGGTTGTGAGGGATGAACTGATCAAAGACATAAGATAGGTAAAAATATGTCAGATCAACTGGGCTATGGGGTCGAAAAGGTCAAGAAAGCTTTCAGGTGGTGATACAAGGTTGTTGAAGGGCTGATTTGATTCGAGGTAAAATGGAGTGAGATGGACAATAAATTTGTGAAGAAAAAAGGATTTCAAACATAACTAGTTTAATAGCTGACATAAACATGGTAGGGCTAACCATTAATGATGAGAAATGTAGCTGTAAACTGATCAATGCATAGAAATAAACATTCAAGCCATGCATAGAGATATATGACTCTCTAACTTTGGGAAATGGCTATCAGACTTTGGGGAAATACATTTAAGACAAAAAAAAACTTAAATCACTATGAAGGAACAACTAAACATAGTATTCCAAGCTATTGGGCACTTTGAAGCAAGATTTCATAGTTTTAGGCAAAGGGAAAGATCAGTACAAGACCTCCTTGGTTCAACAAATGACAATCTAATCAATCAAAGAGAGGTTTCAGAGGTGGAGCTATGACTAGCCATGAGTAAGCAGGGCATACCGTGAATCATACTTAGCATGCATAAAACCATAAATGAAACAAGAAAACACTATTCTTCAGTTATTAAAGAGCAATCAAGGATTCTTTAATATGAATAAGAATGAAGAAAACATAGAAGCTATAAAGAAACAGGAAATTTGAGGTGCCTCCAAGGGCATGTCTCAAATCTATTCTCTATTGCCTTATAGCAAGCAATAACATGGAATTATGAATGAAAACTAAGAAACAAAACAGAGAGAGAGACACTATACCATTCTACCAAGTCATGGAATCCAACAACAATCCTCTTTCATCATCCAAAAACATCCAAGAAACTATCCAAAAGCATGATACAAGTGTTTCTTCCAAGCTTGTATGACCATATATTGCTTCTATTCATCAAGTTCATCCTTGTTTACAATGAAATCCTTTGGAATATATAGGCCAAAGTGAGGAAAACCTCTTGGTTCAACTTGCAATCTCATTGGCCTATCCAAAATATTTGATTTTGTCCTTGAGGCTTTGCAAAGCCCAAGGCACAAAATATCTAATAAAATATCTCAAAAATGCTAAAAAAGGGAAATATATTGAATTTTCATAACTAATCATGTACAAAAATAGCTAAACGCACATGAGGAAAAGTCACTTTTGAAAGGTTCATTTTTTACAAAAAAACTCAAGAAATATATCAGCCGAAATTCCTCTGACTTGTCGGCAACTTTTGGATGCCTTCCCGATGTTGAAACGAGGCCCGTGTTGGCTCGTTGGAAAGATCTAAGTGTCTATTTTCTGAAAATTCTTAGTTTTCTCCAAACTGACCACTGGAAATCCTCCAAAAACTGACCTGTGTGTAAAAACCCAAAAAATAGGCCTTGCTGATAAACGGGGCATAGTGTAGAAAAAGTGAGTGTTTTTTGCCATTTTGGGGAATCAAATGATCTTAAATTCATCTAAAAATCACTAAGTATATGACCCTAAAGTTATGACATCCAATGATACCATTTGCATCCTTTGAGGATGCCCCAAACTAAAATGGCGATGCCCATGAGTTTTAGCCAAAAACCCAAAAATGACAAAAAACCAAAATTTGTTGAATTTCACCCAATTTTGGCAAGCATGACCCTCAAGGATTTTCATAAACATGCTATGAGGCTGAGGCCAAAATTTGGAGCTTTGAGGTATCTTTCCTCAATTTTGGTGCCGGGCGCCTCTTTTGAGCCTCATTGAGTTTTTCCTGTGCATCCTTCAATTTCCGCCGGGCAAACTGATTGAGCTTCTTATAATGCCCGGTCATCCTTTGTTGAAGGTCCAAGTCTCTATTTTCCTTATCCAACTTCTTTTCCAAGTGATAATTAGCCCTCTCAAGCCATGCTTCTCGATTGTTCTCTATCTCTTGTGTGAACAATGTAGTGAGAGGGGTAGATTGGAGAAGGGCAGCTTCTTCTTCCTTTTGTTTCTCAAGGGCTCTTTTGAGCCCCATGGTTCTTGGTGTCTTTCTCCTGGGTTGATCTTCATCTTCACTCTCATCGAAATCACCCATGAGTTCTTCCAATCTCACTTGTGCTTTGGAGGCCTCTTTTTTGTATTTGATGGCCCATGTCTCATATACCGCCATATGGACACTCATCTATTTGTTTTGAATTTTCAAAAAGTGATTGAAGTTTCTAGCCCTCTCTAGATCAGTCCTCAAAGCATCAATTTGGTTTTCTCTATTGATGAAGAGAGTTTCTATGATTCAGGCTTCATTTTCGCTATCATCACTTTGGATTTGAATTATGTCGAAGTACTTTTCCTTTTCATGGCTGCTTTCTTCTTTCTCCTTTCCTTTTCTTTGGGTGGCTCTTTTAGTCTTCCTCCTCTTGGGAAATTTGACAATGGGCTTCTTGGACAATTTCCCCTTGCTTCGGAGGGCCCGAGTGACATTTGGAGTTACAGCTTTAGGCAACCTTTTCCTTGATGTCCAGAGCTTGACCACTTTTGGAGAAGAGAGCATGGCCCCTTGCCTAGGAGAGGTAGCTAGCACATGCTCTATTGGCTCTTTGCCCTTGCTACTTTGCTCATCATTCTTGCCACTGTCTTGGATTTCTTAATGGATGCCTTGACTGTCCTTTTGCATTTCTTTTTGAGGGCTATCCTCCTCACTGTGTTGCACCTTTTCATCATGTTGTTGTTATCTTTCATGAGGCTGATGTTCATCATCATGTGGCTGCCTCTCCTCATTGTGATGCACCTGTTCATCATGTTGCCCTTCTTCTTCATGAGGCTACTCATCTTTTTCATGAGGCTGCTCATCCTCACTGTGCTGCACCTGTTCATCATCATGCTACTCATCATGATGTTGCTCATCATCATCTTCCTCTTCATCATGCCCTTCTTCCCCTTGCTTCTCTATTTCATCATGATGCTGCTCATCATCATCTTCCTCCTCTTGCTCATGCTCTTCTTCCTCATCATGCTATTTTTCTTGTTCAATGGGTAATTTGAGCTTCTTGGGAATGGGCTTGCTTGAATAAGGCGAAGGATGGTGAGTGGAAGGTGAAGGAGATGTATGAAATGAAGGGACAGTGGCGAAATCCGAATGTGTAATGAAAGTATCCCAAGATATTTCTTTCTTCTAAAGCTGATGAAGAATGATAACCTTGATGAGGGAGTGATGGAAGAGGTAAGCTGACTGTTGAGAATGAGGTTTTTTCTGAACAGTGGAGGCCATTTTCTCAATACTTCTATGTAGGAACAAAGGGAGATTTAAAAATTTGGCTCTCGTGAAATGCATGAGCAACCAGATATGATAGGCATAGACTCGGGAGAACCTTCCCTCGCAAGTGAAGTATTTCATGATTAACTTCATCAGGGGGGCATAACTAGTCAATAGATATGAGAAGGGAAAAATGGACGGACATGAATCGCTATGCTCAGGCTTCAGAAAAGGCTTGTATTGTTCTGAGTCTAGGTGTATTTGTTTAAATCACTTCTCTCCGACATAAGGGATTTTGGTGGCCTTGGAAATGGACCTTGGAGAGAATTTGAAATCTAAGCCTGCCAGCTGAAAATGCTTCTCTTGAAACCTCAAAGCACAAAGATGTGTCAAAGAGAAATATCTTTTCACCTCTTGCACCCTTTGAAAAAACTCTAGACACCCAACCTCACGGAAGTTAAATAGGACTGATGGATGAGCATTTACCTCTTCAATGGGAACAAGCTCAAACCTCTTGTGAAGGCCACTCCTACTGTCTTGTCTAGGAGGCATTTTGTTTGAATGTTCTTTTGCAAAAATAAGTTGTCTCAAATAGCCCTTGAAATTTTTTTCTCAACCACACACCTTTGTCCTCCTTGTTAGTCATTGTTTGTCCTCTTTGATGCCAATCAACAAGTATTTTTCAAAATAAAAATCACACAATCAATTTATTGTTGTGTTTGGGCAAGGTATTGAAAAGTGGTATCTGTGTTTTCTTGTTAGAACAAGGATCCTTGGGTTTTGATAGAAACAATACACCCTTCCCAAACAAAAACTCTTATGTTGTTTCACTGGCTTCTGTACAAAGGTAGACCAAACAACACTCTCAACTGACTTTGAAAAACCTCTCACACACTGTGTTTTTTTTTTGGAATTTATAGAGGCTACATAGATTTGGTTGTTTCATCACATAGAGAGGATTCTTTATAAAATCACAAGGATTTCAACTTATGATCACTGTTTTCACTTTAAAAACACTTTTTTCACCTTACAAACACTGCTTTTACCTTAGATTTTGCAGACAGAGGTAAATTTTGTTTTATCTGTGGGCTATGACTGTTCTTAAAGGAAGTGAGGGTCCTTTAAGTTCGTTTAAAGCATCCACCTATCACTGTAAAGGTGTGTGACAGTCATAGCAACAAAAAAAACTCTGAGTTTTTTCGAAAAACTCACCCTCTAATCATTGTCTATCTCATAGTTTTCATATGATGAAGTGGTTTTAGGCACTATTTCCTTCTCACGGAAAAACACATCAAACACCGTTTCACTCTTTGAAATTTTCCAAGAGGAGAAGTGGAATACCTCGAAGAAACGCTTAGAGACCTTGTTTGATTAGTTTAGTAGGTCTTAAGACCCTTTGAAGGTGTTTTGGTCGTTCAAACAGGCGCGGCACGTTCAGAAGGAAGAGCGCCACACAGTGAAAAAGGTGTCGGGTCAGCCTTCAGGCAGTGGTGACCGGCACTACAGGCGTGTCGCGCAGCTGTTGAACGCCTGTGTAATTTCTGTTCTGAACGTGCCACGCACTTTTCCAGGCACACCGCGCAGGCTTTTAAGCCTCAAAACACTTGGAAATTGCTCAAAACTCCTTGCTCTGTCCGGTGAACAACCAGGGGAGCACTTGGTGAGTTTTTAAATTGAAAAATAAGCCTTGCAATGGTCTCTTACTCCTTTTATAGTTGAAAAAGCTGATCACTCTTTGAGATTGCTTTGTGAGAGTTTTGGAGGCCCTTTGAAAAGGATTTCTTGGTCATAATCATACATAAAGAAAATGTTCTTTTTAAAACATAACAAAGACTCATCTTTGCTCAAATAAATGACAATGTGGTGTGAACAACTTCTCTCGTAGGCATGATTTCCTTTTTTGAATTAAAGAAGCCTTTTTAAAATTCAAAATCTTTCCATTGTTTCTCATTAAGGGAGGAAACTTGTTTCCTTTGTTGATATCTATTTTTTTAGAGGAAAACCCTGCTCCAATCCATATAAATGATTGTAGATGTGCCCCTTTGAATGATAATTCCCTTTGACTGTGGGTGAAACCCTCATTTGTACTCCCCAGATTTTACCCATACCTTTTTATCAAGGAAAAGGGCTTTTAGAGACCCTTGGGACTCATATGCCACAGCAAGGTCATTTTCACATGTCCATAAAGAGGCCTTTAATTATGGTAGTGGCATGTTTAATTTTCTTGGAGTGTTGTCTGCGAACTTAAAACACTTGGCATATCCTTTCTTACACATACTGTCTCTATGTGTCTATTAGCAAAGTCTTCTTTAGAAGCAGGCTTAGGTTACCTTCTTGTCCATTTTGATGAGTTTTTTGAAAAAGATCTTCATGGACAGGAAGAGAAAAACTTCTTTGAATCATCAACATCACTCTTTGGCTTATGTTTAACCCAGCTCTCAACTCATAAACCATAAATGGATTTCCACTAATTTCAACTCTATTTTTTAAAGGAAAACAATGGCTAGATTTCATGCCTATTGATCAAGGAGAGGGATCTTTGGAAACTCTTAATGAAATTACATACCTCAGCAAGGTTTGTTAATTTTGGCTCAATATTTCCTTTGAAGGAGATCTCTGATAGGAGACAAGTCACACCTCTTTGATTATTATAGTACCACTGCTTTCCCTCTGTTTTTAACACCATTTTTATATCCATAAGCCTTCAGTTGCTTTTTCACTGTACTTAAAAACTTACTTTTCAATCAGTGAAACCTATAGTCAATCTTTGAAACACCATTGTTGTGTTAGTGGTCTTCATATATTGGAGACAAGGTGTTAAACAAGTTCTTCAGGTAGTTTGCATCATTTTTAGCTTTATGCCCTTTAAATGAGGCCATACCTCTGTTTTTGGCCCTCTACTTATTAGATGAAGGAGGCCTTTATCACATTTCCAAGCCCTCTGCTTGTAAAATGAAGGAGGTTTTCAACCAATTACCTGACCATCTGTTCATGCTTGGAGGAGGTTTACTTAGTCAATCAGCCCTCTGCTCATGTATGGAGGAGGTTTTCTCAGTGACGCCATTTCATCAACTTTCAAACAGTGTTATCTTTCCTTTCACTGCCTATTCATGCTTAAGAAAATAAAAGTGAAAAATTGACAATATGCCATGAAGGGAATTTCTCTGGGACATATAATCCTGCTGTTAAAATACCTTTATGCATCTTTAGACAATCAGAGGTAGCCTAGCCAGTATCTGTAGAGTATTTCTTGGTATTCATAAGTTACTAACCTTTGACTGTGTTTGCAGGAAATTATTGAAGTAACTCTCTGTCCTGTAGCTGCATCCCAGGCTCAAAACCACATGAGAAGCAGCTGTCTTCTCATGTTAAGTTTAATAATATCTTCTAGAACACTGGTACACTCCTGCTCTTGAAAAGGACATTGAAACACTGTAAATCCACCTATTATGAGTTTGACTTATGGCATAAGCACTGCTGAGACATCAAGGATTGTTAGTGGCGCGACCTAAAAGTGTAATCAAGCTTTATTTGTAGAATAGGAAGGTCATCTGGGACTGGTTGATATTAGATAGAGGTTCTTTGGCTTTAGGATGGTTTTCCAAGGGGAAAATCACCTAAAGCGCCACTACCTAACTTAGGGGAGACTTTTTGGACAGATTTGGAGTATTCTCTTTGGAGCTGATCGACAAGTTTGTATGAATGAGGCTAGATAGGGCTTGAAAGTTAGGTTTTATCTCATCATGGGCTGATTGAAAAGGTAGGAGGGAAAAAAAATTTATGGGTGTTTTCTAGCTGACAAATTTGACATATTGGAGATCAGCTGCTAGAAAACTTGGCTTTAACAGCTAGTCATCATCAACCGGTGAAAATTATTGATGACTAACATATTCCTCCATTAATTCAATACACATGAGTACCTTTACTCTTGACCCTTTTGTAGATGCCTAACCCTTCATTGACCCTAGTTTTATACTTTATATCTTAGATACAATGATCTGCATAAGGATGTTTCCCTAAATTTTCATGGAGCCCTTTAATCCTAACAAGGTTCATCTTGGTCCCACAATTTTGTCCCAATGAAGATTGTAGATGTTCTAAAGTCTCATGTTCCATAGGAGATCAAATTATAGGATTACCTTTACGAGTTGGCTTGGGTGCATTATTGGAGAATATTCCTAACTTCTCCTTATCCAAGGTGTCTAGATACATTGTCCTTGGGTGGCCTCTAGGCCTATTTATACATGCAATTCTAAAGGGTCGGGATAGTTTTTGACAGTCAATGGAGAAAAATATAGTCAAATTTCTAGTCTGAGATCTTGGCCCTAGGCCATTTGAACTATATTTCACTTAGATGAGGTGGTCACGCTACAAGTTGAAGGAGAGGTATTCATTGTTGGGGTATACTTCCTTGTACTCTCTACTTATTATTAGTATAATGACGATTCCTTAATGTATATTATAGATGTATTTATAATTTGCTTATACATGTAATCTACCCTCTATGAAAGGCTTATGTGCTTTCTTGTTGGTTTCTGTGTGCAGGGCCTTTGATTGTGATAGTTGAGAGCAATATCTTTGTATAGGAGCAAGGTTCTCGGCTTTGAGACCAACACCTGTAATCAATCTCCGAGAAATATTGGTCATATCTTGAAAACCCTCTTTTAAGAATATCATGCATGAATATTCTAGATGCATGGGTTGTATGGAATCTGATTGTTTAAGTTGTTGATAATTTCACACTATAGTACACACATAATTCTGGGAAAGTTTAACAAATTTTCTAGGTGAAATGTAGATTACTAGCTCAAGTGGAATTCTCCTATAACATACATACACAAATTATTCAAGGATACTCTTGGTATATCCACCCGTCTTGAGGTGATAAGAATTTCTAAAGTTTAATTAGGTCCCCAAGGCCTTTTTGAAGCTAGTCCAAAAGCTTCATGTAAACACCATTATCATATCCAATATGATTTTCTTTGGTACACCATGCAATCTCACTGTCTTGTCAATAAATACTCGGGTTATCTCTGAAACCTTTTATATGTAGTCTTAATTGGTATGAAGTGAGTACTTTTGGTCAAAATTTTCACCACCATAAAAATAGGATCATGCCTCATTTCCATCGAAAATCCCAAAATGAAATCCATCAAAATAACTTCCCATTTAGACTCTTATATTGCATGATGTTGTAATAGTCATATTGAATGTTTGTGTTCAACCCTGTTGAAACTTTAAACACCTTTCCACAGAATTTACAATGTCCTTCTTCATGGCCATCTCCAGAAGAATAATGGTTTCAAGTCTGCACTCATTTTCTTAACACTAGGATGTGCCATGTACATTGCTCGATGAGATTTTCTTAGAATAAAATGGTGTAATCTATCATTCATTGGCACATATATTCTTCCATGAAATCATAATAAACAATCATTGTCTAAAAAATACCCCTCATACTTTGGAATCCTCATCTCGTTTTCCTATAAAATTGGTTTAACTTCCTTATACCAAACATACTCAACTTGCAATCCAATAAAACTTTCTCTTAAATTCATCTTCAAAGAAATTACCAAAATATATCTGGTCTCTGACTTAGGGAATCTGCGACACTGATCACTTCCCCTTTTATACGTGTAATGTAAAAATAATATTAACTAATTAACTCTTACCACCTCCTTTTTTTGGCATTTAAGTTTTCTTGTGTGGATATGTATTATAATCCACAATGATCAGTTTTAAATTTATTTTTTTTCCCATAAATTAGTGCCTCCAAATATTCAATGCATATACAATCACAACCATCATTAGGTCATGTGTCACATAGTTCTATTCATGTGGTCTAATATTTCTTGATTCATATGCTATTACTCTTCTATCTTGCATCAATATGCATCCTATATATTCCTTTATTTCATTCATACAAACCAAAAAATTCGGCTTCATGTCACGCACTTTCAGAATCAATGCGGTTGTTAATAATTTCTATAGCTTATTGAATGCCTCCATATTTTTATATCCACGTGAACTTATTTTTATTCCTTTGGATTTCAGTAATGTGGGTCACCAACTTTGAAAATAATTCAACAAGTTTGTGATAATATCCAGCCATCCCCATAAAATTATGTGCTTCATGAATGTAGGTTGGTGTTGACCATTATGTAATGGCTTTGATCTTTGCATGATTCACTCTAATACCCTTCCCAAAGATGATATGTCCTATATATGAATGTTGGACTGGTAAAATGAACACTTTGGTAAATTTCCATAAAGTTGGTATTCTTTGAGGCACTACAATACCAGTCTCAATTGTTCATTATGTTCTTCAACAATCATTGAATAGATCAAAATATCATTTATAAAATAGTGTATGAACTTGTCTAGGTAATCCCTAAATACCTCATTCATTAGGATAATGAAAATTCTTGGGGAATTTGTGAGTCCAAAAGTTAGTACTACAAACTCAAAATGACAAACTCAAAATGTCTGAATCTCATCTTAAAGGTTGTCTTTGGCATATCCTGTTATTTATTCTCAACTTATGATATCTAGATATCATATTTATCTTAGAAAATATGGTCACTCCCTTCATGTAGTCAAACAAATAATCTCACCTTGGAAAAGGATATTTATTTTTTATCGTCACCTTGTTAATATGACGACAATTTATGCATAATGTATATGACCCATCCTTATTTTTAACAAAAATTATAGGTATTTTCCATGGAGACATGTTAGTTCAGATGAACCCAAAATTTAGTAAATCCTTTAACTAACTTTGTAATTCCTTCTATTCAAAATTTGGAATGCGATATGGATTTTTTTCAATAGGCTTAGTTCCAAGTTTAAGATCGATAGTGAAATTGATCTTTGTCTTAGGAGGTATTCTAGGTAACTCTTTTAGAAAAACATCCTTGAATTCATCAAGAATTGGATACTTATCCAAATCCATTGTGTCCTCTTTGTCATTTAAAGATACAATTGCATATAAATTGCACTCCTTCCGTTTTCATCTTATCAATTGCATTGACAAGATGAAACTTAGAGATACCCCTTGTTCTTCCCCACTAGGGTTTTCCTCTAACCATAATTGTTGGTGAAATGAAACACTGTATTCTTGCAATCTAAATTTTCCTCATGTTTCTATGACCAGTGCATTCCTCTGATATTGTCATAGGATCCTAGAATCATAATGTGATCACACTCAAAATTTTCAAAAATTGTTTTGATAAGGTCAACATAGGATTCATATTACATCATGTTGGGTCATGCATTTTTCACCTAGGTTGATGGAGTCTCATAAAACTTTTTCATGAAATCTATGACTAAATTGCATTTTTTGGTGTCTACCTTAAGGTTTAATATCCCCTTCTGATCATCTCATTTAATTCAAGTCAATCCTCATATCATCTAGTTTTCATACCCATGCATTTAAATCATAAAACACTCCACCTATCATTTTTTCACAGTTTCGAAGCACTTTACAAAGAAAATCAAGAGATTTCACTACGAAACTGCCTAATAGTTTTGTAGAGAATCTGTCAGCTGTCAAACCATTTTTGCTACGAAAATATATTTTTCTGCAGAAAGGGTCAAAATGGTGTGAGATGTCACTTTTTCATTAAATAGGTGAAGGGTGAGGTCATTTGAATTCATTATGAATGATTCTATTTCCTTTTATGGTCATGTGTCGTCATCAAAATCTAAGTTTTCAAAATCACCTTGAAAAATTTACCCTAAGCTGATATTTTTCATTCAGCATTCATTCTTACATGTGAAGCATCTCATTATCACTGTTTAAGAGCCGCCTCACCACACCAAGAAGCTTTTTGTCCAATTTGTCTTTACAAGTGTCACCTTTTTAAGAGGGCAGCTTGGTTATAAAGGGAGATTGCCATGAAGGAGAAGGCATATAAAGGAGGCTCTATGATTATATAGGAGCTCATGGACCTTTATCTATTCATGGAGGAACCTAGTTTTGCTGAAGAATTCACCAATTCAGGTTGCTTGAATTTCTGCTAGAGCTAACAAGGAATTTGTTGTGTTTTTTGACTATGTGAGAAGTCAATTTCAATAGATGATTATGGATGAAACGAGATGAATTATGCAATAATGAGAGATTTATTTTCAATTATATAACATGTAAAAATAACCTCCCTCGCTTTTCTCACAGGTGCTACCAGTTTGGAGATCCTAAGATGCCTTTGGGACCTATTTTCAGAATCCAAAATTTTCCTATTTTAGACATGTTTTTCAAATGCATATTATGTACAGCTAGAGATGGTTTTAAAACAACCAAGAGAGGTTTTTATTCAAAACATATTGAATTACAAAAACCTCCTTCTGTTTTGCAAAATATATTAAGGATATGGAGATAGGAGCTCATCTTTGAACCCTATATTTTTAGAAAAAAAGGAGTCATTTGATTGGTAAATTAATTTTCTTAAGATGAAAATGATGTTATTTGAAGAGGGTAAGAGGTAAGTTTATCTTATCATATTTAATTATATCACTTTTCAGACCTACAGGTGAAATTTGGAATAAAAAGGAGAATTTTGAATTTTTCTTCACTTTAGGTGTTTTCGTAGTGTGCTTCAGGCTTGAGGCCAGAAAAACGCTACGAAAATTTATGAAGGTGATTTTTTGCATTGGAATTAAGTTTTCTAAAGTATTATGGAGGGAAATTTATTTTTTGCAAGGTGTCTTGGCATAGTAAAGGTGTTTGAATAGCAAAGGTGGCAAGGAGATAGGTGAAAAGGCAAGTTTTCATACGCTACGAAAACTCGCTACTAAAATGCCTAAAGATGCTCTGTTTTGCAGCGAGGGGGTTTTGAGGAATTTGTGAAGGTTAAAAGGACATATGGAAGACCATAAAGCCACTTGGAGGAATCCAAACATATAGGGAGACATCTCAGCAAAGACTCATCACTTGACATATGTACCACTCATACAAAACAGCATGAAGACAAAATTATAGTTGTTATTGACTCTTTCCTAGAAAATAGGACAACTATTACTAAATTCTTGGAAAGTTTATTTATGTCTTATTTAATGGATAATTCCATTCGAGAACTTGATCTTTATCTATGTAATGATCCCACTATTATATAAAGTGGAGGTAATAAATAGCTAGTTGTGTCCTATTAGGTCTCTGACTCCTAAATTTAGTAGGTGTCATTATCATTACCATGTATTTGGATTTTTAGTTGGATTAGGTGTCAAGAGAAGGATTCGAAGGTCCAGCTTGAAGGCAGATCTAATGTGAAGGTGCTAAATCCTATTAATAGGCAGAATATCGAATAAAAAAGGGTTGGAAGATGTTACTTGTGACTACTACTGTTGTAAATTGTTCTGATTAGTAATAGACAGTGGTTGTGGGTTTTCTCCTTCACCTCAGATTCATTTGATGTTTTCATGAACCTTTTCCTATGTATCTTGCTACTTTTCTTTCAATATATTAATGTTTGATTAATCAGAATTTGTGCTTCTCATGCTCTGACATCCTTCAAGCATTAAACTATTGTATATCTTTCTCAGTATCCTGCTTTCAATATCTTAATGTTCATTACTCAGAATTTTTGTTTCTCATGCTTTGTTTTCCTTTGAAAATTTATCTATTGATTAAATTTTATGTGTGTTTTCCTTTCATTTAAATATCTACATGCCTCATCTTCCACAAGGAGAGCCTTTGTCATTGAGTTCCCTAGCATTGACTCCATAAGCCCAATGGTAGAAAATTTTCTACATTTTCCACCTACAATCATATACAATCAATTCATTATCATAGAGTTAGCCATCTAATAGATTTTTTATTGAAAAAATCATAATTTATCTTGAGAGATACCTCTCAGACTGAAGAGGCTAATCTTCAGTCAAAAGCTGGTATAAAATAATTACTCCAAGTTGACCATTGAAGGAGCCCAACAGGAATCAATTTGGTGATAACACATAGTATATAATCATTAGGGGAATTTTGAGGTCTAAAATGGGCCTCCTACATAAATTATAAAACAATAGTGGAAATAATAAAATAATATTAGATTACATCATCAAATTTTAGAGGGAAAAAAGAAAAAGCTAATTTTTCAACTCATATTTTCAACTTATCTCCCTATGTGTTTACTCAAATTTAAAGCGAGAACACTGGTTGGATGGAAAATTTTATTCCTCATCCAAGGATTACCTATATTGCATACTTTCGATGGACTTTGTTACATGAAAAATGAGAAATACATGGAAAGACGTGATTGCAATCACGCTTTTTATGTATTTCTCATTTTTTGTGTAATAGGGTCCATCGAAAGTATGCAACATGGGTACTCATTGTATGAAGAATTAAATTTTGCATCTAACGAGTACTCCCACTTGAAATTTGAGTAAAACCTTGGGGAGATAAGTTGAAAATACATGTTAAAAAGGTAGTTTTATTATTTTATTATTTTTTAATCTTTTTACTTTTTTACCCCAAAAATAGTGAATCATCCCCCATGGTTAACATCATCATCTTGAATCCTATTGGTTCTTATAAATTTTATTTTGGTTGTATAATTTTCTTAGGAGGCCCATTTTAGACCTCAAACGTTCTCTAATGGATATCTTAGTCTTACACATAGAGTTCAGTCTTGCAATCTCTTACCAACTTCCCTACATTCCTTTTCTTGCCACAAACCATTTATACATGCCTAAAATCATATTTTGCAACAACCTTGTCTCTTTATGTGTTTTATTAAATGAAATCCATTTTTAAATAATAAAAAACAGGAAAACAAATAAAATTTAATCTAAAAGAAAAGAAAATATAGTATGTAAGAGGTTGGTCCTTTTTATTTATTTATTTTAAACAATAAAAGAATACCTAACTATCTGACCTACCTACTTTGTGTTCATCTCGGCCTATCATAGGCGTAATTCAGAACCATATTAGTTGTGATTTATTTTTTCATCCTTGACCGTCTGATCCCCAACTTCTCGAATTTGTGTCCATCATGTCCTGGTTTTAAAACAAAAAGCCAATAATGGTTAACAAAATTGTGATATAACTTTCGACCACCTGACACCCGATTGTCCCGACCATAAATAAATTTTTTTATTATTTCTGAATTAAAGAAAGGAGTATAATTGGACCATGACTATATAATTTTATTTTCACTAATCATGGTTGGTTCATGCTTTTATTTCACCTGAAACTACTAGAGGGTTTCTCATAAAACCAATCTTGTCCTTGGTCAGACCAACATATGGCGATGAGAATTGAGTTTTTTTTATAGATCATGTTGCACAATTTATGATTAAATGTAATTCTTTCAATATCATTAATGAAAATTAGATATTCAAGTTATATTTTCTCTCACATTTAAAGGACAAATTCAAGAATGGTACAAAACACTTCCACATAGATCTGTACATTCTTAGGAACATTTAATTGATGTTTTTCTTTCAGTTCATAATTGTTATGATTATGATAAGTTGTGTTTATAAATAGGAAGTCTTTCAATGCATAAATATGAGCCAAACAAATAATTTCAATATAGATTTAAATCACTTTGTTTCAAGTTTCACCTCAAAGATCTTCCTTGAGAAGAGGATTTGTCACAGTGTTTCAAATCTCTTGTTTCTTCTTCTTCTCAATAGAATAAATCTAACAAGGAAGAAAAAAACAATCTTGATGCTTTTCTCAAAGGAAGAACAAATAAATCTTGATGCTTTTCTCAATCCATTTGAACCCTTGAATGAATTGGAAAATTATTCAAACTCTTAAACACTTGGAGTTTCCTTTGCAAATCCTGATATTTCAAAAAATCATAATTCAAGTCAACCTTTGGAATTTGAGGATATATCTGAAATATATTATAATGTTCGTGATAAACCTTAATCAAGTTCAATATGACTAAATACACCTCAAGATATGATTAATGAACATTTTGTTAATACTTCTTTGAAGACAAACTCAAAACTAATCTCTATTCCTTTAATAGGAGATATACCATCCAATCATATTGCTTACCACATCCATGATGAATAAAATAATATGGATCTACTTAATGTGATATACTCTAGTTTTCACTACTACTTGTAGCCATACCTCTTCGTAGATGAAAGAACAACCAATAGAAATCCTATAGATCTTTTTGATGGAATCTTGCCTTCAACTAATTCAAATTTATTTAAGGATAATAATTTTTGTTAGAAGGACTCTTTACCCATCCCTGATAAGTTTCAACCGTCTCTCTTTCCTTTTTTTTATTCTCTCGACTTAAATCAATCTCACCATTTTAAATAAAGGGAGGTTATATATGATAAATTTTTTGATGATGATGTCATAGAATTACCTTCCTCACAAAGTGCCTTATATTTAGACTTTCCAATTTATTCTTCTTATTCCCGATCTCTTCCACCTTTAGCTAAACATAGTCTCACATGCACTAATGCACTCAATCATCAAGTTTCTAACAACTTCACCTTGATAGTATCATGGAGGAATATTTTGAAAAGGTTTCATCTCCTCTTCTTAGTGTTAAAACCAACCATGTGGACAAGTCTTGGTCTTCCAGTTGTCTTTCTAAATTTAATAATAAATTAAATAATTTTAATACTAACACTCTCCATCCATAATTTTCGACATCCAAAGGTGCAACACCCCTACCAATCCTCTCATATTCTTCCCCTTGGATACTCTTCAAGTAATGTCAAATTTTCATCCCAATTTCATTTATGTTTTTGAAATATACTTGTAGGATTCCTTACAATGGAAGACTCTTATACATGATTTTCCTTCTTTTAATTTGTCAGGGAAAGATATACATAATTATATTTCTATTTCATGTATTTTCGTCTTGTTTCATTTACTAATGCATGATATATCTTTCCTTGCAGTACTTGAGTTGATGGAATGGATCCACTGGAAATATGTGTATAATTAAATGATGTTATTTTTTAAAATCATATATATAATGTATATAGTATAATTAGGTTTAGTTTAGAATAGTTTGATCTCATTTATTTTTTAATAAAGCAGTCATAGTAAACTTTATATGTTAGTCATCATCAAAGTATATGTTTATTTCATTTTAAGCATATTCTTTTTAATATTTTAAATATCTTGATTATGGCACCATAAACAAGTTTCTAATATGATTTCACTCTTAGTTAGGTTTTGGAAATAC
This sequence comes from Pinus albicaulis, assembly GCA_034641835.2. Lineage (NCBI taxonomy): Eukaryota > Viridiplantae > Streptophyta > Pinopsida > Pinales > Pinaceae > Pinus > Pinus albicaulis. Next base: position 256,926,395 of record CM076581.1, read on the forward strand.
TTATTATTCACCATGTTAAAATACATCATTTAACATTGTCTCAACCTATAAAAACATGTTTATTAACCATAAGCTAAGAATCTTGTTCTCTTCCATGTCTTGTTCGATAATTCAAGTATTATTCGTAATATTTCTTGATTTTACCTTAGGTTTTATTACATCTTTAATTTTTTTTTTTTATGCACTTCCTTTTACGGTTTGTTTTATGAAATTATAAAATTTCATTTAAAGGACCTTTATTTCTGTTGTGAAACCAACTCCAAAAATAGAAGAAAAGAGATATCAACGCCTTAGAAATAAGCAACTTCGAGGGGGAAACCTCCAATACATTACATCAATGAACAATTCTTAGATGATAAAAATTACAAAACTTCCTTTCTATATATAGGAGTCCATGGGGCCATAATGTAATCCTAGCCGACCTAACAATAATAATTTAAGGGCACAATAATAACAATATGGGGGTTACAGGGGTACAATAATAACAATAAGGGGGTTACAATAACAACAATAAGGGACTACAATAGTAATATAGGGGCCTAACATGCCCCTCTCCTTCAAAAAAGTGTTGTCCTCAACGCTTGAGTAGCTCTAGGTGCTTCTGTATAAAATTCTTATCCTCCCATGTACAATCTTCAGTGGGTAAGTTCTTCCACTTGATGAGATACTATGAAATTGATCGATTCTGTAGCTGTTGAGTTCTTGTTTCCGTGACCGCTTTAGGTTCCAATATGATTTTTCCTTCCTCATCAAGTTCTGGCAATATTTTTTGAACTAGAATATTTTCACCTGTTGAGCTCCAAGAATGTTCTTTCTTCCACCACATTCCACTCCATTTCTTTTGTCCATTGTTAATATCAGGCTCAAATGATCAATAGAATTATTTAAAATTGCTTTGAGAATGAATATCATGACTAACTTGCTATGTTTTTATGATTTTGTCATTGTAGTACTTTTTGAACTAAATATAGCTACAGAATGGAGACATTCTGTAGCTAGTTGCCAATTCTGTAGCCGGCTTCATGTCTACATAGGTTCCAGGTGTCATCTCAGATAAAAGCACATATGGTCGTATTCCACATCATCTCCTTATCATTTTTTTCTCTCCACGAAGTTTGAAAGGAATCCTATAGGCGGTTATGCACGTGGGAACTCAAATTAGGAGGTAGAATCCTTACAGGATAAGGATAGTCCAGATGTCCTTAATCGTATTACGAGACCACCTTCAGAGTTCTAGTTAGATTCTAATTAGGAAAGACAATTATTCCTATGTTATCTTAGATACGGTTATGTAATTTTGTTATAAATATGCTCGGGAAACTGAGGGACAAGGTTAGATTTTGATGGTTGATTGCTAGATTTAAGAAGTTCGAAAACACTCTGTTTTGAAGTAATTTCTCTTTAATGAAAGAAGCATCATTTCCTTGAAAGCGTTGAATCAATGTTGAAGTAGATTTCATGCTACTCTGGTGGTAGAGGGCCCCTGCTACCTGAGCAGCCTTGTTTATACGGTTTAGATAAGTATTTTAGTCTCGTTTTCATTTCTAGCTTAAGTAGATTTCTGAAGTTTATGTTTCATACTTGTTTCATTAATCATTACAGCTATACTTACTCTTATAAACTCTTCCAAAATATCATTACGATGAATAAGGCATAGCTGTGGTATTGTAGGTTTTAGTTGCATTTCCTTTCGTTAATTATCACAGTTAGACTTACTCTAATAAACTCTTCCAAAATATCATCACGATGAATAAGGCATAGATGTGGTATTGTAGGTTTTAGTTGCTTGTTTACACTAAGTGTCACAGCTGGTCTTACTCTTACAAACTCTTCCAAAACATCATTAACAACGAATAAGAAAGAGCTATGGTGTCTTAGATTCTAGTTGTATTTGCTTTCAGTTTTATGTTTATGTTCAATTTCATTGAATAATACAACCATACTTGTTTTCACAAACTCTTCCAAAATATCATTCATATTGAACGAGATGGGCTGTAGAATTCATTAGGTTAGTTGCATGTTAATTTAGTTACAGCACTCCGGAGGTAGAATGCATTTAGTTCAGCTCTGTCACTACATTTCAGTTTGATAATGGCATTTTAGTTTAATACTGTTCACTGTACTCCAAGTAGACTAGTAGCACTCTAGTTTAGTCTTAGCTCATTGTATTAACATTCCAATTTAGTTGCTATCCATTGCATTTTAAATTGTATTAGTTGTTAAATTTAAATACCACGGTCTTCGTTATTTACAAAACTTCTTTTGTTTCAAACTCATATTAATACATAATCATCTGGACAAAAGCTAGTATCAGTCTAAGGCCTGGAGTATTTTGCAACCTTTTTACCAATTCATAAACAAACATTTTCTCAAAAACTATTCTAAAAAGGAAATCTATAACTTTTGAGTGAGGCCTAGTGGTGTTAAATTGAGTTGCAAAACAAAATTAGAAGCTAGTTTAGAGTAGAAATCTTATTGTGCTACAAATGTTCTTTTCCAAATATATTCCAATAAACCTTTAATCATGGATGAGATGTTGTAACATTGTAAGTTGATTGTTTGATTGTTTAAATAGGAGAACTTCATTTATAATTAACTTGTCCATTTCTCAAGCTCTTCCAACACATCTTTAATGAATGAATTGGATAAGTTTAAGTTCATGTTGTGATTTATTTTCTTGCACTGAAGTCATTATCAAACTTTGAATTTGTTGTTTGCCATCCATAGTTTAGGCTTTGTCTTGTTTTAACACAACCAATAGCTTCTTTTCACCAGCACTTAGTTCTTTCCTTTTCAACATAAAACCATAAAACCAAAAACATCATAAAACACTAAACACAACGTAGTGAGAAACAAATACCTAGGCACATATAGTGCACCACACTTCAGTAGTTTACCAACCTTGGTTGACAATTAATGAACTCAATTTAGGAACACTAGGTTGAGCACAAACATTTTGGCGCCGTTGCCGGGGAAGTGTAACTAGGTAGCCTTGTTTCTTAACTCCCAAAAACAATGATATGCATAGAGAGAGAGACTCAAGGGGTAGATTCATAAGAAGCAGAAGCAGAAGTTTGATTCCTAGAACACCACTTGTTTTATCAAGACCTAGAACCAGCACACCTCCAACTCAGACCCACATTCAATCCTTTACTGATCTTAGACTTCTAGAAGATTTAAGATCAGATATTCCATTAGAAAGACATTCCACTTCATCCACTGAACCTGTCTTAGAAGAAGATTCAAGGACCCCTGTTAGAGACACAAAGTTTTCCACTTCCACAGAAGAATCAACTATGGCAAAAGAAGGGGGAGGAGGAGTCTTTAATGGAGAACACACATTATTTGGAGGGGGTAGAGGTAGAGGTAGAGGAGAAGTAGGTAGAGGTGCAGAAGGTGAAGGAGGTAGAGGAAGAGGTAGAAGAGAAATGGGAAGCTCTTTTGGGTTTCCTATAGTAGATGAAGAAACTAATACAACTATGAAAAACATTTCACCCTCTGTCCTTCCAAACTTTTATGGACTTAAAACTGAAGATCCTGAAACCTTCCTATTTGAATTTGAAGTCCTATGTAGAACCTATGACTACTTACAAGATGCTCAAAAATTTAAACTATTTCCTTCAACATTGAAAGGAGCAGCATTGAAGTGGTTTATGAGTTTGATCAACAGTTCTATTAGGACATGGGAAGACATGAAACAAGAATTTCTAGAGAGGTATTTGGATTATTGTATGCCAATCAATCATAAGGAGGAAGTGTTTAAGTTGTTACAAAAAGAAGATGAAAACTTGGAAGATTTGTTGGAGAGATTTCATTACAACATCAAAAGAGAAAAAATGTAGAACGTAGATCAAGACACTTTAAAAGCTCTCTTGTTGAAGACAATTAGAGATGAATGGTTGGATATCCTTAACATGATGGGAAAAGGGGATATATCTCAGCTCACAGTACCTGAAATATCTGAGTTATGTATTAACCTTTCAAGAGGGAAATCCAAAACTGTAAAAGGCCCAAGAGACCCTGCTCTTGCAAGGGAAAGTAAGTCTGCTTCTGGGACAGTAAGTAGGGAAAAAATAGGAAATATGATTGATGATTTCAAATCTGACATATTAGGGATTCTTAGTGAACAAATAGACACCCTTAAGTTACAAAACAAGTAGAAAGCTGAATCTAATGCTTTAGCAATCTTTTGTCCCAAATGTAGAAAGAAGCATGCCTTGAGAGAATGTACTTTGGATGCAAAAGTTGTAAAGACCTGTGTAATTTGTTCAGAAAAAAATGAGACCAAGATTTTTCCTTCACATCCTAGTCTTAAAGATGTCTTTCAAGAAGATACTCCTACAAGTTCCACAGAATCTCTCAATTTTGTCTCTAGAAGGCCTTGGCAAGGACCTCAAACACAAGGATTTCATGATCAAATGTATAATCAACCCCCACCAAATTGGAATTCTTGGCAGCAACCTTGGCCCCAATTTCAAAATCAATCTCAAGCTTGGGCACAAGGTTCACAAAATCCCTATGGAAGATACTCTCAGTACTATCAGTATCCACCATCCTATCCACCATATCCACATTTTCCTCCTCAAAAAAATCCTCAAAATCCACAACATAAAAATCAACCACTCCCATTAACATTTCCTCATAAATCAAATCAATTTCCTACTCAACCCATACCAAACCCCAACAATAAAAATCCTCAGAATACATACATGATAGAAGGCCAACAGTTTCCAACTTATTTAATTACTCCTCTAGACCTTAGTGATGTTCAACTTAGGTCTGGAAGAATACTTGAAAAGAGGAAACCTTCTGTGATCATACAAGAACAAGACAACTTTGAGGAAGATTCTCTACGGGAAAATAAAAGTCTTGAAGAAGACACATCTTTTCAGGACCCAAACATTGAAAAATCAAACCAAAAAGAACCAATAATTTCAACTCCTATATTAGAGAAGCCATCAACATCCACTCCTACACCTCCCTTTCCAGAAAGATTACAAATCAATAGAGGTTTAGAAAAACAAATTATGGTGCCTAATTATGATTTCCTAGATGAGCTAAGAAATGTTTGCATTAAGATTCCATTATTACAAGCTATCAAGGAAATTCCAATTTTAGCAAAGACAATAAAGGAGTTGAGCATGAAGAAAACAAGAAAAAGAATAAGAGAGACAAAGAAAATTCAACTGGCAGGAAAAATAGCAGATATCATGATGGGTAAGATTTCTATTCCAAAGTATCTAGACCCAGGAAATCCAGTTGTTAAAATTCACATCAATGGAATTGAGATCCAAAACATACTCATTTATTTAGGAGCAGCAATCAATATCATGAGTAGACAAATCATGGATAAACTGAAACTTCCTAATCTTCTCTTTACACCCACATTATTACAATTAGCAGACAGATCTGTGATCAAACCTGATGGGGTAATAGAAGACATTCCAGTGTCCCTAGATTCTTGGGAGTACCCTGTGGATTTTATGATCCTAACCCCTAAGAATAATCTAGGAGGACATCCTATTATATTAGGGAGACCTTGGTTAGCTACAGCTGATGCTTTCATTATTTGTAGATCCGGTGATATGTACATATCTGATGGTAGTTCAACTAATAAATTCACTTTGTATCCTCCAGCAAGGACAATTACAAATTTAGATGATACTCAATGGATAGAGGATGAAGAAGACTTACAACCTCTCTTCACAATTTCAGAAATTAGTGAAGATAGTCAAATTCTAAATACTTTAGAAAACTTTGAATCCTCTTCGGAATGCAAACATGAACAATTTCAAGAAGAATCCAACATTGAGTTTTTATCATCAAGACAGATGCCTCTTCATTCTATGGATAAATTTGGCAGCTCTACAAGTGAGATATTTCCAGGAAAAACTTTAAACATAAACAAGAACCTAGAAAAATCTCAACAAGAAGAGCTAGTCAAGATCTTACAGAGACATTCTTCTGCATATGCATGGGAGTACACTGATATGAAAGGGATAAGCCCCAAGACTTGCACTCATCACATATACATAGAGGAAAATTGTAAACCAATCAGACAACCTCAAAGACGGATGAATCCAAATCTTAGGGAGATTGTTAAAGAAGAATTGCAGAAATTTTTGAATGTCAACTTTATCTATCCTATTTCAGATAGTCAGTGGGTTTCTCCTTTGGTAATTGTGCCAAATAAAAGTGGTAAATGGAGGGTATGTATTGACTACCGAGAATTAAACAGAGCTACTCTTAAAGATCATTTTCCCCTACCTTTCATAGATCAGGTGTTAGATACCTTAGCTGGCAAAAAGTACTTTTCATTTCTAGATGGGTTTAGTGGTTATAATCAAATTCAAGTAGCACTTGAGTACCAAGACAAAACCACATTTATCTGTCCTTGGGGTACCTATGCCTACTGAGTATTTCCATTTGGATTATGCAATGCACCTGCAACATTTCGAAGGGCAGTATTAGGAATTTTTTCAGATCTAATACATGATTGTGTAGAGGTATATATGGATGATTTCACAGTTTATGGAAACACATTTGAAGAAGCCTTAGCAAACTTGGAAATTTTTTTAAAGAGATGTAAAGAAGAAAATCTTTCACTTAGTCATGAAAAGTGTTTTATGATGTTTACTGAAGGAATTGTTTTAGGACATCACATTTCAGGGGATGGGATTAGAATTGATGGGTCAAAAGTTGAAGTCATCTCTAACTTATTTATTCCAAGTTGTCAAAAAGATGTTAGGAGTTTTCTTGGATTTACAGGATATTATCGAAGATTTATAGAAAAATTCACTAAGATAGCATCTCCACTCTTCAAATTACTTACCAAAGACTATGAATTCAAATGGAATTCCGATTGCCAGTTAGCCTTTGAGACCCTAAAAACAAAAATTTCCGAAGCACCTATTTTAAGGGGACCTAACTGGAAGTTACCTTTTCATATTTTAACAGATGCCTTAGATACAGTTCTAGGAGCAGTATTGGGACAAAAAGACCTGATTTCTTATGCCATCTACTATACCAGTAAAAATTTGACTCCTGCAGAGTTAAACTATACTGTAACTGAAAAAGAGTTTTTAGCTGTTGTTCATGCCATAAACAAATTCAGACACTATATAACAGGCTATGAAACTTTTGTTCACACGGATCATTCTGCAATTAGATACTTAATGAACAAATCAATTACTAATGGCAGAGTTATAAGATGGTTATTGCTTTTACAAGAATTCAACATTACCATTCTAGATAGGCCTAGAAAACAAAACACAGTAGCTGATTTCCTATCTAGACTCCAAAACATCAAAGATGACACTCCAGTTGAAGATCAATTTCCTGATGAATATCTTTTTGCAATTTCTACCCAAACTCCTTGGTTTGCTAACATTGCTAATTATTTAGTTTCAGGAAAATTTCCTTCAATAATGAATGCAAGAGATAAAATAAAAATCATTCATGACAGTGCAAAATATTCATGGGTTGCTAATGAGTTGTACAAGACTGGTCCAGATTTTATCATTAGGAGATGTGTTCGGGAAGATGAGATGCCTGAGATTCTCAAAGCATGTCATGATGAACCTTGTGGCGGACACTTTGCTGATAAAAGGACAGCCTATAAGATCCTTCATTTAGGATATTATTGGCCATCCTTGTTTAAATATGTTAAAGAGTATGTCAAAAGGTGTGACAGTTGCCAAAGGGTAGGAAAACCTTCTCCTTCAGGTGAGATGCCATTACAACCTCAGGTACATATTGAACCTTTTGAAAAATGGGCTTTGGATTTTGTAGGACCTATTAGTCCTCCATCAAGACAAAAGATATATATATTAGTTTGCACTGATTATGTTACCAAATGGGTAGAGGCCAAGCCATTACTTTTTTCTAATGAAGCATCTGTAGTTAATTTTCTTTTTGAGGATATTTTTACTTGTTTTGGTGTCCCAAGGGAAATTGTTACAGATCAAGGAGCTCAATTTACATCAAGGCTAGTGGAACAAATGATGGAGAAGTACAAAATCAGACACAAAAAATCTACTCCCTATCATCCACAAGCAAATGGTCAAGTGGAATCTACTAATAAGGTTATTGAAGGAATCCTAACAAAGACTGTCCATTTACATAGAAAAGATTGGGTAGATAGGCTTCCTGAAGCCTTGTGGGCCTATAGAACTACATGGAGAAGCACAACAGGCCATACTCCTTATGAACTTGTTTATGGAAAGCAAGTTTTCTTTCCCATAGAGTTCCAGATTCAAACTTTCAAAATGGCAGTTCAGCTAGGACTTGATCTATCAGAGGCACAAAAGCACAGATTAGAGCAGATTAATGAATTGGATGAGATCAGACAATATGCAGTTCAGAAAACAAGTATAGTCCAACAACAAAGGACTAGATGGCATGACAAGTACATCAAGGAGAAGAAGTTCAAAGAAGGTGACTGGGCTCTTTTGTTTGATTCAAAGTTCAAGGATTTTCAAGGTAAATTTCAAACACATTGGCTTGGGCCATATGAAATTGTGAGAATTTTTGACAATGGAGCAATAAAAATCAGGACAATAGATGAAGACGAGGTTACTTTTCTTGTGAATGGTCATAGATTGAAGCTGTATCACAAACCACTCTCAAGAGAAGAATTTGTCAAGAAGTTCCAGGAAAACAGTGATGTGAAGTTAATGAAGAAGAATCTTTCTTCTTCATCAACTTAATTGAATTTTCTGAAGTCAGATATATTGAAAAAAAAAATAATAAATAAATAAATAAAATAAAATAAAATAAAAGTATAAACATGAAAACCAATCACTGATTGGCATGTTTATACAGAAAAGATAGAGTGAAAATCAGAATTTTTCTGACACTCTAACTTTTCCATTTTATTTTATTTTATTTTATTTTATTTTTTATTTTATTTATTTATTTTCTTTTTTTCTTTTTTTTTTTCTTTTTTTTTTTGCAAGCAGCTGTTACAAAATCATAAGTGTAGATCCATTTCACTTATGGTCCATCTCATTTCATCCATTCATATTCCATTTCATTCATTTATTCATACTCCATATCACTTCATTCATTCATACTTCACTTCATTCCATATTTCATTCATTTCATTCCATACTTCATCCACCTCATTTCAATTCCAGATTTTTAAAGTTTGATGTTTTTCTGCAATTAAATAATACATATCATGAATTGCAGCCCACTTATCATACTTCACTCCATTTCATAAGTTGTGATCCATTCCACTCCATTATTCATTTCATTCATACTCCATCCTACCATATTTCATTATTCATTTCATACAACCTTTCATCATTCCAGCTTCAAACCATATTCAAAGTTCTCTACAGGTACATTCTGCAATCAATCAGAAATTCTGTAGCCAGACAGACATTCTGCAGCTAGAGTGCCTGAAAGCACTATCTAGTAATCATTTGATCTGCAACAAAATGATCCTGCATATCCAAGAACAAGCAAATTCAAGGGAGTTATGAAGACTCAAAAAGTAATGATTTTCAGGGGAGAACAAAGCATATGAAGATCACAAGAAAATCAAAGCAAAGGCAAAGGTATGAAATTATTATGGTGACATATCATGAAAAATTTTAGCATAGTTCAGTTATATATTATTCAAAAAGTTGTTTTAATTAATTTTGTTGATCATGCCTAACAAACCTCCCGCAAAAACTTTGGATAAAACTCCTTCTATTCCGCCATTTCAAAACCCATATCCGATCATCATTTAAAAATCTAAACAGTTAAAGTGTTGAAGTGATTGGATTAGTCACTTCACTGAGCATTTAATGATGATTTTTGAATTCATTACAAAATATCTCCGCGGTCTTTCCTTCTGTGATATCTTTCAACTCATATACATCATCCTCACCTCATTATATTCATTCCGTAACCACTCCATATCACTCTTTCCCATAGCCAACTTTTAACCATTTCAGTCTGTGAGACAGAGGCATCTCTGTAACAACCATTGTCACCGTGAACAGAGGAAACATTTGTGGGGCAAAAACAACTTGTTAACGGCCATTCTCACTGTGAGAAGAAGACTAGTGAATTGAAGATTGAAGAAGTTATGGGCCTCATCGTGAGAACTGAACCAGTTGGCACTAAGTACTTGGAAGGCTATCCCTAAATCAGAGAAATCTTGCAACAAGCAGGATGGTTGTAATTCCTTGAAAAATTCAGTGGCTTCCACAAAGAGGTTACTAAGACTTTTGCAAGATCCTTTAATGGAGCCGAGGTTGAAGTTAGAGATATTAAATTCACTGTCACAGAGGCTTTTATTGCAAAAGCAATAGGATTTCCTAGACAAGGAGAAAGGTGGTTTAATAACAGAGAATTTCATAACGAAGCATGGAAGCAAATACTCAAGTCACTAGGTATGGATGTCACCGTTTTTAAAAAGGGTATCCCTAGCTCTGCATTAAAGAACAAATGGAGGAACATGTTGCTTATCCTACAAAAATTGATCACTTGTGAAGGTAGATATGGTACTTTCTATGTTTACCATATTCGATTGATAATGCATTTTCTAGAAGAAGAACTCAACTTGCCCTTTTTCTTGCTTCATAGTTTAAAGAAAATGGCTTCAAGTGTTCAAAAGAGAATTCAATTTCTGGAGACAACCTTATACCACCATGATTTAGTCAAGATTTTAATTGAACATCATTTAGCAAAAATGGGAGATACTTGGGATGAATTCTTGGTGAGAAATCACTTTGAGGAACCAAAGGAACCTCCACCTGAAGATAAACCTACAAAAAGAAGCATAAAATGGAAATCCTCCAAAAATGAAACTGGTAAAACAATACAAGAAAGTAGTGAGGAAATGATTTCTAAAAAATTAGTTTAGATTAAGAAGCAGCTTAAGAAAGAGAGGATCATAAGAAAATTTCCCAGAGAGAAAGGAGAAGGGCCATCTTAACCGAGGAGGAGCCACAGACTGAGGGGAATACTAAAGAAAACAAAAGTTAAACAAACTGGAGTCATAAACATAGAAGACGAAGAAACACCTACTAAGCAGGATTTTGATGAAGAAACTCCTGAAATAGACCCTGCACAGCAAGAAATTTTGCAACTATGTTGAGTCATTGGAGAGAAGAGCTTCAGAAAGTAGAGACAAAACCCCTAGTCCACCAAAGTTCGAAATAGATGTGCTAAGAAGAGATAAGTACGAGCTAGAAGTACTTAATAGGCATATCAGGACTGAAAATGATATTTTGAGGGAGCAACTTAAACTAAAAACCAATATGAATTCAACCCTGCCTCTACAAATGGACAAAGTGGAAAAGGCCAATGAAAAATTGAAAAAGAGAAACAAAAAGTTAATCAGAGCACTTACCAATTTAAGGTTCAATTTAGTCATCAGGAAGCCCAGAAGGCCTTTAACTACCAGGCAAAGTAGAAGAAGAGGGTTGGATGTTCTTGCAGAGGTCTCAGAGTTCATGGAATAGTTGCATGAGGACATGCAAGAATCTAGCAGTGGGGGTATGTTGAGCTCCAAGAATGTTCTTTCTTCCACCACATTCCACTCCATTTATTTTTTCCATTGTTAATCTCAGGCTCAAATGATCAATAAAATTAGTTAAAATTGCTTTGAGAATGAATATCATGACTAACTTGCTATGTTTTTATGATTTTTTCATTGTAGTACTTTTTGAACTAAATCTAGCTACAAAATGCAGACATTCTGTAGCTAGTTGCCAATTCTGCAGCCGGCTTCATGTCTACACAGGTTCCAGGTGTCATCTCAGAGAAAAGCACATATGGTTGTATTCCACATCATCTCCTTATCATTTTTTTCTCTCCACGAAGTTTGAACGGAATCCTGTAGGCGGTTATGCACGTGGGAACTCAAATTAGGAGGTAGACTCCTAACAGGATAAGGACAGTCCAGATGTCCTTAATCATATTACGAGAGCACCTTCAGAGTTCTAGTTCGATTCTAATTAGGAAAGACAATTATTCCTATGTTATCTCAGATACGGTTATGTAATTTTGTTATAAATATACTCGGGAAACCGAGGGACAAGGTTAGATTTTATGGTTGATTGCTAGATTTCAAAAGTCCGAAAACACTCTGTTTTGAAGTAATTTCTCTTTAATGAAAGAAGCATCATTTCCTTGAAAGCGTTGAATCAATCTTGAAGTAGATTTCATGCTACTCTGGTGGTAGAGGGCCCCTGCTACCTGAGTAGCCTTGTTTATACGGTTTAGATAAGTATTTTAGTCTCGTTTTCATTTCTAGCTTAAGTAGATTTCTGAATTTTATGTTTCATACTTGTTTCATTAATCATTATAGCTATACTTACTCTTATAAACTCATCCAAAATATCATTACGATGAATAAGGCATAGCTGTGGTATTGTAGGTTTTAGTTGCATTTTCTTTCGTTAATTATCACAGTTAGACTTACTCCAATAAACTCTTCCAAAATATCATCACGATGAATAAGGCATAGCTATGGTATTGTAGGTTTTAGTTGCTTGTTTACACTAAGTGTCACAGCCGGTCTTACTCTTACAAAATCTTCCAAAACATCATTAACAACGAATAAGAAACAGCGGTGGTGTCTTAGATTCTAGTTGTATTTGCTTTCAGTTTTATGTTTATGTTCAATTGCATTGAATAATACAGCCATACTTGTTTTCACAAACTCTTCCAAAATATCATTCATATTGAACGAGATGGGCTGTAGAATTCCTTAGGTTAGTTGCATGTTAATTTAGTTACAGCACTCCGGAGGTAGAATGCATTTAGTTTAGCTCTGTCACTACATTTCAGTTTGATAATGGCATTTTAGTTTAATAATGTTCACTGTACTCCAAGTAGACTAGTAGCACTCTAGTTTAGTCTTAGCTCACTGTATTAACATTCCAGTTTAGTTGCTATCCATTGCATTTTAAATTGTATTAGTTGTTAAATTTAAATACCACGGTCTTTGTTATTTACAAAACTTCTTTTGTTCCAAACTCATATTAATACATAATCATCTGGACAAAATCTAGTATCAGTCTAAGGCCTGGAGTATTTTGCAACCTTTTTACCAATTCACAAACAAGCATTTTCTCAAAAACTATTCTAAAATGGAAATCTATAACTTTTGAGTGAGGCCTAGTGGTGTTAAATTGAGTTGCAGAACAGAATTAGAAGCTAGTTTAGAGCAGAAATCTTATTGTGCTACAAATGTTCTTTTCCAAATATATTCCAATAAACCTTTAATCATGGATGAGATGTTGTAACATTGTAAGTTGATTGTTTGATTGTTTAATTAGGAGAACTTCATTTATACTTAACTTTTCCATTTCTCAAGCTCTTCCAACACATCTTTAATGAATGAATTGGATAAGTTTAAGTTCATGTTGTGATTTATTTTCTTGCACTGAAGTCATTATCAAACTTTGCATTTGTTGTTTTCCATCCATAGTTTAGGCTTTTTTCTGTTTTAACACAACCAATAGCTTCTTTTCACCAGCACTTAGTTCTTTCCTTTTCAACATAAAACCATAAAACCAAAAACATCATAAAACACTAAACACAACGTAGTGAGAAACAAATACCTAGGCACATATAGTGCACCACATTTCAACAGTTTACCAACCCTGGTTGACAATTAATGAACTCAATTTAGGAACACTAGGTTGAGCACAAACATCACCTATAACCTTCTTTAAGCATGAAACATGGAAAACTGGATGCACTCGTGAAGAAGCAGGAAGCTCCAATTTGTATGCCATAGTACCAATCTTTTGCAACACCTTGTAAGGACCATAGTACTTTGGCAATAATTTATTATCCTTATTAGCTTGGTTGAGGGAAATTTGTTTGTATGGTTGTAGCTGTAAAAATACCTAGTCTCCTTCATCAAAAATTCTCTCGCTGCGATGTTGATCTACCTATTGTTTCATTTGATTTTGTGGCAAATTCAGGTTATCCTTTAAGAGTTAGAGAACTTCTTGTTGATGCTCAATGTGATCTTCCACTGCTTGAACCTTCGAATTTTCTCTTAAAGATGATGTGATGGATGGTGGATGATATCCATAAAGTGCCATAAACAGGGTCATTTTTGCTGTAGTATGGAAGGAAGTGTTATACCACCATTCAGCGAGAGGTAGCCACTTGACCCATTGTGTTTGTTTATCAGATACAAAAAAACGAAGATATCCTTCCAAACATTTATTTACTATCTTAGTTTGACCATCGGATTGAGGATGATAAGATGAGCTATGAGCCAATTGAGTACCCAAACAAGAAAATAACTCGGTCCAAAAATTTCCAGTAAAAATGGGATCTTTGTCGCTCACAATAACCCTTGGGTTCCCATGTAGCTTTTGAATTGTGTCCATAAATGTAGTAGCAACTATACTTGCTTTAAATGGATGAGATAATGCACAAAAGTGTGCATACTTGGTAAGCATATCAACTACCACCATGATGGCACTCTTTCATTCGGACTTAGGTAAACCTATGATAAAATCCATTGAAATCTCCTCCCAACGTTGACTTGGAATGGATAAAGGTTGTAGAAGACCCAGGTTCTTAATTGTCTCAACTTTATTCTACTGGAAAACCAAACATTCTGCCACAAACTTTTGAATATCAGATTTAAGGCCATCCCAAAAAAAATACTTTCTTCACCCTGTGGTAAGTTTTTAAAAATCCTGAGTGTCCTCCTAAAGGAGAAGTGTGCAATTTCAAAATAATCTTTTGTTTTATTTGGGAATTCTTACAAATATATGAGTGATCTTTGTACCATAAGGAATCATTTTTCAAACTAAATGTATCAGATTTATTAGGATCTTGCTGCAACTTTTGAATGAGTGTCCACACTTCTTCATCCTTCTTCCATTCATCTCTTGCTTCGGTTATCCAATCTAGTTGGATAATAGAAATGGCACAAAGAAATGCTTCCACCTCTTCATTCTTTCTTGAGAGTGCATCTGCAACAACATTTAGGTTCCCTTTTTTGTAGATTATTTCAAAGTCATAACCCAACATCTTTGTGACCCATTTTTGTTGCTCTTCTGAAGATATTATTTGTTCCTAAAAGTGTTTAAGACTATCATGATTATTTTTTACCTTGAAGTGTCTTCCCATTAGGTAAGTTCACCATTTCTTTAGTGCATGTAGTATTGCTAACATTTCCTTCTCATAAATAGGTTTCTGTAAATATTTTCCTTTGATTATATGACTTTGAAAAGCAACGGGTCTTCCTTCTTGCATTAAAACATCACCAATTCCATTTCCTAAGGCATCACATTCCACAATAAAGGTTTTTGTGAAGTCTGGCGTAGCTAAGATCGGTGCTAGGCACATTGCCTCTTTAAGATGTTCAAAGGCCTTGGTTGCTTCAGGAGTCCATGAAAATGCATCTTTCTTCTATAATGTTGTTAGAGGTGTTGATATTCTCCCATAATTCTTAACAAACTTGTGATAATACCCTGTTAACCGAGAAATCCTCGCAACTTCTTTATGGTTGTGGGGACTTTCTATTCCTTAATGGCTTTAATTTTGTTAGGGTCTACCTTAACACCCTCGTGAGATACAATATGATCTAGATATTCCACCTCTTGTACTCCAAAGAAAAATTTGGATTTTTTTGCATATAATTGTTTCTCCTACAATAGTTTGAGCACTCTGTCAACATGTTGAACACGATCCTTCCAAGACTTGTTGTAGATTAGTATATCATCAAAAAATACTAGCACAAATTTTCTAAGGAAGGGTTTGAAAATGGAATTCATCAACCCTTGAAATTTAGAAGGTGCAATGGTAAGGCCAAAAGTTATGACCAAAAATTCATAATGACCCTCATGAGTTCAAAATGTTGTTTTCGGAATATCTTCAGTCTTCATTCTAATTTGATGATATCTTGAACGAAGATCCAACTTTGTAAAATAAATTGCTCCATGTAATTCATCCAATAATTCATCAATCACAGGAATGGGAAATTCATCTTTAATGGTGAGCTTATTGAGATCCCTATAATCCGGACACATGCACCATGTTCCATCCTTCTTGTGTACCAATACCACAGAAGCAGAGAAATAACTTTGACTAGGTTGAATTATACCCGCCTCTAACATTTCTACAGTCATACGTTCAATTTCGCTCTTTTGGACATAAGGATATCTATAAGGCCTGATGTTTGGAGGAACACTTCCTAGAATCAAATGAATAGCATGATCATGATCATGAATAGGTGGGAGCCCTTTGGGAGTTTCAAAAACCTTGGAATGATTATCCAAGACTTTTTGGAGATCTGCAGGAATATATGATTTTGATGTTGGAACTTCTAGTGAGCATAATTGTGCAATTACACATCATTGTTCTTTCTTTATAAGATTTGTCATGAAATTAGAACTTATTATCTTTCCTGGCTTCCCTGCAATACCTCGTAATTCGACTTCATTTCCTTCTGAAAAAAATTCAAGAAAAGTTCTTGAAAATTAAAAGCTACCATCCCCAAAGATTGTAACCATTGTACTCCTAGTACAACATCAGCACCTCCCATAGGAATGGAAAGCATTGGACTATTCAATACATATTCCCCCATGGTTAGCTTGATATTATGGCATTTTCCGGAGCAATTTATAGTTCCTCCATTTGCAACCATCACTTGACATTCTGGTGCTGGGTATAGGAAACAATTCAATTCCTTGGCTACCTTACAATGAATAAAATTATGGGTGCTACCTGAATCAATCAACACTATTACTTTTTTCTTCTTGATATGTCCTTCTATATTGAGAGTTTGAGGAGTGGTAATTCCTGCCAATGCATTACATGATATGGTCGGACTCATTTCTTCCTCTTATAGGGCTGGTTCCTAGTGTGTATCCTCTTCTTGTTCATTTTCTTCTTCCTCTTCACAATCTATGTAAAATAATTTCTTCTCAGCACACTTATGACCTTTAGTGTATTTTCTATCACAACTGTAGCAAAGCCCTTTTTCTCTTTTTTCTTCCAATTGTTGTGGTGTCAACCT
The DNA here is from genome assembly GCA_034641835.2 of Pinus albicaulis. Taxonomy (NCBI): domain Eukaryota; kingdom Viridiplantae; phylum Streptophyta; class Pinopsida; order Pinales; family Pinaceae; genus Pinus; species Pinus albicaulis. Next base: position 256,943,391 of record CM076581.1, read on the forward strand.
TGAAGGTTGTGGAAATATAGGAGTAGTAACACTTCCATATTTATAGAAGTGAGTGGTAGGCTTCCTTGTCGCCATAATTTTACATTTAATTTTTCTTGCCAACCTGAATGCCTTCTCCAATGAATCGGGTTCCAAAACACGAACTTCATGTTGGATGTTATCCTTTAAAGTACCTATGAAGAGATCAGTTATGTGTTCCTCTGAAATATCAGTTACCCTTATATTCAATTTTTGGAAGTCCTCAATGTGCTCCACCACTAAACCCTTTTGTTTGAGATTTATCAATTGGCTAAAGAAGGTGTTGCTTTTTGTATCCTCATAATGTGCTATCATTTCCTCCATAAAAATTTACCATTGACAATTTTTTTTACGAGAGAAAATCCATCGATACCATACAAATGTATTTTGTTCTAAATGTAAAGTTGCAATGCATACCTTTTGTGTGTTTTGCACATTATTGAGATCAAAATATTGCTCCATCTGTAGTATCCATGTTACGGGATCCTTGCCATCAAACTTCCTCATATCCATCTTTGGAATATGGTGGTTCTTTAATCCAACATTAGAGTTTATGAAATCACTATTAAAATTTATTTTGTTCTCATCATGATTTTCATCTACTATCTTTTCGCCATTAGGAATCATTTCTTGTATCAACTTTGACAAACCTTCCTTCAAACCTTCCATGTCTTCCTTCAAACCTTCCATTTTTTCTTCCATACCATCCATTTTATCTTCCATGCCTTTATTCAAACCATCCATCTTAGCTTCCATGCTTTTCTTCAAAACATCCATTTCATTTTTTGTTGCTCTTTGAGAGAGAAAATTTTGGTGCACTTGCTCTTGTAATTTTGATAGATCATGTTGCAATTCTTCATCTTCATGAGTCATAGTAGAGTAATATGAGGGCTTAATGGGTGTTGAATTCTTTTTAGGAGGCATTTTTTAACCCAATATTGATATCTATGCTCAATAGGCCTTTAGAATCACTTAAAACTGATTTTTCAAACAAGACTTATGCAATTTGAAAAAAAATACACGCCTTTTTCTTGATTTTGAGGAGATTCGATATTGAAAATGAATTATCTCTGTGATTTCAGATCTCAAATATCTGAAATTCGGCCTCGACGTAGCCCCCTAAATATTTTTTCAATTGCCACAGGTTTGACATGATTTGGATTCTTCAAGACAAAGTTATTTCCAATCTCCCACAATGACCTAATTATGGACTGGTTCAGTAGAGCGAACTTGTATGGCTTGCCACATGTCACTCTTTGCTCCTTTGGCTCTAAAATTTATAGACAGAAAACTACAGTCCGTGTACTTCTAGTCACTTTTTACAGAATTTCAATCCGGTATTCAGAGAGATAGCTATGATATTTTTCCACAATCACCTCTTTGAGATGAAATTCGGGAGCCTGAAAAATACTAACTTCCACAGATCATATCTCCAAAAATGTTGTGAACCAAGCTCTGAAATTTTTCGAAGATGTTCTTCAGGATTTCAGTTTTGCGCTCTAAAAATTTCAGCTTCTGAACCTTCGTGGAAAACAATTTATAGCGAAAATTTCGCGATGACCTTTTTAATTGAAATTCAGGAGCCTGCAAAAATACTTGACTTCCATAGATCATATCTCCGCAAATATTGCGAACCAAGCTCTGAAATTTTGCGATGATGTTCCTCCGGATTTCAAATTCGTACTCTAAAAATTTTAGCTTCTGAACCTTTGTAGAAAAACGGTTATAGTGAAAATGCTACGATGACCTATTTGGAGCAGCGAAACCCTAGAATTCAAAGCTCTGATACCAAATGTTGTGAAACCAGCTCCAAAAATAGAAGAAAAGAGATATAAATGCCTTAGAAATAAGCCAATTCGAGGGGGAAACCTCCAACACATTACATGAATGAACAATTCTTGGATGATACAAATTACAAAACCTCCTTTCTATATATAGGAGTCCATGGGGCCATAATGTAATCCTAGTGGGGCCACAATGTAATCCTAGCCGACCTAACAATAATAATTTAAGGTCACAATAATAACAATATGGGGGTTACAAGGGTACAATAATAACAATAAGGGGGTTACAATAACAACAATAAGGAACTATAATAGTAATATAGGGACCTAAAAATTTCTAAGCGATAACAATTGATCTACATGGGAAAATATTTACTCTTCATGTATAATAGGATTTCATTATTACCTTGCTTTATTAATCCTCCACCTTGTTGTACCTTAACTGTTTTCCATGGGGAATAGTGAGTCATGATCCAAGTACTGTGTGACCATCAATATAGAGGAATGAATGGCTACTAGTCTGCTTTTTTGAATCCCTTATATACCCCCACATATAAATCCTCTACTTTGGTAGATGAAAGTAAGTCTAGTGAGGCAAATCATAAATAGTGCCTCATCTTTATCTTAATATATTGATCCAAACTTATACAAGAACGAAACAAAATAAGTATATAACCATAAATACAGAGATGTAGTAGAAATAACACTTCATTTCATTAATATTAAAGAATCAAAATATGCTTATAGACAGAATGGAAATAAACTAGCTCGGACGATGGTAGCTTATCTATGAGAATAGATGTGGTGGCTACATGCCTCTGAACTGTGTTACAAGAGTCTCAAGGGATTTTTTTTATTATTGAACAACAAGGGAAAACCATAAACAACCAAAAACCTTACCTCAAGAGATGGAACACCAAGTGTTTGTGGGCCCTATTGGGGTTATTTGGGTAGCCAACTTCCGAGGTTCGTAACTTGGTCATATTATCTCAGTTTTTCACGTACAACACCTTATTGAAAATGTATCTATGATTACTACATCATTTGTCGTAGGTATTTTCCTACAACTATAGGCCTACTGCAAACCTCAAAAAAATGTCGTTTAGGGGGTCAAAACTGCTCCGAAAGTTCAGGACCCAAAAAACTGTTAAAAATAGTAATATTGCTATAAACAAGGAAATTGATGAAGTTGACTATAGATATATGCGGAATAGGAGAGTGGCCACCAATATCCACTCAGATCAGTTCTCCCTCATTAGGAAGAAATTGTCCTCATTGCATGTATATCCTCTATGAGGTGAGGAAATTTCAGTTGAACTTGGTCCCTAGTGAACCACTTGCCGTGGTGAAGGAGTTGGTCTGCTTTGACAACTCAATATAGTTGGATCCTTTGTTGGAAATTGTTCTTGATATGTGTGTCCATGATCTGATCAGTTGTGGCATGTTTCATTTAGTATGGGCTTAAATTTTTTGGTGTGAGTTTTTTTGCAATGTCGGACGTGCCCAGTCATGGTGGAAAGTATAGTCGAAGGTGATCCACATTGAACATTGGGTGCAGGCTAAGGAAAGGTGGAATGTTGAGCTCAAAATCATGTCTCCTACAGCCTTGGTGATGGTGTATGACCCATATCAGAGTGGCTGAAGCTTATGGTGGGGCACAACGAGGTGCTCCTTCTACAAAAGTAGTGGAGATTTTTCGCCCACCAAGAACTTATGTGTCACCCAATATTGATCATGTCGTTGCTTGTACTTGACATTGGCTAAATGTCCAATATGTTATGGACCTGCTGGAGGATGTGTTGGATTCACTCAATGGAGTTTTTATCCTTATTAGCTTCAGACTGGACATGGGTCGAAGCTTCCTGAGTAGCTAGAAATGGTATGACCACATCAATGGGACATAGTGGTTGTAAACCCAACCCCACCCAAAAAAGGTTATGGCCAGTTGAGATATGGAGAGCTCTGTTGTAGTTGTGTTGGAAATTGGGAGGCTTTTGTCACATGTGTGTGGATGCTTTGAGTTGTACATGCGCAAAATGTGTATGATCATCTTGTTGACGACCTTTATTTGGCCATCAGTTCGGGGATGGAAAGTTGTGGACTTAGTGATCTTGGTATCCAACATCGACCATATACTTTCAAAAAATGTACTTAGGAACCTGTTTTCTTGATATGAGATAATGGACTATGGGATCCCAAATTATACCCACACTCGTTCAAATAAGAGCTTAGAAGCGGCTTCTGCTGTGATACTCTTCTTGCAGGCCGCTAGAATGGCCATCTTAGAGAATCTCCCAATGACCACAAAAACATAGTCATATCCATGCTTAGTCGAAGGGAGGATTGACATGTAATCCATGGAAATAGATTCCTGAGGTCGAATAGGAGTAGGCAGAGGAGTATATAGGATTTTCTTCTTGATGGTCGATTTGGAAATGACGCAAGAAGTGCAAGATCTGATGTACTTCCCAACATCCTGTCAAAGGTTCGTCCAATAAAAATACTTTTGTAGCACTGCCATTGTTTTCTCTACTCCGAAGTGTCTAGTGACCCAACAGTAGTGCACCTCCAAAATCATCTTGGCAAGCTCACTTGAAGGAACACAGAGGTTTCCCATGTGACATAACAATGTATCTTGGAGGTGAAAATTTGGAACTTGCTTGTCTTCCATGAGTGTCAGGTATGTGTTGCTGAATTTTGGATCTCTCTTGTATATACACGACCACTTTGAAGTCTTGTTCCCTCAAGATTCAAGCACAGTGGTCAATGCCATGACTAGTGGTCGACTGAGGGAGTTTGTAACATTATTGGTGATTCCCTTCTTGTACTTAATGTTCAAGTGGAACTATTGAAGTTATGTGGACCATTTCTAATGGTGATTTTTCTGCAACTTCCCTTGTGTCTGCATGAAATGTAGGGGTCAGTGGTTTGTGGTGATGCTTGTTTCCTTCCCTAGAATGTAATGTTTCCATTTTCAGCAGACCTACACAATGAAATACATCTCTTTTTCATAGATGGGACTCTTTCGTACTGTGTCTGAAAGTGTCTCATTGTGATACACCACTGGATGCCCCTGTTGAGTAAGAACTTCGCCAATAGCATAGTCGAAAGCATATTTCTTGATCTCAAATGGTTGTTGCGGGTATGGCAATGTGAGCACTGGTGCAAGGCAGAGACGATGCTTCAACTTAGAAAATGCCTTCTGTTTGGATTCGTACCAAAATAAATTTTCTTTCACTCCGCCCTTGGTGACTTGACTCAAAGGCCAAGTGATATGAGAGAACCCTAACATTAACTAGCAGTAGAAATTGGCAAGACCAAGGAAGCTACAAAGCTCAGTTCGAATGGTTGGGGCTGGCCAATCCTGAATGACTTGTATCTTGGTTGGGTCCACATGCACACCTCACTCATCAATGGTGTACCCCATATATTGTACCTTGATAATACCAAAAGTGCATTCCTCCAAATTGGCATACAATGTGTGTTGTCCTAGATTTTGGAGGACATGTCGAATATGGTGGATGTGTTGTTCCCATCTCTGGCTGAAGGTCAGGATGGCATCCAAATACACCACCATGAATGAGTTGTACAGGGGTTGCAAGGTGTCTTCCATCAGCCTCATGAAAGTTGTGGGGGAATTTTTCAACCCGAAAGACATGACTAACCATTCGAAAAGGCCCTCCTTGGATTTGAAGGATGTCTTCCACACATCGGATGGTTCGATTAGTACTTGGTTATACCCAAACATCAAGTCAATCTTGCTGAAATATTTGGCCCCCTTGAGCTAGTCCAAAAGGTAATAAATATGTTGGATTAGATACTATTATGGGAAGTGATATTTTTTAGCGCCCGATAGTCAATATAGAGTCTCCAGGTCTCATCCTTATTTTGTACCAACATGATCGAGCTCCCACAGGGTGATGACATTGGCCTGATGTGCCCTTTTTGCAACAACTCCTAAATCTGCCTTTTGATTTCATCACTCTTTAGAACAAAGCGACACACCTAGGTTCAAATAAATGGATTTCTTGACTTGACAGTGTAGAGGTACCCCTTTGGGTGAGGTGAAGATGTCCCTGTACTCCTCCATGAATTTGTTCATCTATAATTGTCGTGCGAAGGATCCCTATCTCGAGGTTGTGGCCACAATATTCATCCTTCCCTGAGGGTGGATCATAAGGAAAAAAAATTTCCCCGTATGTGAAATGAGCTTGTTTCATTGCTTCTTAGTGATCAAAGAGATGGTGATAGGTGGTGCTACCTCTAGTATCATGTAAAACATATTTCCCAAAGTAATAATAAAAATGTGAGGCCTAGACTCATACATAGAATGTCGCTTCCACAAGTATGGTTGTCCTGATAATACATCACAAACTTCAAGAGGAGAAACATCACACAATACCTCATTTGTGAAGGGCTTGATGTTGTAGCGAAGGAGACACTGCTAGTTGACGCAGAGATATCGTCCTTGGTGAATCCACCCGATGGTATATGGTTGTGGGTGTGCTATGGTTGGTAGGCTTAGTCGCTTGACGGCCTCTACTGAAATGAGGTTATTTTGGCTCATGTGATCGACAATGAAATGCAGTGGAGAACCTTTCACCCACATTTGTGAGTGCAAGAGGCACTCCCCCTCCTATGGATCTTCGGGCTCATCCTTCTGGATCTTAGTGTTGGCAACAGTGGCATTGGGCTCCGCATCAATAATATGTTTCCCTCTGTCATTCCCCTTATCAAGTCCTGACTTAGAGTTAGAACATGCATCTCATCCAAAAGCCTTCATCTCAGCCACCAGTAAATTCTTGGCCCCACACTCACTTGAGTTGTGAGTGGGGCTCTTATGGAACTCACACCACTTTCCCAAGTCCTTCTTTGTCTTCGTGGTGTTTTTCTTTACTAGCAACTTTGGCGGGTTGTCCTAGGTTACCTTGCCTTGGATTTTTCCTTTGTTTAGTGGTTTGAGGGCACATTTCCCTTAATTTAGATATGTATATCTAAAATCTCACTTCTTCTGTTTAAATTTATGCTCGATCTCAGCAACATATCATTATGTTGCACCAAGCGAGGAGATGTCGAGTAACTCCATTTCCTCCTAAATGTATCTGTGCAGACAAGTGTGGTACGCAAGCACCAAATGTTTCTCTAAATCTTTGATACCCAAATTTGTGCGCATGGTATGGAACAGATTTTTTAGCTCATGCACATCATGATCCCTTTGTTGCCGCAGTGTAGTCCATTGTATGTACTTATCCTCATATCTCCCCACAGAGTAATATTGTTCCTTGATGGCATATGGGAAATAATTCCAAGTGGGTGAGGTTGAAAACAGTGAGGTTTCTCTATCATTCCTTTGTTCGCAGTAGAATTCCCACAAGTCCTTGACATAGGGGGCGGCCTTAAGGAGCGCAAAAGTAATATTTTCCCTATTGGAAAAATCATGAACTAAAAAATATCCTTCCAACTGATTTAACCATATATCTACGGAGTATGCTTCTATCTGGCCTTCAAATTTGGGAATTTAAAACTTGACTTGTACCTTGAAGGGAGTGGTTCCTCCAGAGTGACTATCGTACAAAAATGCGTCACCTATGGGCATCCGCCGAATGATCTGAGAAAAGTTGTCCATCATTGTGTTCCTCTATTGATCGAGGGATTCTTCAAGTAATATTTTGAAAGGATCTCCTTCTCTCTCATCTTTCTTTTCTTCTGCCATGGGAGGTCATCGAGGTTTTCGAGGCTGGTCTTGCAAAGGTTCAACCAGCTCGAACCCTAACTCCTTATACCCTGACCTCATTGCAGACATGCAAAGAAAAACAGAGAATAAAATACCACTCTAATACCATTGATCCAAACTTAGACAAGAACACAACATAATAAAAATATATCCATAAATACAGAGATGTGGTAGAAATAACACTTCATTACATTAATATCAAAGAGCTGAAATATGCTTATAAATGCAATAGAAATAAACTAGCTCAGGCAATGGTAGCTTATCTCTGAGAAGAGATGTGGTGGCTACATTCCTCTAAAGTTTGTTACAATGAGGCTCAAGGGCCTTTTTATTTTTGAACAACAAGGGAAAACCCTAAACAGCCAATACCCTAACCCGAGGAGATGAAACACCAAGAGTTTGTGGACCTCGTTGGGTTTAGTTGGGCAGCCAAATTCCTAGGGTCGTAACTTGGTCATATGATCTCTGTTTGTTGCATACGATACCTTGTTGGAAATATCACTCCGAGTACTACACGATTTTCCACAGGCCCTTGCCTATGTCTATGGGCCTATTGCGGACCTCAAAAAAAATCATTTTTAGGTGGTAAAAACTTCTCTTGAAGCTCAGGAACTGAAAAACTGCTAAAAATAGTAAATGTTGTTATAAACAATGAAACTAATGAAACCGACTAGAGGCCTAGGTGGAATAGTCAGGTGGCAACCAATATCCACCTGGATCATATACTTTACCTCTCGTACCACCCCACTCCCCTCACCTAAAAAGTATAAAAGGTAATTTTCAAACATACTAATACAAAGGAGTCGAAAACACTGACATGTGGGAAGTATATGCAAACCCATTAGGGTGTTGAACATGCACGTTGGTAGTAGTTCCATGCACACATGGTACCATGACAACTTTGTTAGGGTATTGAATACACTTGTTGGCAGCAAAGAGGTAAACCTTCAATGTCCTCCCAGTTGTTCTCACTACCCTCTAGTAGAGATGTGATTTAAAGTTATAATTTTTAGTAAATAAAATTTCCCTTTTGATTTGATTCAATGATTTAATATTAGACATTCAAATACTCTTATCTTTCATGCACTCATTTTTCTTCATTTATGTTTCATGTGGTATAAATCTCTTTTGGGAACTTTTATTATGATCCTATCATCTAACCCATATATAAAAACTTCATCCATGTGTGTCTCTAGTTGCTGTGGCCATAACATTTTCCTTAAATTTTCCCAATTTAAGGAGTCCTTCATATGAATTTTGAAAATGTCCCTTTAAACATCTGTTGTTTTATTTTGATAAATTATTTTGGTGTGGTCATAATTCCATTGCTCTTATTGCCTTTGGCAGTTCTTCAAGAAGTCTCCTTAGTCATAGTTTGGTACATTTTGAAAACCTATGCTTAGACCTACTTGACATTTACACTTTAATCCATGTCACATTTTTTCTAGGGATAATGGAAATGACAACCACACACAAAATATTTCATCGCAAACATATTTGTATTGCGTGCGATGGTGCACAAATAAGCATTATCAATTTTTGTCACATGATTTTAAAGTTGTTACCATTCATGGTTTGGAATTGCTTTTACTACTTTTGAATGTGACTTAATAACTTGGTATCACGATAAGCTATATTCTTTATAGCCATGTAACTCATTTCTAAAACCCTCTTCTCAACCTAGAAAACATGTAAATAAATTTTATATCAATAATAAAAAGACATATACAAAATTGTACATTAATATTGTTTATTATAAAACCTTATATATATATATGTGTGTGTGTGTGTGTGTGTGTGTGTGTGTGTTAGATATCATTTTTGAGTTTCAACTGCGTTAAGTAAGACATTCATCTATGACCATTTGAATGGTTCATAAGGCACAATACTTGCTAAGGTTTTGCAAATGGAGTAGCAAGCTAAGTGCGCTTGATTGTGGGGAAAACTCCACAGTTAAGCGCGCTTGAGCCAGAGGAGTTCTGGGATGGGTGACCTTCTGGGAAGTCTTGGTTATCAGGTGCAAGCCTCGGAAGTGATGATTGATGCTATGTGATTCATTTCACTAGTTTCAATCCCACTTCTTCACCCCTGTGAGCATCACCTGATCACCCGATACAATGAGTGCTAAGTGGATTATTCAAAAATCATGAGAATTTACTATGCATAAAATTTAAATAATGAAACATGTTACAACTTAACCCCAATGCCCCAAAAGAAATGCAATGAGTGCTAAGTGGATTATTCAAAAATCATGAGAATTTACTATGCATAAAATTTAAATAATGAAACATGTTACAACTTAACCCCAATGCCCCAAAAGAAATGCAATGAGTGCTAAGTGGATTATTCAAAAATCATGAGAAGTTACAGTGCATAAAATTTAAATAATGAAACATGTTACAACTTAACCCCAATGCCCCAAAAAAATCAACGCACATGAATTAACAATGAACAAATATAACACACAAATGAATATCCGTCCATGAAAGTACAATCCTTAACTAAGGAGAATATGAATTTAATGACATAATGAAAATCATGTGGATAACTTGCTAGGTGGTTAAAACAAAGATATGTAGTTGGTCTCTTAAAATTTTGTAGTGATAACATCATTGACATAAAAAAAACAAAATTCCAGGTGGAATAAATATTGAGATCCTCATTGCAATCATGACTTTATTCACAATTCTGCATATAATGAAAAATAAAAGGGTATATGCATCACCAATTTTTGTTGCTCCATGAAACAAAACCAGCAATTTTTGGGCATGTATTATCACATCTCCACGTATTTCCTGCAATCTTTCTTAGTCATTTTAGTATAAATTCTTTTTACGGTTTCACACGCAATAACAAAAGAAACTCATCGCAAATATACTACTTCTACTATCCTGGGCGATAACAAATAACTAAGCACTTTATGACTGCAATATTTAAGCTTGAAAAAATTGTTTGTAGTCACAAGGACAATAGATTTTGATATCTCTTCACTCCAATAAATCGTAAATATCATGGTTCTGTCTTTCATCACAAAGCCTTCACAGTAATATTGGTGAGTGGGAGGAGAGACTTCCTCCATACTTATCACAATTATTTTTGTTTCAATCATTCCATATATAGTAGCCATGTCATCATTTCTGCAATTTTTACCTCTCAATGCACCAAATTCTGATCGTAATCTGTCCAGATTGTAAAATTTATTAACTTTTGAACACAATTTTAGCACTGTCTATCACACTTTAGTGGTTATGATTCCATAAATTTTTATATTCATTTTATTTTTGTCATGTGTCGAAGTATTAATTTGTGGTTAACAAAATCAACTCAGTTGTATTGTAAATAGAGGAGGATCTTTATATTTTTGCACCACTTACTAAGGCTGCTTACAATCCAACGCTCTCATTGTCTATATTCAGAGACAACTCTAAAAATATGAATGTGCAAACAGTCATGTTAATATTAGTTCGAATGATACTCTTTGTTTTAATTCTTTCAGTTTTAATGGAATTTTGATAAAGAAATGGAATGATGTCATCACTGAGTAGTCTATATAAATGAAGTTCTAATTTTGTAAAAGGGATTCGAACCCATATAGAGAAAGGGAAACCTTGCTGGCGGTTGTTTACTCGGTTGCACTATTTGTAACCAGATGGGAAGATGATTGTAGGAGCTTAGATCTCGAGCTTTGTTGGTGATGCAGAAGCATCCAACTCAGGGTAGACAAAAAGGATAGGTTTTTGTCTCACTGTTACATTTGTTTTTTGACAGGTCATTGAACCTGTGACTTTTAATTTAATCCTAGGAAATAGTCATTAGGATTAAGGAAGTTAATTAAGTTCTGTAGACTTATTTAAAAGTTCTTTTTTCTTTTAATTTGGAAATGTCGTTGTAATTGAAGAGTTGACAGTTTCAACTGAAAAAAAAAAAAAAAAAGAGAGAGACATATTCTGTAAGATTCGATTTTTCCATCATAGAGAGAAAATATAACAAAACAGAAACAGAATTTCGTTTCAGGAGCCATCTGAGTCACAGAAGGATATTGCAACCAATTACTATTGAAAATTTCTTTACTGTCTAATTTTATTTTATTACGTATAACAATGAGCATTTATTTTCAAGACTATAACAAGAACGAGGAGAAGAAATAAAGCACGGGCATTGGAAGCGAACGAACAAATTCGCAGATTGAAGATCTTACAATACTGCGCATAAACAGTAACCAACAAACTGAACATACAGAACGCGGACAATCTCATATGAACGAAATATTTCCACAAGCAGTCAAATTCCATCAAATATACTTTCATTCCCAGGTATAACAAACATTGTTTTTCTTCCACAGAAATCTCATAAGTCGAATTTTATATTGTTTTACAATTACAAGAGTCTCTGTTAAAAAAGTCCCGTGGGACTATAAAACAACTTTTAAATAATATTCCGATGCAATAGAACGAGTTACAGGGTTGGGGTTTCGAAACCCAAAGCCTACAACAATTCTACAGAATATAAGTCCACCGACGAGTACACAGAATGACCGAGAAAGCTTCATGAACCCTAGCCTTATACACAAAGAATGACTACGAAGTATTGAACAAATTCAAAGGGACTGTAACCGGAACACAAGGGACCAAGCCCTATTCAACCATAGGACGGATTACAAACTCAGAGATAAGCATAAGGAAGCGACCCTACCCATTTAAGACTGGGGGTCAAAAACTGTTCGGGCCAAAGACTTTTGGAGCGAATGGAACTTGAACTACCTGCAAATAAACAAAGATCATAAGTGCTGAACCAATTACATATCCGTGTTGATTTTCAAGAAAGGGGAGACAAGAAAGTTCAAGAATTTGTTACCTGGGCAAAGGAACATAGTTGGAGTGAAAGCTTTGGTCGAAAAACTGCCGGAGCCTGATCACAAGGAGCTAGAGTGTTAGAGCCAAGTAAAAACGCAAAGGAAATTGAATCATAGAAAGATAGCATACCATTCGGTGCCGAGTTGAACTGCGACAAGCCGAAAGCAACCCACAGAGGATTCGACCTGTAGACACCAGAAATAATTAGTCACAAGCAACATTAGCATAGAAGCGAAGCACAACACCAGCGCCAAACTAGCAATGAGCGGCGGAGACAAGTAAGTACAGTAAACAGAGATTTACTAGTTGCAAGAGTTTACCAAATACCATTGAGAAAGTTAACCATAAGTTGCCACAGTCACAAAACAAAAAAGCCGAACAGAAGACTAGTTCTATGGAGCAAAAGCAGAACGAAACCCTCACAGTGACGAGCAAAGAAAAAACCCTCACAGAGGAGCAAGTGGAGTGAAAAATGAGTGACAGTCGACAAGGATAGGGTTTGTTACCGTGCGGGAAGGGCAAATATCGAGGAGTGCTGACAGATGTCAGTCCTAATAATCAACAGTACAGATTAATCAAACCGTAATAAATTGCAAATCAAACCAGCAACTACCATATCATACGGATTATAATTAACTCGAGAACAAAAGGCCACATCAAAATACATTGTAATGTTAAATGTATAATCTGACAAATCTATATCCACATTGTAATGTTTTTAACGTATGTTGAAGCCTGTCATATAATTTAATATAAATTGCGAGACCTATGTAAGGTTCTTTCACTTGTTGTGAGCGCAGATTTGGACTTGAGGGCTGGGCCCCATTAGTTGGGAATTTTTCTTACAATATTGTAAAATTATTTGTTGCCAACATTTGAGATATGCTAACTATATATGTCATTTGCATATTTATTATTATTATTATTATTATATTGTTTTAATTATTTTCTTATTGGTATTCTAACGACTAGTATTAGCAATATCGTTGATCTTATCTATTTTATGCTGATGAATGTTATGGTTTTATGGTTTTAAGCTACTTTGTAGAATTGCACAGGATTAAAATCTAGATCAATCATGATTTCATGGAGACTTGTTCGTAGTGATAAGTAACTATTTATTGATCATTTTCAAACCTATTTTGGTTTATTTACAAGGGATCAAAATGAACTAATTTTTTTTGTCCACTATAAATCTTATAATGAATTTATGTTTAAAATTGGATTTAAAATATATATGTAAAGTGTTTTAATAAATATTTATTGGAACAATTCCCCAACTTATTTGTAAGTGGTTAAACTATTTTTATGACATATAAGTCTATCTTAACTTTAGATTCAATTGTAGCTTTTCCCTTTTCCTTATATATACCTTTGATATTGATTAGGATTGAGGTCATTCTTCCCCTCATTAAGATAGGATTAGAGGTTGCATCAAATTATTATTTTTTTACGTATCTTTTTGAAGGAAAAAGCCCTATTATGGCTAAACTGAGCTTTGGTTGCAGTAAACATAAATGAATTATATTTTTATAATATTAGCAGTAAACATAAATGAATTATATTTTTATAATATTAACATATACATAGTTATTTTCCCTTGAATTTGTGGATCATAATAATTAACTATATTACACTATGTTGATGACCAAAATTCATTGCATCAACATTTGGGAACCCATCTAGTAAGACTCCCAAATTAGACTATTTTTTATTTAGAATGGTGGTTTTAACTGAGATTTTGTATCCACTTACCCGTAAAATGAAGTCTGTGTGGAAATGAAAAGGGTAGTAGTGGTGGCTGATAAAACTAATTTAAATATTGATACAATTTAAAACTATTCTAATCTACTTACTTCACCCAGGTAACGATAACGTTATTTAATGAAAATAAAGATTTTCATAATACCAATTAAAAAATATTTACTTACTTCACCTAGGTATAGGTATTTTAAGACGTGTGATAAAAAAATAACGATTTTTTTAATGAAAATATATATTTTCATAATACCGATTAAAAAAAAATTGATTAAATAGTTAATCAAATTAATCATTGTTCACTGTATTTTATAATGAATTGAACCCACACGTCAATAATTATTGTGCATAAATCAGTAAAAACAGATACATGTACAATGCATAAACAATTAAAATAATCCCCTTCAAAAATAGAAAGTAAAGAGAATTCATAAAATTACCCGATCTGCAAACAATTTGTTCATGCTAGAATTGGAATGGTTCAAATATATTATAAATTAAAACTCAAGTACAAAAGTGCAATCAAAGTTTTTATGTCTCCAAAAATAAAAAAACCCTTTTCATCAAAACCCTTTGCATGAGTTTGAGAGAGAGATTTATAGCCTTCTTTCCAATAATAGAGTGAAACAAATTTTCTTAAAAACCTCAACTAAAACATAAAACATATTATAAAAAAAAAAAAAAAAAATAGTTGCAATTTCTCAAATACTTGAAGTAATTTGTAGAATTGGTGACAACTTAGGAGGAGATCGAGGCTTGATTTGCACCTGACGACTACAAATAGATGTCTTTAGAGGTAGCATCATTTGAATGGATGTACTAAGTGCCTTTAGTACTAGCTAATGACTATGATGATTGATAAGGAATTTCCAATTAAGATCAAGATTGACCCTAATTAATTGGTAAACATTTTTAACAAACTCGGCCCTTTCCTGAAACTAATCCTTTTGCAATTTGTATACATGTGGAAGAAAATCCTAGACTGGATATCAAATTTGATTCAAGTAAAGAGTTTTTAATGGACTCTACTATAAAATAATATAAATCATGTGCATTATTGACCAACTTTTTTACCAAACGAATTCTGGATTTCTAGCTTTTGAAAATAATAAATTTTTTCATTTCATCAATTTTCGGAAAAATTAGATTTTCTTCCCTCGGTGTTGTTCTACCATTTCAAAAAAAATTTGAATCTCGTTTGGTATCATCATAGTGAATCTTCATATCAGCTAACGCGATAGTTGATCGATCTCCCGACCTGAATTGTGCATGAATTAAACTCTGCTTATCACAGAAAAGTTGTTGTTGTTTCTAGAGTTGAGTATTAAGCTCAGAGGCCTCTTGTTTGAATTTAAATAAATGAGTAGTTCCAACCTGCATCTGTTCTAACTTATGCTGCAAATCTATCAATTTTCCATCCTTCAGCTTTATCTCTTCAGCATGATGGATTTGGAGTGCATTAAATTGTCTTTGTAGTTCTATCAATGTGATATCCTTTTGATTTAATTCTACTTTCCACAATGATTTCAATTGTTCCTCTTCTTTTATAAATTATTATTCCATGGTGGCAATTTTTTCATTATTCTCCTTTAGCAATTCCTATACCTCTATTGCTTTATCCACAATTGCGGAGGCATAGGCACATATAACCTGAGTTAATTTACATATATCGTCAGCAAGAGCAGTAGAGGATCCCTTCCAAATAACTTCAAGAGAAGTAGCCAGGGGGCACTTCCTGACACCAGTGCTTGGGATTCATCTAACTTTCTCTTCTTGGGATTCATCTATCTTTCTCTTCTTTCTACCCATTTTTACTATGGCTTTATACAATGGACTATAAAAAACATATATAGGAGGAATCTCCTCAATGTTGAGGAAGATTTCAGAGGTAGGATTGGCCAAGATTATTTCCACATCACGATGAGTAGCCATTGGTGTATTTTCAGATGGTGTTTGATCCGATAGTGTATTCTTAATAGTATTGGGACTATTGGGACTATTCTATGAATCTTGTTGTTGAGATGAAAACTCTTTTCCTCTGTTCACAGTTTCTTGTTCTCTTTTCTTTGATTTTTTAAGGATTTAGTTAAATTATTGTCATACATTTTTGAATTTCAAGTCTTATGTGTGAACACTTCCTTTAGGGTTTGAAGAACTGGTTGTCTATGTCTGCTTTTTTTTAGTGGGAACTACCTTGTCTTTTGGAGAGGCATATTTTTCTAAAAGAAGTTGAAAAAAATTCATAGGCAAAATCAATAACATTGCATTTATGAAATACAAGAAGTGCTCCTGCTCTTTCACTGATAATTTTTCATCAATATTATTTAAGACAGTGTTGTATGAGAATGCTTCAGCAAAATAATCATCAAAATTATGTTCTTCCAATTGAAACCTTTTAATGCCAGAAGCCATAACTCTTTGTCACGCTACTCCGTTAGGGTCATATGTCTTAATCGAGATGATGGCCAATCTTAACGCCTCTATGGGTGGTACCTCTTTTTCTGCACGACCATAATTTCTTAGGAAAAAAAATTCAAAAGGGAGAGGAAATTGAGGCCAAACCCTTTTATTGGAGTCTTTCAGCACTTTAGTTATTCCATGACATATCATCTGGTAAGCCACTTCTCTGCATAGTAGTTTACCACTAATGTAGAGGAGCAGGACATGGGTTGCAACATAGCTTCCCCAAACTATGATATACATAAACAATTCCTCACTGAACCAGTTTCCAATTTTCTTGAGGCTATCCATGGCTTCCTATTATCCAAGCAAATCACAAAATAGAAAAAATATAGATCAACAACTTGATAAATAGCCTCTTCGAGGGGGAAACCTCTTTTACATTACATAAATGAACAATTATTGTATGGTACAAATGATAAGACCTCCTTGGTATATATAGGGATCTAAGGGGTCACAATATGATCAGAGCTTACATAAAAATAATAATGTAAGGGCACAACAATAATAATAGTGGGCTTTTATGGGGCACAACAATAAAAACATGGGGGATACATGGGAAAAACAATAACAATAGGGGGATACACTAATAGTGACAATAAGGGGACTACACTAATATTATAGGGACCTAACATGCCCCTCTCCTTCAAAAAATGTTGTCCTCAATGCTTGAGTATTTTTGGATGCTTCTGTATAAATTTTTCATCCTCCCATGTGGAATATTCAGTAGGTAAGTTCTTCCACTTAATGAGATACTCTAAAATTGATCAATTCCATAACTGTCGAGTTCTTGTTTCTATGACTGCGTGAGGGTCAAATATGATTTTTTCTTCTTCATCAAGTTATGCCAACACTGTTTATACTGGGAGCTTGTCACCGATAACCTTCTTTAAGCATGAAACATGGAAAACTGGATGTAATCGGGAAGATGCAGGCAACTCCAATTTGTATGTCATAGTACCAGTCTTTTGCGACACCTTGTATGAACCATATTAATTGGTTAAAAATAATTTTCCTTCTTAGCTTGCTTGAGAGACATTTGTTTGTATGGTTTTAGCTGTAATAATATCCAGTCACCTACATCAAAATTTCTTTCACTGCGATGCTAATCTGCCTGTTATTTCATTCAATTTTTCACTAGAGTTAGGTTATCCTTTAAGAGTTGGAGAACTTATTGTTGATGCTCAATGTGATCTTCCATTGCTTGAACCTTAGAATTTTCTCTTAAAAATTATGTGATAGATGGTGGATGATATCGATAAAGTGCCATAAATGGGGTCATTTTTGTTGCAGTATGGAAGGAAGTGTTATACCACGATTCAGGTATAGGTAACCAATTGGTTCATTGTGTTTTTTATCAGATACAAAGAAATAAAGATATCCTTCCATCAAATTGTTCAATATCTCATTTTATCTATCATATTGAGGATGATAACATGAGCTATGAGCTAATTAAGTACCAATACAAGAAAATAATTCCGTCCAAAATTTCTAGTGAAAATGGGATCTTTTTCACTTACAATAATATTTTGGTTTCCATGTAGCTTTTGAATTGTTTCCCTAAATTAAATAGTATTTTTATTAACTTTAAAAGGATGAGATAATGCTCAAAATTTTGCATACTTGGTAAGTCTATCAACTACCACCATGATGCACTCTTTCATTCAGACTTGGGTCAACTTGTGATAAAATCCATTGAGACCTCTTCCCAATGCTGACTTGGAATGGCTAAAGGTTGTTACAAACTTGGGGTCTTAATTGTCTCAACTTTATTTTTTTGGAAAACCAAACATTCTGCCACAAACTTATGGATATTAGATTTAAGGTTGTCCCAAAAAAATTCCTTCTTGACCCTATGGTAAGTTTTTAAAAATCTTCAGTGCCCTCCTAAGGAGAAGGTTAGAAATTCCAAAAAAATATTTTTCTTGAGTTGGGAACTCTTACAAATATATAAGCAATCATTGTACCATAATGAATAATTTTTCTAGCTAAATGTATCAGATGCACTGGGATCTTGCTACAACTTTTGAATGAGTGTCCACACTTCTTCTTCATTCTTTCATTCATCCCTTGCTTTGGTTATCCAATCAAGTTGGATAATATAAATGACACAAAGAAATGCTTCCACATCCTCATCCTTTTGTGAGAGTGCATTTGCAAGAAACATTTTGCTTCCCTTTTTTCTAGATGATTTCAAAGTCATAACCGAACATATTTGTGACCCATTTTTGTTGTTCTTCTTAAGATAATTTTTGTTCCAAAAAGTATTTAAGAATATCATGATATGTTTTTACCTTTAAGTGTCTTCGAATTAGGTAAGGTCTCCATTTCTTTAGTGCATGTAGTATTGCCAACATTTCCTTTTCATAAATATGTTTGTGTAAATACTTTCCTTTAATTGGATGACTTTCAAAATCAATGGGTGTTCCTTCTTGCATTAAAACAACACCAATTCCATTTTCTGAGGCATGAAATTCCAAAATAAAGGTTTTTTTGAAGTCTAGTGTATCTAAGACCAGTGGTTGCCACATTTCCTCTTTAATATGTTCAAATGCCTTAGTTTATTTTGGATTCCAATAAAATGCATCTTTCTTGAGTATTATTGCTAGATTTGTTGTTATTTTCCCATAATTCTTAACAAAATTTTGATAGTACGCTATCGACCAAAGAAATCCTCAAAGATGCTTTATGGTTGTGAGAATTTTCCATTCCTTAATGGCTTTAATTTTTTAAGGTTCTACCTTAACACCCTCATGAGATACAATATGAACCAGATATTCCACCTCCTGTACTCCAAAGAAGCATTTGGAGGTTTTCACATATAATTGTTTCTCCTCCAATAACTTGAGCACCCTATCAATATGTGGAACATGATCCTTCCAAGACTTGCCATAGATTAGTATATAATAAAAAAATACTAATACATATTTTCTAAGGAAGGGTTTGAAAACGGAATTCATCAAACCTTGAAATGTGGAAGGTGCATTAGTAAGGAAAAAAGGCATGACCAAAATTTCATAATTACCCAGTTACCCGGATAAATCCCTCTTGCGGACAAGAAGGATCTCCCTAGTATCCCAACAGATAACTAGAAACAAACAGACATGTGAATATCTCTTTCCCTAAGCTATTATCATTTAGATTATCAAAGCTAGAAAAGAGAGGATAATGCTCCTACCTTTCAACCAGATGTTTGATGAAAACCTTTCCTTTTGTCTCGAAGAAGTCCTTCAATGTTGAGAAGAACCTGTAATCACAAACATGCAAAGAATAAAAATCACCTGCAGTATATAATAATCCAAATATCAGCTTAACTTAAGGATCAAGGAGATTAATAATTGTCATTGTTTTAATGAATCTGAAAACAACACAATGAGAAAAAGTATCCAAATGTATTATCAAAAATATAAAGAGAAATATTACAACTGAGCCTTGATGTTGTACAAATTCCTCCCGTATGCCTTTCCAATCTTCCTCCTTGGTTTGACAAGCTTTCCACTCTAGAATGACCATCATAATATTATCATAAGTGAACCCCCTAACCCTGAAGTTTTAGCTCAATTTATAGGAGAAATTGAGGAGGTTTCAAATCCACAAATAGAGGGATTTGATCCTCAAATGAAGGGATTAGGGTTCCTTGATCCAAGGGGATAAGTTCCATGATTGGAGGGATTTATCTCGAACTAGCATGACTCAAGAGGCTTTTATTTGGAAGAATATGTGCCCAACTATGGTTCTATAAGTTACTTTTTTCCTTTACATTATTTTAAATTGGGTGCGCAAATTTTAACAGAAAATAGAGCGCAGATGTCTGCAATAAGCTTAGTAATATTTTTCCACACACAGGAAGTGACTGCAAAAAGTGTTCATGCCATATTTAAGAGTATTTAAGAGCTATTTTCCAAGTTTCCAAGACTTGGTTAAGGAATATAAATGTTTGAATTCTAAGGAAGCATAAGTATGGATGGTGATAGATCCATATTGACTGTAAATGTCATGGTGAAAAAATGACGCGTAATAGACCCTCATGAGTTTGAATGTTATTTTCAAAATGTCTTCAGTGTTCATTCTAATTTGACGATACCTTGGATGAATATCTAGCTTGGTGAAGTAACTTAATCTATGTAATTCATCCAAAATTTCCTCAATGACATGAATGGGAAATTTATCTTTAATAGTGAGCCTTTTGAGCTCCCTATAATCGGTACATATATGCCATCAACCATCCTTCTTGTGCACCAATACTACTCGAGTAGAGAAATAAATTTTACTAGGCTGAATTATACTGGCCTCTAGCATTTATGCAACCATGCGTTCAATTTCACTCTTTTGGGCATATGGATATCTGTAAGGTATGATGTTTGGAGGAACAATTTCTAAAATTAAATGAATATAATGATAATGATCACAAATAGGTGGGAGACCTTTGGGAGTCTCAAATACCTTGGAATGATTGTCCAATACTTTTTGGAGATCTAGATAAACAGATGATTTTGATGTTTGAACCTTTAGTGAGCATAATTGTGCAATGCCACCCTATTGTTATTTCTTCACAATATTTTTCATGCCATTAGAGCTAATTATATTTCATGGTTTCCCTATAATACCCCTTAATTCAACTTCCTTTCCTTCCCAAAAAAAAATCAATAAAATTTCTTGAAAATTAAAAACTATTGTCCCTAAAGATATTAACCACCAGACTCCTAGTACAACATCAACACCACCCATTGGAATAGAAATCATTGGATTATTCAATACATATTCCCCCATGGATAGCTTGATATTATGGCACTTTCTAGAGCAATTTATAGTTCCTCCATCTTCAAATATCACTTGACACTCTCTTGGGGGATATAGGAAGAAATTCAATTCCTTGGTTATCTTATAATGAATAAAATTATGGGTACTACCCGAATCAATCAACACTATTACCTTTTTCTTCTTGATATTTCCTTCCATATTGATATTTTTAGGAGTGGTAATTCATGCCAATGGATTACAAGGTATGGTTGCATTCATTTCTTTTCTCTATGGTTGGTTCCTCGTGTATATCCTCGTCTTTTGATGCTTCTTATTCCTTTTCTTCCTCCTCTTCACAATCTATGTAGAATAATTTCTTCTTAGCACACTTATGACCATTAGTGTATTTTCTATCACAACTATAGAAAATCCCTTTTTCTATTTTTTCCTCCAATTTTTGTGGTATTAACCTTGTAGGTTGTGGAAGGCTAGGAGCATCAACACTTCCATATTTGTAGTTGTGAGTGTTAGAGTTCCTTGTTGCCATAATTTTACTTTCAACTTTTCTTTCCACCTTAAATGTATTATCTAATGAATTAGGTTCCCAAAGGTGAACCTAATCTTGGATGTTATCCTTAAAAGTCCCTATGAATACATAAATCCTATGCTCCTGTGGAATATCAGCTACCCTAATATTTAATTTTTGGAAGTCATCAATGTCCTCCACCATTGAACCCTTTTGTTTGAGATTTATCAATTGGATAAAGAAGGTGTTTCTCTTTGTATCATCATAATTTTCTATCATTCGCTCCATAAAAATTAACCAAGTGACAAGTTTTTTATGAGAAAAAATACATCAATACCATAAAAATTGATTTGATTCTAAATATAAAGTTACAATGCGTACCTTTTGTGTGTGTTGCAGATCATGCAGATCAAAATATTTCTCCACATGTAGTATCCATGTTACCGGATCCTTTCCATAAAATTTATTCATATCTATATTTGGAATGTGGTGGTTCTTAAACCCCACATTGGAATATCTAAAATAGTAATTAATTTTCCTTTTGTCCTCATAATGATTTTCATGGATTACCATGTCCCCACCAGGAAACCTTTCTTGCAACAACTTTGTCAAAACTTCTTTCAAACCTTCCATTTCTAATTTCAAACCATTCATATTAGCTTCCATACCATCCATAAAACCTTCCATGTATGATTTTAAACCATCCATGTCATCTTTGGTTGCTCTTTGTGAGAGCGAAATTTTTTGCACTTGGTCCCATAATTTTTAAATATCATGCCACAATTCTTCCTCTTCATGCATCGCAATATAGACTTATTAGGGCTTAATGCATGTAGAATTATTTTATTTTGGAGGAATTTTAGAACCAAATACTAATATCTATGCTTCAATATTCCCTTTGGAACACTTCAAACTGATTTTTCAAACATAATTTATGCAAAACTTTAAAAAAATACACACTTTTTTCTTTATTTTTTGGAGCTCGATATTTCAATTTTTGTATCCCTATAATTTCATATGTCCAAGGTCTAAAATTTGGTCCCGTAGTATCCCTCTAAATATTTTTTCCAATGACACGAGTTAGACCAATATTGGATTCTTCAATATAGAGTTATTGCAAATATCCCACGATGTCCTGATTATGGACTCATTTAATAGAGAAAAGTTCTATGGGATGACATGCGTCATTGTTTCAACATTTGGGCCTAAAATTGATATAAGAAAAACTACATTTAGTTTACTTTCAGACACTTTTGACATAATTCAAATATGATGCCTGAAACGAAAGTTATGACGATTTTCCCAAGGTCACATGTTTGAGATGGAATTTTGGATTCTAATAAAACTTAAACTTCCCCAGATCATATCTCCAAAAATATTGTGAACCAAGATCCAAATTTTGTACATGAAGTTCACCAAGATTTTGGCTCCACATGATCTAAATTTCATCTTCTAAAGCCTCATAGAAACAAATTTATAGCGAAAATTCCAAGATGATATTTTTAAAGAAGTGAAGCCCTAGAATCAAAAGCTATGATACGAAATTTTATGAAACCAACTCACAAAATAGACCTCTGTACCTACAAATTTTGTAAACATCATGGCAGGGAACAATGATTCTACATCAAACTCAAAAAAATTTCCTTCTCAAAAAACCGTTTTAAACTTGGTTGTAAACCTGCATTCATTTTTTAATAGTCTATTAAACAGTCGATTACTTAATAATTCTGATACCCAATTAAATAAAAACCTCACAATTAACAAATCCACTTTAAATAACAACAAATAAGAAAAAAATAATTTTAATATCCTCTGTGTGTCCTCAATGTGGTCTACATATCAAATAAACATTCCTCTTCTATCTAATACGTTATCCTCCACTCACTTGAACACACAACATCCCATCGAATGTCATGAGTTCAAAGCTAAACATAATAATTCAACAGAAATAATTCATCAAACATCAACTGTTGCAATGCATTTGGATAGGGTACATACTAATGACATCGATATCAATTATCCATCCACTGACACATTATCTCCACATCCTCATATCTCGCACCCTCCTTTTAATGATATGGGAATTCCCTTCAACAGTCAAACACAATCTCCCCATCTTACATTGAGTTTCCCTCATTTGATACCAAACTTATTCATTTGCACAATAGTAAACCATCCCTTCCTTTAACAAACACATCTAACCTAATTATCAATTTATCTGACATACTTTTAAATGAACCCATTATTAAAATTTTAAATAAAGGATTAAATTTTTCCATGGCTCCCAAGAAAATTCCTATAGAAGATATCCTCTATCACATAGAATATGTCATTAAATACATGCTTGATAATTCCAAGGAGAAAATTAGGCAATATTTCTCCATGATACTTTAAAAATCCAGACCCTTCAAAATTAACATTAGCAAAGATGAATACATTTCTCTAAAATCCTTAAAATATAATCCTAACACTGTCGTATTAAAATTTGACAGTGGAGGAGCTACAATTATCATGAATAGAAAGGACTACAATGCTAAAATGATAGATCATCTCAACAAGAGTGGATGTTATAAAAATTTAAATAAGAGTCCTTTAAATAAAATTACAATAGAAGTTAACAACTTAATCAAATCTAGAAACATGCGGGATAATAAAACCCTAATTGAAAGTTGTCCTTATACCCCTAGAATTTATGGGGCTCCTAAGATACACAAATATGGGATTCCAATTAGACCTATAGTAGATACTATAGGTGGTCCCACATATCATCTATCCAAATACCTTACCAAAAAACTTAAACCCTTGGTTGGTAACATAGAATCATGTGTTAGAGATTCCACCCACTTTATCAGTGAAATCAAGAATATTAAGCTTGATAAAAATGACAATTTAGTGAGTTTTGATGTCACTTCACTATACACCAATATCCCTATTGATGGAGCCATGGAAGTTTCCTGTAAAATAATTGAACCTGACACTGCAAAGCATATTTAAATTTTCCTTAAATCTACCTTCTTTAGTTTCATGGGTGATATATATGAGAAAACTTGCAGAGTAGAAATGGGCTCTCCTTTATCCCCCATTTATGCCAATTTATTCATGGAATATTTTGAAACCAAAGCCCTAAAAATTGCACCCTTAAAACCAAAATTATGGAAAAGGTTTGTGGATGACACCTTTTTCATTTTCCCTCGTGGACGTGAAAATTTAGAAACTTTTAAAAAACATTTAAAAAACATTTCTTCATCTATAAAATTCACTATGGAATTTGAATTTAAAGATAGCCTTCCTTTTCTTGACATCCTCATCACCCAAAACTCATATGGTTCCATATCTCACCAAGTTTACCGAAAAAAAAAGACCCATATTAAACAGTATCTTCATGCCACCTCTCATCATAATCCCAACAAAAAATTATGGATTCTAAACACTCTTGCAACAAGAGTTGTGTGAATATCTTATAAAGAACACCTAGATATATAAAAATCCCATCTCATAAATGTGTTTTAAAAAAATGGATACAAATAACACCGAGCAATCAGGGCTATGAATAATTCCAGCAAAGAAACTTATCACAAAAATGAAAATTTGAATAACTACAATGGAAAAGTGAACCTTCCATATATTCTTGGGGCCACTGAAAAAATTTCCCATAAACTGAAAAAGCAAAAAATCATGACGACCTTTAAACCTTTGAATAAAATCTGCAACTTCCCAAATTATATTAAATATCCCGTTGACCCTAACTTCCAAAAAGGTGTTTATTTGATTCAATGTTCTTGTGGAATTCCATATGTTGGAGAGACTATCTGATCCATCAATACTCATATCCTATAACATTTTTCTGATATAAAACACAATTGATAAAAAAAACTATGCACTTGCAGAGCATTCCGACAATACCAAACATCATATTTGCATTCAGAATACTCGTATACTTGCCAAAATAGATCACTACTTCCACAAAAAATTTAGACAGGCCATTGAAATCAATAAACCTCCAAATAACCTCAATAGGGATGAAGGATGGATCATAAGTGAAAATTGGATCCCCACACTAACATCTAAATTTGTATCCTCCTGGACCACCTAAACCTCTTTCTCATTTTTCATTTTTCATTAATCATCTCCCTTGGTTTAATTAATGTTTAATATTTCTTTCACAAAATATAAATCTAAATATTAGTAAGATACTAATTATTTAATATTTTAATACTAGTAATATATTAATTATTCTTTAATCCTAAAAAATACATTAATAACTATGTTTAATATTTCAATATTAAGAATATATTAACTATTCTTGAAACATAAATAATACATTAAATATATCTACATATAAATTATTCTTTTTAATATGTAATAATTACATTAATCCTTCCTTAAAAATCAAATTCATTATTATTAATTACGTATTAATTTAATAATTTCATTAATTATATAATCACTCAATTTATATCATTTCATAAAATTATTTCTTAAACAATTTTCATCGTCACCCAATTTCTAAAAAACCATGAAAATTTAACTATTTATTAATTGCTAGGGTTTGATCATTTTTCCTCATTCCTATGTATACTAAATATTAACCACAATTGTGGGTTCGAAACTTCGATCTCTAAAACAACATAAATGCGATGGATCTGGAAAATAAATTTGAACAAACGAATTGTTCATGTTGGATTTGGAATGGTTCAGATATATTATAAAGTAAAACTCAAGTACAAAAGTGCAACCAAAGTTTTCCTTTTTCTCCAAAAATCAGAACCCTTTGCATGAGTTTGAGAGAGAGATTTACAGTGTTCTTTATAATAAGAGAGTGAATCAAATTCTCCTACAAACGCTCAACTAAAACATAACAAATATTATATAAAATTAAAATATAGTTAAAAAAATATCAAACAATAGAAGTTGAACTAATAGTCTGATGTCATTTCCTTTGAATTTATAGAAGTGGTGAGAGATCTCGAGGAGATCAAGGCTTAATGTGCACCTGACAGTTGAAAATAGATTCCTTTATAGCTTCCAACATTTGAATGGATGTACTAGTAACTACCTTCAAGACCATCCAAAGACTATGAGGCTTGATAAAGAATTTTCAATTAAGATCAATATTGACCCTAGTTAATGTTGAACCCTTAGTTAAACTGAGAGGGGGGGGGGAATCAGTTTAAAAGATTCATGGACTTTTAAAACTTTTTCGTAAAACTTATTTACACCTTCATTTCATATTCAACATAATATGTGAGTAGTCTTAGAATGTGAGCAGCAAGTATTAATATAATGTAACAACAGACTTAATATGACAGCAACAAGTATTAAGCAGATTAGATAAACCATATCAACACATAAACATCATGCACAGAGAGACCAAATATACGTGGAAACCCATAAAGGGAGAAAACCACATCTTATTATTGCTGTGATGTAAAGGCAAGCTCAAACTCCCTCTCACCACTGGTTTTCTGTAAGCACCAACCTACAGGAGGCTCCAACCTCAAATTCTGCAAGCTACAACTTGCAAGGAAGCTTCAACTCCCTCTTTTTCATAAAGAAACATTTGCTGATTTACCTTGGATATCAGCTCTGTTCTGTACCTTTGATTTCTTTTACTGTACTCCAATCTTCATATATGCTTGATTATTTCTTTTTCTTCAATTATGCATTCTCTTCTCTTTTATCAATTTACTCAGAGAAATGTACCATTTCAACTTTACAGTGGGATTTTATCTTTCTCCGGAGACTTGCCAATTACATCACAAACAATATAAACAGTTAAAAACTTTCATTCAATTACAATGTATATTTCGAATAGCACTCCTCTCTTCCTATTTTCCTTCCTCATTCGTCCAACCTCCCTCTCTTTTTCGTTTTCTCTTTTATTCAGTTCCTTGTTCATTGCAGTTATATAACTACTGTATGTACAACTTCCTTTTTAATCAAACATAAAATAACTCTCGACATTTTTATAGAACCTTTTTAACAACACTGATATATCAGTACTCACAATATTTATCATGAACCATCAACAATATAACCTTTGGTTTTTTGTTTACAATAAACACTTATATAATATCTTTGGGCCCCATAGCATTTCGCATTGTATAATTGAACCCTCTATTCAATTTTAACTGAATACATTCGAAAGTCAAAAAAAATCTGTAATGTTAACGCATGTTCTCCTTTTGACATAACCACTTAACCCACGCTAGCCCACACATTTATATTTCGATTATTTCATAAACAACAAACAAACGCTGGCCCATACCTTGTTTGTCACCTTGCAAATTCATTCATGATCCAATGGTGGATAATTCATCGTTCTTTCAACCTCTGATCCTACGGACATCACGTGGTAAACTTGCACGCGGTTTAATATTCAATAGTTGCGCGATGGACTTGGCCCCAGCGTTTAAACGGCCCTCCACATCTGACGGAACATCAGGCATATTCCAGCAAAGAAACGAAAAGGATTTGGAAAAGGAGTTGGAAAAAGAGGAGCATCTGAAATAGTAACTAGGAAAAGAGAAAAGAAAAGTAGCAGAGAACAGAGGCAGCAGAGAGGAGGCAGAGGCAGCATAGATGGAACAAAGGCAGCAGGAGACAGATGACAGTAGAAGAGGGCCATTTAATAGCATATCTGGAGAGACATAGTAATGTATATGCCAAAATTTAATAGCAGATTTGGAGAGACAGAGTAATGAATATGCCTGATGTTCGGATATAATCCTAATTGAATTAGAGTGTTAATCTCTGTGTAAAGAATAAATTTATTCCTTGGACTCTATTTGGCTTATGCAATTTCGAGCAAACCCTATACGTAGAGGACTCTGGAAATCGGTTTAAGAGTCTATCTGTAGGAATAGGCTTTGAATTCCAGTAAATAAATGTATGAGCAATGCAAGGTAGAATTTCCCTCTATGTGTCGGAGAAATCGACTTCATGTCAATATTGTGCTTGAATGTGCTAAGAACTGTAAGCAAATTCTGTGTATTATGTATGAAATAAGACTCTGTGTTGGGCTTTAGATGGAGTTCAATTTTGGATAAATCCTGTGATAATGGCTTGTATTTGAGGTTTTGGATTGTAATCGAAAGCATCAGTCTCTGTGAAGAAAGTTCTCTTGCTAATGCAGAACCATAGAAACCCCTTTGAAACTGAATCCCACATAATTTTCCATTTCCATTTTCATTCTCGTTAGGATCGACTTGTTTAAGGAAGAAATGAGTCCTTTGTGAGCCACGCTTTGAAACAAGAAGTTGTGGATCGATCACGATTGCAGTGAGTATCGTGGTCATCGCAGAACTCAATGCGGTCGAATAATCCAAGGGGGTTACTATAAGTCGTGTTCTTCTGCAACAAATGCAGACTTTTGAACTACAACCAATAGTTGGATGATTGATATGGAATGGAGAATAAACACGGTGAAGTTAAACAAAATTGAGGCGGAACCAGAGTTAAATGTGCAGTGTGAATGGAGCTATGCATCGTAACAAATGAAAGCACCGTGGTAAAATACCGATAAACCAAAGAGTCAACTTATAAAAGAACAAAATTATGAGCAGAAGCGGAACCTTGAGCGAAGGAGAGGAACCACGAGCAGAATGAACAGTGAAGGGGGTTTCTGGTTTTCATCACACCGCTTTCATCGGGAAAGTGGTATTTATGAAATCGGAGCAATTCCATAGAACGAGCGACACGCATCCCTGAACGAATCTGCAAAACCACTCTCATTGCGCGCCATCATGCATTATCGTTCGTGCAAGTGAATCGAGCGATATCCATCGGATCGTGTGGAGCAAGGTAACGTGTTGTCCGCCGTCGGATGTGGAGGGCCGTTTAAACGTTGGGGCCCAGTCCATCACGCAAATATTGAATATTAACCCGCGTGCAAGTTAACCGCGCGATGTCCGTAGGATCAAAGGTTGAAAGAACAATGAATTATCCACCATTGGATCATGAATGAAGTTGCAAGGTGACAAACAAGGTATGGGCTAGCGTTTTTTTGTTGTTTATAAAATAATCGAAATATAAATGTGTGGGCCAGCGTGGGTTAAGTGGTTATGTCGAAAGGAGAACAGGCGTTAACATTACAGTTTTTTTTTTGACTTTCGAATGTATTCAGTTAAAATTGAATAGAGGGTTCAATTATATAGTGCTAAATGCTATGGGGCCCGAAGATATTATATAAGTGTTTCTTGTAAACACAAAACCAAAGGTTATATTGTTGATGGTTCATGATAAAGATTGTGAGTACTGATTTATCAGTGTTGTTAAAAAGGTTTTATAAAAACGCCGAGAGTTATTTTATGTTTGATTAAAAAGGAAGTTGTACATACAGCAATTATATAACTGCAATGAATAGGGACCTGAATAAAATAGAAAACGAAAAAGAGAGGGAGGTTGGATGAATGAGGAAGGAAAAGAGGAAGAGAGGAGTGCTATTCGAAATATACACTGTAATTGAATGAAATTTTTTAACTGTTTATATTGTTTGTGATGTAATTGGAAAGTCTCCAGAGAAAGATAAAATCCCACTGTAAAGTTGAAATGGTACATTTCTCTAAGTAAATTGATAAAAGAGAAGAGAATGCAGAATTGAAGAAAAAGAAATAATCAAGCAGATATGAAGATTGGAGTACAGTAAAAGAAATCAAAGGTACAGAACAGAGCTGATATCCAAGGTAAATCAGCAAATGTTTATTTATGAAAAAGAGGGAGTTGAAGCTTCCTTGCAAGTTGTAGCTTGCAAAATTTGAGGTTGGAGCCTCCTGTAGGTTGGTGCTTACAGAAAACCAGTGGTGAGAGGGAGTTGGAGCTTGCCTTTACATCACAGCAATAATAAGATGTGGTTTTCTCCCTTTATGGGTTTCCACGTATATCTGGCGTCTCTGTGCATGATGTTTATGTGTTGATATGGTTTATCTAATCTGCTTAATACTTGCATCTATCATATTAAGTATGTTGTTACATTATATTAATACTTGCTCCTCACATTCTAATACTACTCACATATTAAGTTGAATATGAAATGAAGGTGTAAATAAGTTTTATGAAAAAGTTTTAAAAGTCCATGAATGTGTTAAACTGATTCACCCCCCCCCCTCTCAATTTAACTAAGGGTTCAACAATTGGTATCAGAGCAGGTTCCTTTTTGTAGCAATTTAACAACTGAAAGGAGATCCTAGGTTCTTGAGATGGCTATTCAAGAAGGATCCTCAACGAACAAAGCCCCTTTTTTCACTGGTGCAAATTATGCCTTCTGGAAAATCAGAATGAGAACATACATAATGTCCTTAGGAGTATAAGTTTGGGCTGCTGTGGAATTTGGATATGACTCTAAGGCAAATGTCTCAGAGAAAGAAGCCAAACAAGATTTTGTGGCTAATGCAAAGGCAATGAATGCAAGCTTGAATGAAATGTGTGAGGCAGAATTCATCAAAGTAATGCACAGCGAGACTGCCAAAGAAATGTGGGAAACTCTAGAAAATATTCATGAGGGAGACAAAAATGTGAAGACAGCTAAACTTCAAGTCTATAGAGCCCTGTTTGAAAATTTAAAGATGAATGATGATGAAGATATTGCTAGTTTCTTTTTAAGGGTTGTAGAAATTGTAAATAATATAAAAGCACTAGGTGAAACCATGCAAGAATGTGTAATTGTTTAAAAGATCCTAAGATCTTTGCCATCTAGTTTTAATCCCAAGGTCTCTGCCATAGAAGAAACAGCAGATTGGGAAACCTTGACCATGAATCAGCTTCTTGGAAAACTAACAACGTATGAGATGAGACTGCCACAAAAGAATTCAAATGTAAGGGAGGCAGCTTTTAAGGCAGAGAAGAAGAAAGAAGAAAAAGATGAGATAGGCTCCTATTCTGATGAAGAAGAGGCCAAATTTATCAGGAAGTTGGATAAAAGCTCAGGTAAGTATAAAGGTAAACTTCCATTTAAATGTTTCAATTGTGGAAGAGTTGTACATTATGCTTCTAAATGTCCTTATAAGAAAACAAAGAATCAAGCTCAGGAATCAGAGAATACCATATCTAAGAACTGGCAGAAAGGGAAGAGATTCAATAGAAAATATTTCTATGCTCAGCAAGACAGCAATGCATCAGAAGACTCAGCTGAATTCTCAAGTGAAGAAGGAACATCAAAATTTGTTTTGATGGCTATAGAAGAGCTGGAAGAATTTTTTTTAGAATATGAGGAAGAAGGTGAAGTGGACCTTGAGGGGGAGCTAAGAAGTTCCTTGGAGGAAATTGACAGACTAAAACTGAAGTGCAGAAAACAGAAAGACATTCTTCTCAAATACGTGAGAGAGGAAAAAAATTCAGAATTCCTCATTCAGTTGAAAGTAGACCTTGAAGAAGCCAAGAAGGTAGAGGATATTTTACTTAAGCAGATCAAGGATAAAACTCAGGAACAAGAGAAGTTGGAAGAAGAAGTAGTGAGCCTAAGAAAGAACTTAGAAAAAGCCCAAAGAGAACTATTAATGAATACACCTCTAATGAAAGGCTCTGGACAGTTGGACCAGATTCTGAATGCACAAAGGTCACCTCTTATAAAAACTGGGATAGGCTATGAAAGAGAATCAAGCAAAGGCAAAGAAAAAGAAAACAAAAATATTATTTTTGTAAAAGCAGATGAGAATATCCAAGCAGGTCAGAAGATTTCAAAGAAAGAAGAATCCTACAATAAAGTAGATAAAAATTAGGAGGAAGCTCAAATGACAAAGGGTGAAGTAAATAAACTGTCAACTGTAAAAACCTCGCATACTCCTGAATATGTCAAATTTGGAAGTCATCAAAGCATATTTTTTCCTTCTATGAAAAACGCTACTTGTTATTCCTGTCACAAATTAGGACACATTGATGCATATTGTTATATAAGAAGAATAAAAACAAACCAGCAAAGGATGAAAACAGTAAAAATTTTTACTCAAGCAGGAAGATGGAGAATACAACCTTTTATCAGGTATGCAAATTGTTTTTATGGATATTGTTTTTATTGTAATGATTTTGACCACAAAATCACAGAATGCAGGAAATATGAACAAAGACTGTTGTTCAAAACCTCAAGAAGTTTTATGAATCGAGGAGAGTTTATTCCTACTTATAATCCTGCTAAGGATATATCCAAATGTTGTGTATGCAATAAAAGTGGACATATGTCTTCCAAATGTTCTCTAAGAGAGTGTAGTTCATCATCTCAGAAAAGATACCAAACAAGAGGATACTTGCAGTGGAAAAAGAAAGTGAATAAATGTGACTTGGCTCTAATAGCTCAAGATCTAAAAAGCCAGTGGTATTTGGACAGCGGTTGCTCAAATCATATGTCAGGAGATAGAAGCAAGTTTATAACCTTTGACGAAAAGAAATCTGGAAATGTTACTTTTGGAAATGATAAAGTAGGAAAGATCAAAGGAAGAGGCTCAGTCAGTCTGGACAATGTTAGAGGAAAATCCCAGGATGTACTATTTGTGGATGGGCTGAAAGCAAATCTTTTGAGTGTTAGTCAAATGTGCGATAAAGGTTGTGAAGTTCTTTTTAGAGCTCAAGACTGTGAAGTAAAATCAAGCACCACTGGAAAAACCCTGATCAAAGGTGTTCGAACGGAAAGCAATGTCTATGTAGTAAAAGAAGAAAATGAAGCATGTCATCTTAGAAAATTTGAGGAGTCTTGGTTATGGCATAGGATATTGGGAAACCTAAACTTTGATCATATCATAAGTTTAAGCAAAAAGAATGCAGTCAGAGATATGCCAGTCATCAAGAAGCCTTCAAATACAATATGTAAATCCTGTCAAGTAGGTAAGCAGACCCGTACATCCTTTAAAACCAAAGAGAAGTTATCTACAAGAAAACCTCTTCAACTTGTTCACATGGATTTGTGTGGGCCTTCGAGAACTAAAATACCAAGTGGAGAATCATATTTCATGCTAATAATAGATGATTTTTCTAGAATGACATGGGTTGCATTTCTCAAACACAAATCGGAAGCATTTGAGAAATTCAAAATATTCAAGGCTTTGGTAGAAAATCAAACAGGATGCAAGCTAAAGTGCATCAGATCAGACAGAGGAGGTGAATTTACAGATTATGATTTTGCATACCTGTGCAATGAGCATGGGATAAAGCAACAGGTCACAATTGCAGGAACACCTCAGCAAAACGGAGTGGCAGAGAGACAGAACAGGTCTGTACAACAGATTTCCAGAGCCATGATGCAAGAAAGTAACATTCCTCAAACCTTTTGGGCAGAAGCAGTACACACAGCTGTGCATATCCTAAACAAAGCTCATTTAATACCAAACAGTGACAAGACTCCTTATGAATTGTGGCATGGTAAACCTACATCAATCAAGCATTTTAGAGTTTTTGGAAGTAAGTGTTTTATAAAAAATAATGATGAAAATTTGGGAAAGTTTGATGCAAGAGCAGATAAAGGAATATTCTTAGGATATGCATCTAAGAGTAAAGGTTACAGGTGCTACAACAAAATACTTCACAAAATTGTAGAAAGTATTGATGTAATATTTGATGAAGAACTATCAGACAATTTAAGAAGTACAGATTGCAGCAATCCTCCGGAAGTTCATGAAGAAGAGAATCAAGATGATGATGAAGTAAACAAGCCAATAGAAGCTACAGATCTAAGATCAAAAAGCTCCTCAAGATACATTCAGAAGAATCATCCAGAAGATCAAATCATTGGGGACAGAGTGTAGGTGTACAGACAAGAAGACAACTAACTGAACAGACTGAAGAGTTATACCTCGCAATGTTGTCACAAATAGAGCCAAAGAAGTTTGAAGAAGCCAGCAAAGACAAACATTGGGTGAATTCCATGAATGAAGAATTGGACCAAATTGAGAAGAACAGCAGTTGGGAACTAGTTCCAAGACCCAGTGAGAAAAATGTCATTGGCTCAAAATGGGTATTCAAAAATAAGGTTTCAACAGTTAATTGGTCAATTCTTTTAAAAAACTCAACCATTTCTTGAACCAATCCTTTTTCAATTTGTATACATGGAAACGAATCCTCTGGATGACTGGATATCAAATTTGATTCAAGTAAAGAGCTTTTAGTGGAATCTACTATGGCATTAGAGAAATCATGTGCATCTTTGACCAGCTTCTTTATGAAACTAACGTTGACTTTTCAGCTTTTTAAAACAGTATATTTTTGCATTTCATCAATTTTGGGAAAATAAAATTTCCTTACCTCAGTGTTATTCTATCATTTCAGCTGTTTATTCAAATATCGTTTGGTATCATCATAGTAGGTATCCATATCAACTGACTCATCAGTTAATGCATCTCCCAGGATGCACTATGCTTGAATCAAACTCAAATTATCACAAAAAAGTAGTTATTTCTGGAGCTGAGTAATAATATCATAGGCCTCTTGTTTGAATTTTACTAAATGAGGAGTTCGAACCTACATCTATTCTAGAATTTTTTGCAAATTTTTCAAATGTCTCTCCTTTAACTTTATCTCTTCAACATGTTGGATTTAGAGTGCATTAAACTGTCTTTGCAGTTCTATTAATGTGATATCCTTTTGATTTATTCTTCTTGCTATAATGGTTTCAATTGTTCCTTTTCTTTACAAATTCTCGTTCCATGGTGGATATTTTTTCATTCTTCTCCTTTATCAATTCATATACCTCTACTACTTTATCCATAATTGCAAAGGAATATGCACATGTAAACTGATTTAATTTTCCAAGCTCGTCAATTGGAGCAACAGAGGATCCATTCAAAAGAACTTCAAGAGAAGTAGTAGGAGGGGCACTTCCTAAGACCAATGCTTTTAATTCATCTCAATCTCTCTTATTTTTTCCCCTTATTACTATATATTTATGCATTAGTATATTAAAAACATTCATATTAGGAATCTCCTCAATCTTAGTAATATTTCAGAGGTAGGATTGGTTGGGATGATTTCCACAACGCAATGAGTAGCCATTGTTGTATTTTCAAATGGTGTTTGATCCAATAGTGTATTTGCACAGTACTGGGATTATTATGTGAATCTTTATATTAAGAGGAAAATTCTTTTCATGTGTTCACATTTTCTTGTGCTCCTTGTTTTGGTTGTTTAAGTCTTTGGTCAAATTATTTCCATACATTTTCCAATTTCGAGTCTTCTGTGTGAACCTTTCCTTGGGGTTTGAAGAACTCTTTGTCAATTTATGTTGTTGCTGAGTGGTAACTACCTTGTATTTTAGAGAGGCACATTTTTCTAAAGGAAGTTACAACAAATTCATAGGTAAAAGTGGAAACCTTGCATTTATGAAATCCAAGAATGACTCTCGCTCTTTCACTGATAATTTTCATAAATGTTATTTAATATTGTGTTGTATGAGATGGCTTCAACAAAAAAAATAATCAAACCTTCTAATTCCATAGGTCGTATCAATTTATCATGCTACTTCGTCAAGGTCATATGTCATAACCAGGATGCTGGCCAATTTTAATGCCTCTATGGGTGGAACCTCTTTTTCAGCATGACCATAATTGATTAAGGAAAATTTCCAAAAGGGAGAGGAACATAGGCCAAACCCTTTTATAGGATTCTTTCAACACTTTATTTATTCCCTGATCTACCACCTGGTTGTAGAAATTCCTTGTAGATTCAAACTTCTAATTATAATTTGCTAAAACAATAGAATTGAATCTACTCTACCAATTACAAAAAAAATAAATGATCATGAAATCATGAAGCATACTAGAGAATTAATTCAATCAACACATTACACAATGATTTCGTATGGAAATCCACAGCAAAAAACTCTGTTATCTATATATTACATTAGTCAGAAAATATGAGAATAATACAATTCTTCTCTCAAGCTTGAGAAACCTTTGCACTATCTCTTTCTCTCTCACTACTTCATAGACAATCCTAGGCCAATACTTAACCAATTTTTTGCTTGCCTAATTCCCTATTACCTTGCATTGTTTCCTTGTGTAATTAGCCCCTATTAATTAGGTAAATCCCCATCCACAAGTGCACAATCCATCAAGGGCCTTCCTCTGACTACATGCACCACTTGTACAATTTGAATGATTATACAATTGATAGTACACTGCCCTTGAACTCCAATATCAACAGGGTAATTCTCATAACTGACATACACGAGCTATTTATGAGTGAATCATCAGTTAAATAATTTATCACTAAGTGTGGTTCAAGTTCAAGTTCCACACTTTGACCTCTCACTAGTTCCTCCAACAGTTGGAACTAGTAAAACTGATTTTAACTCATATAAATTAAATTAATTAATTACAACTCAAAATAAACTCAACCAGGGCTCCTATAAAGTAGGAGACACTCTACATGACTCAAGTTAGACCCTCAAATCGAATTAATTGAAATAACCAAGTCAAACTAACTTAGTTATCTTGTACAAGTTGTCATGTGATGTGGAGACAATTTTCTTATAATTTCATTCAAGGGAAAATTAAATTAGAATCTTTCTTGGTGCTATTTTCAACACTCCCTCTCAGCAAGAAAGGGATTATTAGATACCCCAATCATACCTCTATGGAACTCAAATTTTCCTCTTGACAATGCCTTAGTCAAGATATCCACAACATGTAGATATGTACTATAGCATCATGATCCTCCTCTACACACAATCTCAGAGATGGTGATACTGGATGTCGATATGCTTGGAACGATCATGAAAAATTGGATTCATCAAGAGTTTGATACAACTCTAGTTGTCATATTAAATCACTGTAGGATCCATTTGCTAACCAAACAACCCAACAAGGATCTTCCTCATCTAGATAGCCTCACAAGATGCTTGACTAGCAACCATGTACTCTGCTTCTAGTGAACTAAGTGCAACTTCTAATATTTACTTCTCGTTGTACCAAGAAACTATTGTTGACCCAATACTGAATATTCCCCTTGATTTTTTGAGATTGCAACAAGATGATGAGCTTAGTGGAAAGGAGTCACCTTCACTAAGTGGGCCCGCAGGGTATTTTTGGCGCAAAGTCTATTTTTAGACATATGGATCATGTTCTATGAGTTGCAGGATGCTATTTGTGGATGGTTGGTCGAGTCGGAGAAAATAGATGGACTTCTATTTTTAGACATACTGGGCGGAATCTATTTTTAGATTGCCAGTCTAAAAATAGATATGTCGAATATTATTAGCTCTTAATAATATTTGGACTCTAAACATTATCTTATCCTCTTGGAGCACTTCAGTTTGAGTCACGGATGTGGCACATGCAGCTGACAGAAGGAATTACGCTATTCCTAGGGTTTATTGGAGATATTGCATTGTTTACTTTAGTTATAACTCATGTGACAGAGTTTGGTGGAGTTGATGAGACAGTTAATGGAGTTGTGTTCAGTTTAACTTAGTTGAGCTAGTTGTATCTAGTCTAACTGATTGATACAATTAGTGAGAGTGGTGTGAATTAATTATTAATTAATTCATTAATTATTAACTCATAAATCAACTAAAGAATACATCAGTTAACTTCAGTGCATGGACAGTTTCAGTGGAGACCAGTGAAGAGGTAGGTGAAAGAGCAGTGTGACTATCAGTTGTGACTATACTGGTGCATGAGTTTGCACCACACATTCATGGAGATGCCAATGAGGATTGCGCAGTACACACCAGGTGGATTCGAACTCATATTGGGCCATTATTCATCTTGGATTGCGCAGTAGAGGCAGGCTAACAGGTGGAGTAGATTGGAGCATGTGTTTTGCTAGATCTGAGCTTGTGTAGTGTGTAAAAATTGGAGATTGTACTGAGAGCTTGTGAGGAGTTTGTACAATGATTGTTACATGATCTCTATCATTATAATATACAGATAGTTGGGGGTTTTCAGCTTTAAGCTTTCCCATAAATAATGTGTTTATATGTGTGATTGTTTATGGTTTTAATGTGCGCATGCGATTGTTTAATTTCCGCAAATTGATGATCAATAGTATAAGAGGTTATGTATTATGCATGAAGCTCAAATAGTGTGTGATCAGGATAATCTCGGTGAATAATTTAACAGTTATTCAAATTTCTACATGATTTTATCTTCTTGTCGGATGGAATCCCTGCCCAGTTTTCATATGTGAAGCCTTATATCTTCACTCCCACTCCCTATGTCCATCTATACCAAATATCAAACTAAGTGGTGCCTCTGAGGTATCTAAACACATGTTTGGTTACCTTCCAATAGAGATTGGTTGTCTTAACCATTCCTTGACTAAGCTAGTTAAATATATAACACATGTATGGTCGTGTATTCACCAAGTGTTAGGGTCCCGTGATTTGGCAGATTGGAAAGCCAAATGACAGGGTAACATCAAACCAACTTTGGAGCCCTAGGACCTAGCCTTCCTGAACTTAGAGAGGGCTCTCTCTATTTGTGCAAAGGATATGAACTTGTTTGCTTTCTATGTATCTGATTTTAGGCTAGTTGTTAAGTGTGTTTTGGTTTGTTTTAGGTTTTTTAGGGAAGAATTGATCAAAATATAAATAGATAACAAGATATCAGATCAACTGGGCTATGAGTTCGATAAGGTCGAGACTGCCACAAAGGGTGGAGAAGGTATATTGTAGGGCTGATTTGGTCAAGGTAAAATGGATTCTTTTAGGTGGAATGAGATGGAATGGACACTAAGTTTGTGAAATACAAAGAGATTTTAAACATGAATAGTTAATCAGTAAGTATTCATAAGTTAGGGCTAACCATTGGTCTCTATGAACGAAACTTAAACTAATAAATGCATAAAATAAACATTTCAGTGATGCATGGAAGTATAAGACCCTCCAACTTTGGGAAATCACCTTCAGATTTTTGGGAAAACAAATAAGATGAAAAAACGACTCAATTTACGAAGAGGGAAATCCTACACATTATATTTTGAGCTATTGGGAACTTTGAAAACAGAATGCAAAGTTTTTAGGCAAAGGGCAAGATAGAAACAAGACCTCCTTGGTTCAAACTAAGACAATCAATAATTCAAAGAGAGTTTTCAGAGATGGAGCTTTGACTAGCCATGAGTAATCAGGGTGTACCGTGAATCATACTTAGCATGCATAACAACCATAAATGAAACAAGCAACAAGTTCTTCAGTGATCAAAGAGTAGTTAAGAATTCTTTGATATGACTAAGAAGGAAGAAAAACATAGAAGCTGTAATAAAATCAGGAAACTTGAGGTTCCTCCATGGGCATGTCTCAAATCTATTCTTTACTGACCTACAGCAAGAAAGAAACATGGAAACATGTATGATAAAGTAAGGAAAACATACAGATAGGAACACTATACCGTTTACCAAGCCAAGGAATCCAACAAATAGTCCTCTTCCACCATCCAAGACAAACAAGAAATCATCCAAATCATAAGACAAAGTGTTTCTTAAAAGCTTGTAATATCATGTATTGCTCTATATCATCAAGTTCAGCCTCTGTTTACAATGAAATATCTGTGGAATATATAGGCCAAAGAGAAGGAAAACCTCCTAGAGCAACTAGAAATCCCATTGGCCTAATACAAATATCTGATTTTGTCCTTGAGGCTTTTCAAAGCCCAAAGCACAAAATATCTATAAAAATATCTTAAAATGCTAAAAAGGAAATTAAATTGACTTTTCACAACTGATAATGGCTAAAAATTGCCTAGCGCACATTTGGATAAGCCACTTCAGAAAACTTCTTTTTTGACAAAATGCTACACAAACGTAGCAGCAGAAAATTTCATGTTTTGCAGTCAACTTTTGAGGGACCTCCCGATGTCGAAACAAGGCTCGTGACAGCTCGGAAATCCCTGGATGTCTAGTTTCTGAAAATATTTTTTTTTCCCCAAAATTATAATTGGGAGTATGTGAAAAACTGACCTGAGTGGAAAAAACTAGAAATTAGCCCTTTGCTGATATGAGAGGCAGAAAGTCCAAAAAACACTCTTTTTCGCCTCTTTGGGGGATCAAAACTCATCCTTTGGATCTGAAATTTTTTTAGTAGATGCCCTTGAATATAATGCATCCAATGATACCACTTTCAACCTCTGAAGATGCTCCAAACAAAAATGGCAATGCCCACAAATGTCTGCAATTAGGCCCAAAAATGTCAAAAAACAAAATCTTGTCGAAATTTGCCCAATTTTGGTGAGAAAGCCCTTCAAGGTTTTTAGAAACATGTAGAGAAGTGGAGTCCAATATTTCAAGCTTTGATGTGCCTTTTTCCACTTTTTCTACCGGGCGCCTCTTTTGGGCAGCCTTGAGCTTTTCTTGTGTAACCTTCAATTTCCTTTGGGCAAATTGATTTAGCTTTTTGTAGTGCCCGGTCATTTTCTTTTGCAGGCTCATGTCTCTATTAGCTCTTTCTAACTTGTCCTCCAAATGTTTATTTTCCCTTTCAAACCATGCTTCTCTATTATTGTCTATTTCTTGGGCGAGTAAAGAAGTAAGAGGAAATGATCGGACAAGGGCTGCCTCTTCTTCTTTCTTTTTCTCCAAAGCTCTCTTGAGACCCATAGTCCTAGGCCTCTTTCTCTTTGGTTTTTCTTCCTCTTCAGTATCATTGAATTCACCCATAAGCTCTTCAAGCTTGGTTTGTGCCTTGGATGCCTCCCTTTGATATTTGAAAGCTCGGGCCTCAAATATTACCATTTGACCACTCATTTGTTTGTTTTGCATCTATAGATGAAGTCTTTTGAGCTTTCTAGATCATTTTGTAGATCATGAATTTGGTCTTCTCTATTTCGCAAGAGAGCCTCAAGGATTCTAGCTTCATTGTCACTATCATCACTGTTTATCTGAATTATATCAACTGTTTTTTGTGGTTATTTGAAGCAAGAAAGAGGTTTCTTTGAAATCACTGTTTTAAGGGACTGATTTGGAACAAAAACTGTACTCTTAGAAAAACACTGTGTTCTCTCTTTGATGATTACTGTTTCTCTAAAACAAAAGACAGTCTCCTTGTCACTGAATAATAGGTCTTTCAAAACAACTCTGTTTCCCCTTAATGATCACTGATTTTCTTTGAGTTTACCAAACAAGTATGAGTTGAATTAAAACCATTTCACCCCTTCAGCATTTTTGTTTGAGAAAAGAGGTCTTTGACAAGGTCTGTTTGTGGATTTTGGAGACAAATCTCTTTTTATTTTGACACACAGTTTCTTCACCTTCAATCTCTATTTTTGATCCTTTGCAACCCACAACAATAAAAACCTCTTTTAATTTGACAAAGTGTTATCTCCTAATCATTGTTTATTTTTTTTTAGCAAACAAAGTGCTCTTTGAAATTACTATTAAAATATCTCTTTCAAACTGATTTGAAAGATATTCACAAACTTTGTTTTCTATTGGAAACTGCACAAATCCTTCACTATTTCACAGCACAAGAAAACCTCCTTTTCTTTGAAAAGGATGATTTAAACCCTCATTTGAACTCAAAACTTGACTAAGAGGTGAGGAATACCTTGAAAAACGAGTTTTTAATGTTTCTTTGAGTATTGGTTCAGTGGGAAAAGAAGCACGTTTAGAGCAATTTTATGGGCGAGCATTGAAAGGAGAACGCGCCACGTAGAAGCCTGTCGGGTCAGCCCTGGGCGCCGGGAACAGGTGCGTTGCACAATGCTATAGGTGCACTGCGCAGCTTATAAAAATACATTGTCTCTTCCTTACAGGCATGCCACGCATTGTAACAGGAGCACCACGCTAACCTTGAACTCAAAAACTTCTTCACAATTTCTGAAAAATTGCTTCTTTCTTCGGTGAGGATGCTAATGCATGTTTGGTTTATGCCTTTTATACTTATAAGGCTTTGTTCAAAAGAAAAACAAAGTACTCTCCCCTCTTTCAAAGTTTGAAAACTTTTTAGAGTTATCACTTTATGTTTTTCGAAAAGGAGACTTGAGTTTATGTCCAGGTTTTTCTAACCCTTTTGCCTTTTGTATCAACTGTTTTACTGTGTAAATCCTTGGGGAGCTGACCCTCTGCCCTTTTGTGAAGAAAACCATTTTTTAAATTTTCCAAACTAATTGCCCTTTTTGGAGGAGGTATTCATCAC
Source organism: Pinus albicaulis (assembly GCA_034641835.2). Lineage (NCBI taxonomy): Eukaryota > Viridiplantae > Streptophyta > Pinopsida > Pinales > Pinaceae > Pinus > Pinus albicaulis. The sequence continues at coordinate 256,986,310 of CM076581.1, forward strand.
ATTGATCTTCTGAGTGTTTATGAAATATGTCTTCATCACATTACAACTCCATTTATTTCGAAACAGTGACCTTGTATCTTTTTGAAGAGGTTTATAAAAATACCAATCACTGCAGCCTTCAAAACCCTATGTACCCATTGTTGTTGAAGTAAGGAGGTCTTTTAAACCAAAACTAGACCCATTGTTGTTCATCAAGGAGGTGACATTTAAAAATAGAAAAATAGATGGCCCTTTTAACACCATAATGTCACTGCTTTGTTGATGATGAAACACAAGCCTTCAAACTATAAAATTTCATTTGCTCCATTGATTTTCACCCTTGTCCTTCAAACAGAGAACTCACTCAAACACCATTTGAAACACTGCTAATGCATCTTTTGTTTCATCCCTGGGAAGGAGGTGGCCTATAATTTCTGAAGTTACTTAAAACACCTTAACCCTCTGCTTTTAAATGAAGGAGGTTCTATTATCATGTTCCTAACCATCTGCTCTTGATTGGAGGAGGTTCTTATTGTGCTTTTAACCATCTAATTTTAATGAAGGAGGTTAGCACTGAGCTTCTAACCATCTGCTCTTTTGAAGGAGGTTCTCACTGTGCTTCTAACCATCTTCTCTTTTGGAGGAGGTTCCACTATAGTCATGACACCTTATCTATCTCAGAAACTGTGTCATCTCTCTTTCTTGACTATGTTTGCAGAGGTATGTTGAAGTTGATTTTTTTACTAGTGTTCTTATCCCAGGCTCAAGGCAACATAAGAAGCAGTTGTCTTCTTATGTCCTATATGGTGATGTCCTTTGGAAAACTTATGTAGCACTGCTTTTTGGAGGAGATACTGAAACACTGTAGATCAGCATTATATCAGTCCTTTGTATTCATGTGAATTTGGAAGATAACCTCTGCTCTTTAGGCAACTTTTGGCTTTTAAAACATGTGTTAGTTGCCCTTCACTCACTATACTCTATTTGTTTTACTGATGGCAAAACTCTTCAACATGAAGGACCTATTGGAACTTGTCCCTTTGCTCTTATTTTCATATTGTTCATCTTTCAATTACACCCCTACAGAGATGTAAAATATATGAATTTGAACCTTGGAGAGCTCCTTTGGTGTCTTATGGAGATTTTTGCCTGATCTAAGCACATTCCTTTTAGACAGTGAACATTCTTGTCTTCTCCCGATTTGGATCTTTGTTGAAATTATTCTGAACTGAGACAGAATGAATTCTTAGTGGTGTGTGACCTATGGATGGATCAAGACTTGTTTTGCAGAATAGGAACTAATTCAAGGCTGACTGGTACTAGACAGAGGATTTTTGGCTTAGGATGTCTTAGCCAAGGAAAAACTCCTTAAACACCACTATCTAACTTAGGGGCGATCTTGACATATTCTGAGTGTTTTCTTTGGTATGATTAGATTTTGAAATGACAAGATGACCAGGAATAAGGTTACAGACACCTTGTCAACCTTTGGATCACGAATGGCATGAGAAACAAGGGTAAATGACAGCAGATAATTGTCAGCTATGACAGCTATGGACAGGGTTGTTTTGCTGAAACAAGATAGGGCTTGACAACTAGGTTTTTTCCTCATCATAGGCTAACAAGAAGAGGTAGGAGGACAAAAATTGTTTTGGGGTGTTTTCTAGATGACAGATTTGACAGTTTGGAGATCAGCTTCTAGAAAACTCAGCTAAAGAAACTAGTCATCAATAAAAATTAAAAATATTGATGACTAACACCAAGTACATGAGTGATCACATTTCCTTTGCTAAATATGACATCGTAGCCATGGTCTTCCAACATAGAAATTGAAACTAAATTCTTCTTCAATCTAAGAACATACATGAAATCTTTTAATGTGAGAGGAGAACCAGAATCCCTTTGAAAAGAAACAGTAAAGATTTCAATCATGTTATACCTTCAATCATCTCCCATCTCGATGTGCATCTGGAGGTACTTCTCCCCCAATTCATTGAAGAATTATTTGTTGTCGGTAATATGGAATGAGGCTCCACTATTCAGATACCACACATAACCCATCACTAATTTCACCATGCAAGAAATGAGTGTGAAATCCAACTTGAATTGTTAAGAAAGAGCTTCAATCATTTCTCCTCTTAAGGGTTTCTCGTCAGCATTCGTGTATGGACACTTCATGGCATAGTGTCCTAGCTCATGACAGTGAAAATTTTTAATCTTCGACAAGTCCTTATTTCCCACCTAACTAGAATCTCCTTTGGATTGGTACTTCTTCCCTTTTCCTTTCTTTGCATGTCCATCCAAGGAAAAATTCTCCTTATCATCATAGTTTGATGAAGTTCCATCTTTGGTATTCCGCCTAATCTCTTCCTACACCAATTTGGACCAAAATCACTCCCACTCTAATATCTTCTCTCTCTAATTTACCAAATCTTGGTAATTTTTCCAGCTCTTGGGAAGGCCTAGAGGTGTTAGGCTACCCAGATCATATTCAACAACTCTAACACCAACACTTCCAAGCTCATCCCAACATTGCGTGAACTTGGTAAAGCACTGTGGTATTGTGTCGCCCTTATCCATAATGATTTTTATGAGTTTGGCCTTTAATTCCAACTTCCTATGGTCACTATTGTTTTGAAACATTTTTTTTGAGACTTTCCACATTTCATATGGAGTATCCTTACCATGGAAGTTTGAGAAAATATGATCTTTAACTCCTTCCATTAATATCCTTCTTTCTTTTGCTACACATTTCTTCCACTCTGCTATATCATGTGCATTAGTTGGAGTTGGTTTTGGGATGTCCTTCTCAATGAACTCCTTCAATTAATTTTCTTCCAATACAACTTCCATCCAATCTCTCCAGGAAATGTAATTTGAGCTACCCTCAAGGGCATATTCAAGCGTCCGACCATAAAATTTCGTATTGATCCTATTGCTAGCTCTAGAGAAGATATCTACAAAATTCATTCCTCTTGCAAGTAGAAACTCGTATTATTATCTTCTATTTTGATTTCAGCTTTTATACCATTTAGAAATTTATTGTATATTCAAACTGCTAATTGTAATTTTCTAAAACAATAGAATTGAAAATACTCTAACAATTGTAGAAACCATAAACGATCATGAAATCACGAAGCATACGAGAGAAATAATTCAATCAAAAAAATACACAACGATTTCCTGGGGAAATCCATAGTTAAAAACCTTGCTATCTATATATTGCATTAGTCAGGAAATATGAGAAGATTACAATGATTTTCTCAATCATGAGAAACCTCTACACTATCTCTATCTGTCTCACTACTTCCTAAACAAGACTAGGCCAATACTTGACCAATTTTCTGCTTGCCCAAGATCTCGTTTCCTTGTGTTATTTCCTTGGGTAATTAGCCCCTATTAATTAGCGAAATACTCATCCACATGTACGCAATACATCAAGGGCATTCCTCTGACTACATCACCACTTGTACAACTTAGATGATTATACAACTGATAGTACACATCCCTTGAACTCCAATCTCCACTAGGTAACTCTCATATTTTACATGCATGAGTTATTTATGGGTGAATCATCAATTAACTAATTAATCAATGACTATTTTTCAAGTCCAAGTTCCACACTTCGACCCCTCACTAGTTCCTCCAATAGTTGGAACTAGTTAAATTGACTTTAAATCAGATAAACTGAATTAATTAATTACAACCCAAAATAAACTCAACCAGGATCCTATAAAGTAAGAGACACTCTACGTTACTCAAGTTATACCCTCAACTCGAATTAACTAAAACAACTAAGGAAAACTAAATTATTTAACTCATACAATTTCTCATGTGTTGTGGAATTCCAATTTTATTCTAATTTAATTCAAGGGAAAATTAAATTAGAATATTTTGTGGTGCCATTTTCAACACTAGTAAGCCTTCTATGCATGGTATTTTATTTGGAATGTAGAGGGGAAATACATGGGGTGCGTCATATCTTCCCCAAAATATGATATACGTAATAAATTCCTCACTGATCCAGTTCCTTATTTTCCTGAGCTTATCCATGGTTTCCTCAGACATTCTAGGAGGCTTGGCTTCAAAGATTATTTCATAAATATGAGTGATGAATCGATGGAAGATTTCATAAAAATGGTCAAGACAATTGGATTCCCAAATAATATTATGATAAATATTAATTGGGAGGGGATCATAAAGGGTCCATTTCCATCCCATGGCTACGAAGTCCAAAGAAAATCAGAGACAATCCATAATCTATGCATACATGTAAAATGGGGGAATAGTTTTTTAAAAAACACTTCGAGAAGTGCAGAAAGATTGAATGTTTTTTGCCATATTATTAGACAATAGGGTGGCCCAATCATAGATATATATGTCATACAACCCATCAATTAGAGAGACCCAAGTATCAGGAAACACAACAACGTTGGGATAAGAATATATTTTGCACAACATGGTAGAAATATGATTGAAAGGAGTAGTGAGTGAGGCTATGAATACTTACCGTCCTCCTCTACTTTATGTTTATTTGGGGCCTACCTCCAATATCTTATAGAATCAGAAGCTTCTCCATGTGTTTTGATAGAGTCCTACATATATTATTTGTAAAAATTATTTTGTGGCTCAGGAAAATTATACGTAGCTTGAAGGTATTTTTCCATGAATGAGCCAATCAAGATTCCATTTTGGGTATGAAACTTTTTTCCCATTATTTTTACATTCTTAAATACCCAGTGGACCATATTGGTATAAGACATTAATCTACACCTCGCTACAATTTTTTTCAAGAAGGAATTTGTTGTGTCTTGAGGAGTTCTCTCTAAAATAGGTGCTTCACCATCAACTATCATAGTCCTGTTTGTACCCGAGGCCCTTCATTTTCAAAATATTTGTAGATATTATCCCACGAAGAACTCCCTGAATCTCTGGTACAAATTGTTTTTGAGAAAATACTTGCCCCAGGAATATTCTCATCTACCATCTTTATGTATGGGTCGGAATGTTGTTGTGGAGTGGCCTTCTTTTCATAATTTTCCTTCTTCATTTCATCTAGTGCGATAGTATCAAATATCACCTGCAAAAGTAGAGGAAATTAGCAGAGGAAAGAAAATAAGATAAATAGTATAAATGAATTGTAAAATGACAATTTGACCCATTAAATTAATTAATTTTCCACCATAAATGTGTCAACGAATAACCATAATGTGAGAGATTGATTTATTGGAAAATGGATGTGTTGGAGACCACGTGAAGAGCACCATGTCAGAGCCTTGGATTAAAGTTCTCGGGAGGAATTTAAAATTCAAATTTTTGAATTAGGTGGGATTTGAGGAATTCGAGTAGTAGAGGAGAGAAGAGTACTATGTAGTTTCCCAGATGGGAGAGATCAGATGAAAATAGAATAATGTTTCGGGAATTAGTGGGGTGTGGAGCAAAGAGAGGAGTCAGGAGTACCTGGAACCCAAATGGGAGACCTCAGAGACGATTAAAATAAATTTTTGGGCATAAGGAAGAGGATGTATATAGAGGAAAGAGGGGTGCCTGGAATCCGGAATGCCTGGAATATATTGTTAACTGAATTTATAAAATGTTATAGGCTTCTGGGTAGGCAGGTTATTAAAGCATAGTGGGGCCACTACTCAAGAAAAAATATAGCAATAGTATTTAGCGGAAGTGGGTAAAACCTTTTATGTGCATTGTTCAAGAACTATGATGATGTAGATCCTAGAGACCCATGTTCCTAGAAGCTTTTGGAATTATGATTTTAAGGAGTTGCATCCTTCTGAGGTTCCAGGTACCAGAGCGCCTTATAGTTAAGTGCTAGAGTAAAAGTGCACTTTTCCAAAGATTTATTAATTTCATTTAAGGTTGCAGTGGTTCTTTTGAAAAGGAATATTTTATTATTTTAATGCTTTAATTATAGTTAAAGTTTTTATTTAAGGGAAAATTATAAATTAAAGAAAAACAAAATGGTCCCCATTATTATTATGATAAAGATTAAATGGGGGGGTTTTCTTCTACAACACACTCACAAACTCAAAGAATTGTACATATAGGTTGTTAGGGTCCTATATTTTATAGGATATATTGATAAATATTTTTTAATTTGTCTAAGTATTTTGTAAATAATATTTCAATTTTCAAATTATTTCGAAGAAAAGAAAAATAGAAAAATAGAAAAAAATAGAAAAAGAAAAGAAAAATAGAAATAAAAAGGGGATAAAAAATATACATTTGTGAAAGAAAAGAATAAAATAAAAATATGAAGAAAATGAAGAAAAACCCCCAAAATAGGTGACCTAGTTTAATTGCCACTTAAATAAATAAAAAATGATGTTTTAGAAAAATCAAAAAATAAAGGCCTGCTATTATAAGTGAAACATTAGAGAAAAATTAGAAAGTTTAATTAGACTAATCACACGATTTAAGCATGATTAGCCATGTAATAAAGCGATTTTTTTGGTTTCTTGATTAACTATGATAAATTAGCTTAATTGTGATTAAATTGAATGCAATAAAGTGTGTGAAATGACATTTTGTTGTCATGCAATAAAATACGAGTTGGATCCAATGGTCATGATCTAGACCTTATCCAAGTGGATATTGGTGGCCACCCACCTATTCCACTTGGGGCCCCACCATCGTTTATTTCATTTTTTAGTTTCCTTAATTATAGCACAGTTTACTATTTTTAGCAGTTTTTTGGTTCGTGAACTTCTGGAGTCGTTTTTTGGAAAAAATGGGAGCAACATGGGTTTATAGACTGATGTTTCTCACTCAAAATTTGAATTCCTCGGATAGATATTTCTAACGAGGTATTGAGCGCATCAAACAAAGATCGTATGCAAAATTTACGTCCCTAGGAAGTTGATTTACGAATTTACCCAAAGGAGGCCCATAGTTTTGGTGCTTCATCTCCTAGGGTTAGGTTTTTGGATGTTTAGGGTTTTCTATTATTTCTAAATAATAAATAGGCCCTCAAGCCTCATTGTAACATAGTTTAGAGGCCTGTAGCCACCACATCTCTTCTCAGAGATAAGCTACCAGTGCCCTAGCTAGTTTATTTCCATAATGTTTGTAAACAAATTTCAGTTCTTTGATATTAAGGAAATGAAGTTTATTTCCGTTGAATTTTTGTATTTATGGTTATATGTGTTTTTTGTTACGTTCCTACATAAATATGGATCAGTGGTATCAGAGCAGTATCCTCTTTCTCGATCCTTATTTGTATGTCCCTGACGAGGTCGGGGTATAAGGAGTTAGGGCTCGATCTGGTTGAACCTTTGCGAGATCAACCTCACAAACCCTGGTGACCGTTGATGGGGGATGAAAAGAAAGATGAGGGAGCATGAGATCATATCAAAATATTTCTCAAGGAGGTCCTCGAAAAACAAGGAACACAACGATGGATAACTTTTCTGAGATCCTTCAATGACTTCCCACTGGCGGCGCATCTACATCTGCCACTCTGAATGCGCAACTCCTTTTAAGGTACAAGTAAACTTTGAGATTCCCATATTTGAGGGAAAAATAGATGCAGATGTCGTACATAGATGGTTGAATCTAATATAAGGATATTTCTTGGTTCATGACTTTTCCAACTGGGAGAATATTATTTTTGCACTCCTCAAACCTACCCCACATGTCAAGGACTGGTGGGAAACCTACTGTGAGAAAAAGGATGAGGAGGAATCCTCTCTTTTCTTGGTTGTACCCACTTGGAATTATTTCTGAGACACCATCAAGGAACAATATTATCTCGTGGGGAGCTATGAGGACAAGTACATACAATGGACTATGTTGTGGCAACAAAGGGATCAAGATGTGCATGAGCTGACGAATTTGTTCCATACCCTGTGTACAAATTTGGGTATCAAATATTGTGAGAAACATTTGGTACTGAAGTACCGCAGTTGTCTACATAGATGCATTCAGGAAAAAATGGAGTTCCTCGACATATCCTTGCTCGGTACGATGTAACATTATTCTTCCAAGATTGAACATAAGTTCAAACAGAAGAAGCGAGACTTTGGATCTACGAATAAAAAGCAAGGGAAAGGGTGCCCCCAAACCGTAGAACAAAGGACAAAGCCAAGGCATGGTGGCCCAAGATATCCTACCAAATCCGCAAGCAAATAACAACACTGCGAAGCTGAAGAAGGACACAAGAAAGTGGCGTGAGTTCCATAAGAGTTCCACTGACAACACAAGTGAGTGTCAGGCCAAGCAATCACTGGTGGTCGAGATGAGGGTTTCTGAATCAGATGCATGCTCCAACTCTGGATCAAAGCCTAACAATGGGAATGACAAAGGGAAGAAGATTATTGATGAGGATCCCAACGCCACCGTTGACACTGCAAATATCTAGAAGGAGGAATCAGAAGATCCAAAGGAGGAGGAGTGTCTCTTCCACTCACAGATGTAGGTAAAGGGTTCCCTACTACAACTCATTGTAGATAGTGGGATCCGAAAGAACCTCATTTCAAAAAAGGTCATGAAGCAGTTGGGCTTGCCGACCATAGCACACCCACAGTCGTACACCATCCGGTGGCTTCACCAAGGACGAAATCTCTGCATCAGCTAACAGTGTCGCCTTCCCTACAACATCATGCCCTTCGCGGATGAGGTATTATGTGCATTACTCCTCTTGATTTTTGTGATGTATTATTAGGCCAACCATACTTGTGGAAGCGACATGTTGTTTACGAGTTCCAGCCTCGTGCTATTTTGTTACTTTGGGAAATAAGTTGTATAGGATACCAGAGGTGCCACCGCTTGCGGCTATCTCTTTGGTTACTGCAAAAAAATGCAGTAACCTCATTTCCAAAACTATGAAAAAATTTTCCTGATGATTTTCCCCCAGGGAAAGAAGAAGATTGTGGCCATGACCTCCATATAGGGCTCCTCCACATGACAACATCAAATGGACAAGGTCGTGGAAGAGTATAGGGACATCTTCACCACACCCATAGGGGTGACTATGCACTATCAGGTCAAGCACCCCATTGATATGACCCCAGGTGGGCCACTACCCAATGTACTGATCTATCCTCTCTGTTCTAGAGAATGATGAAATCAAGAGGAATATTTAGGAGCTGCTGCAGAAAGGTCACATCCAGCCAAGTTCATCATCCTAATAATGGGAGCCAGATCGTGTTGGTGCAGAAGAAGGATGGGACTTAGAGACTCTGTATTGACTATCAGGTGTTGAACAAGATCATTTTGCAGAATAGGTACCAATTCCCATGGATCGATGACCTTCTAGATCAACTCAAAGGGGTGAAATATTTCAGCAAGATTGACTTGAATTCTAGGTATCACCAAGTACCAATCGAACCCTCCGATGTGTGGAAGACTGCTTTCAAAGCCAAGGAGGGCCTTTTCAAACGGATGGTCATGCCTTTCGGGTTGACGAATTCTCCCGCAACCTTCATGAGGTTGATGGAAGACATCTTGCAACCATTCAGCAGCTCAATTGTAGTAGTGTACTTGGATGACATCCTTATCTTTAGCAAGACTTGGGAAGAGCACCTCCACCACATCCAACAGGTCCTCCAAACTCTTTGGCAACACAAGTTGTGTGCCAATTTGGAGAAGTGCACTTTTAGCATGACCCAGGTTCAATATCTAGGATACAATATTGATGAATGGGGGATGCATATGGATCCAACCAACATCCAAGTAATTTGAGATTGTCCAGCCCCAACCACTCTATAGAGCTTCGCAGCTTTCTAGGTCTTGCTAATTTCTACCACAGTTTTGTGTTGGGATTCTCTCATATCACTTGGCCCTTGAGTCAAGTCACCAAGGGAGGAGCGAAAGAAAAATTATTTTGGTCAGAATCTCAACCAAAGGCATTCATAGAATTCAAAAATCGCCTCTACTCTGCTCCACTGCTCACATTACCATACTTGCAACAACCATTTGAGATCAAGACAGATGCCTCTGACTATGCTATTGGGGTAGTTCTTACTCAATAGGGGCATCCAGTCGTATATCACAGTGGGACATTGTCTGACACAGTCCACAAGTATCCCACTTATGACAAAGAAATGTATTCCATTGTGTAGGCATGCCGGCAATGAAAGCATTACATTTTGGGGAAGGAAACGATCATCCACAAAAACCACCAACCCCTTCAGTTCATACATACACAAGGGATGTTGCAAAACGATTGCCATCAGAAGTGGTCCATATATCTACCACAATTTCATTTGAACATAAAGTATAAGAAGGGCAGCACCAATAATGTTGTAGAATTCCTCAACTGACAACCGATCGTGTCACTAACCACTGTTCTCAAATCTTATGGGCACGAGACTTCTAATTGGCCGCATCTCTACAAGAGTGATCGAGAATTTGGCCACACATACAAGACACTCTTAGAGGGTACGCAAGTTCGAAATTTTCACCTTCAAGATGCACTACTATGTCACTCGGGACACCTTTGTGTTCCTTCAAGCAAGTGTGCCAAGATCATTTGGGAAGCACACTACAGTTGAGTCGCTCGGCGTTTCGGGGTTGAGAAAATAGTGGCAGTACTACAAAAGTATTTCTATGGGTCGAACCTTCGACATGATGTTGGGAAGTACATCAGATTCTACACTACTTGCGCCATTTCCAAACCGACCATCAAGAACCAAGGCCTCTATACTCTGCTACCTACTCCTATTCTACCTTGGGAATCCATCTCCATGGATTACATGTTGGGCCTTCCTTCTACTAAGGATGGAATCGACTATGTTTTCATGGTTGTCAACAGATTCTTGAAGATGGCAATTATGTTAGCCTGCAAGATGAATATCACAGCAGAAGCCACCTAAAATATTCTTTGAACTACTGTGGGTGCACTTTGGGATCCCATGGTCTATCATCTTAGATTGGGACAACAGGTTCCTCAACACATTTTGGTCCAGCCTTTGGAAAATGTTGGACACCAAGCTCACCAATTCCACAGCTTTCCATTCCCAAACATATGGGTAGACATAGATCATCAACAGGATAATTGTACACATTTTGCGCATGTAAAATTCAAATCATCCATGCACATGGGATGAGAGCCCTCCCTATGTAAAAAATAGTTATAATGGAGCTCTCCACATATCAACCGGCCACAGACCCTTTCAGGTGGGCCTGCGGTTCCAGCCACTATGTCCCATTGACATAGCCATGCCATTTGTGGCTACTTAGGCCGATTCTACTCATGCCTAGTCTGAAGCTGACAAAGTGAACAACTTCATTGAGCACATTCAGCACATCCGCCAGTCGGTTCATGACATATTTGATAGATCTAATGCTAATTACAAGTAACGACATGATCAACATCGGGTGCCACACAACTTCCAGGTGGGTGACAAAGTGTGGCTACATTTGCAGAAGGAACGCCTCACTGGACCCCACCGCAAGCTTCGCATGCTCGATATGGGTCGTATACCATCACCAAGGCTATAGGGAAAAATTCCTTCGAGCTCAGTATTCCACCATTCCTTGGTCTACACCCAGTATTTAATGTTTACCACCTTCGACCCTACTTCCCACCTCTACTGGACACGTCTGACATTGCAGAACAACTCACACCAATAAATTTAAACTTGGACTCCATGGAACATGCTACCACAGATTGTATCATGGACATTAAAATCAAGAACACTCGCTAGCAAAATATCCAACTGTATCAGGTTGTCAAAGCTGGCCAACTCCTGCACCAAGGCAAGTGGTTCACCAGGGACCAAGTTCATCAGAAGTTTCCTGATCTCATGGAGGAACTCAACGCAATGGAGACCATTGATTCCTAAGGGGGGAGGAATGATCCAAGTGGATATTGGTGGCCACCCTCCTACTCCACTTGGGGCCCCACCATTTTTTATTTCATTTTTTCAGTTTCCTTAATTATATCATAGTTTACTATTTTTAGCATTTTTTCGGGTCCTAAACTTCTGCAGCCGTTTTGAGGCCCTAAAAGAATTTTTTTGGAAAAACTCGGAGCAACATGGTTTTCTAAATTGATGTTTCACACTCAATTTGAATTCCTCAGATATATCTTTCTAACGAGGTATTAAGCGCATCAAACAGAGTTCATATGCCAAAGTTACGTCCCTGGGAAATTGATGTACCAATTTACCCAAACAGGGCCCATAGTTTTGGCGCTTCGTCTCCAAGGGTTAGGTTTTTGGATGTTTAGGGTTTTCCATTGTTTCTCAATAATAAATAGGCCCTCTATCCTCATTGTAACACAGTTTAGAGGCTTGTAGCCACCACATCTCTTCTCAGAGATAAGCTAGCAGTGCCCTAGCTTTTTTATTTCCATTTTGTCTGTAAACAAATTTCAGTTCTTTGATATTAATGAAATGAAGTTTTATTTCCACTTCATTTTTGTATTTATGGTTATATGTGTATTCTATTTTGTTCCTTCATAAATTTGGATTAGTGGTATCATATTGGTCTACTCTTTCTCGATCCTTCTTTGCATGTCCCCAATGAGGTCAAGGTATAAGGAGTTAGGGCTCGATATGGTTGAACCTTTGCAAGATCAGCCTTGCAAACCTCGATGGCCACCCATGGGGGACATAAAGAAATATGAGGGTGTAGGAGATCCTAGAAAATTATTGCTCGATGAGGCCCTCGAAAAACAAAGGAACGTGATGATGGATAACTTTGCCCAAATCCTTTAACGACTACCCACTTATCATGCATCTGCATCCAACAGCCACTCTAGAGGTGCAACTCCTTTTAAGGTACAAGTAAAATTTGGCATTCCCATATTTTAGGGCCAAATAGATTTTGACACTATAGATAGATGGTTGAATCTATTATAAGTATATTCCTCGATTCATGACTTTTCTGATCGGGAGAAGATTATTTTTGCACTCCTCAAAGTTACCCCCCATGTCAAGGACTGGTGGGAAACCTACTGTGAGAAGAAGGATGAGGGGAACCCTCTCTGTTCTCAGTCATACCCCACTTGGAATTCTTTCTGAGACGCCATCAAGGGAAATAGTATCTCGTATGGAGCTATGAGAACAATTACATACAATGGAATACACTGCGGAAACAAAGGGGTCAAGATGTGCATGAGATGATGAATCTGTTCCATACTATGCACACAAAGTTGGGTATAAAATATTTGAAGAAACACTTTGTTTTGAAGTACCACAGTTATCTAAAAATATACATTTAGGAGGAAATTGAGTTCCTCAACATCTCCTCGCTTGGTACAGCATACTGTTATGCTTCCAAGATTGAGCAGAAGTTCAAACAGAAGAAGTGAGACTTTGGATCTGCAAATCAAAAGCAAGATAAAGGTGCCTCAAACCATAGAACAAAGGGTACAGCCAAGGCATGGAGGCCCAAGATAAACTACCGAAGCCGCAAGAAAAGAAAAACACTGCAAAGCTGAGGAAGCAGACGAGAAATTTGTGTGAGTTACATAAGAGCTCCACTCACAACACAAGTGAGTGTCAGGCCAAGCAGTCACTAGTGGTCGAGATGAGGGCTTCTGAATCAAATTCATGCTCTGAGTCTGAAACAGAACCCAACAAGGGGAATGAAAAAGGGAAGAATATTATTCATACAGAACCCAACACCACCATTGCAAATGCAAACATCCAGAAGTAGGAACCAGAAGATCCATAGGAGGAGAAGCCTCTCTTCCACTCCCAGATGTGGGTAAAGGGTTCCCCACTACAGTTCATTTTCAATAGTGGGAGCCAAAAGAACCTCATTTTAGCAGAGGTCATGAAGCGGTTGGGCTTTCTGACCACAGCACACCCATATTTGTACACCATCGGGTGGCTTCAACAAGGACGGGATCTTCGCGTCAGTCATCAGTGTCACCTTCCCTACAACATCAAGCCCTTCGTAGATGAGGTATTATGTGACATTGCTCCTCTTGATGTTTGTGATGCATTATTAGGCCAACCATACTTGTGGAAGAAACATGCTATGTATGAGTCCCAGCCTCACGTTTTTATTGTTACTTTGGGTGATAATTTGTATAGGATACCAGAGGAACCACTTCCTGCGGCTATCTCTTTGGTTAATGAAAAACAATGTAGAATGCTCATTTCCAAAATCAGGAAAAAAAATTTCGTGATGATCCGCCCCCAGGGTAAGAAGAATAATGTGGCCACGACCTCCAGATAGGGCTCCTCTGCACGACAACAAAAAATGTAAAAGGTCATGGAGGATTACAGGGACATATTCACCTCACCCACAGGGTGCCTCTACACTATCAGGTCAAGCACCCCATCGATCTGAACCCAGGTGTGTCGCTACCCAAAGGATCGATATATCAGCGCTCTTTTCTGGAGAGTGATGAAATCAAGAGGTAGATTCAGGAGCTTCAGTAGAAAGGTCACATTCAGCTGATTTCATTGCCCTATGGGAGCCCGGTCATGTTGGTGTAGAAGAAGGATGGTTTGTATTGACTATCGACATTGAAAAATATCATTGTCCGAAATAGGTACACGATCCCATAGATTGATGACCTTCTGGATCAACTCAAAGGGGAGAAATATTTCAGCAAGATTGATTTGAAGTCTAGCTATCATAAAGTACCAATCGAACCCTCCAATGTGTGGAAGAATGCCTTCAAAGCCAAGGAGGTTTTCTAATGGTTGGCCATGCCTTTCATGTTGACAAATGCTCTCGTAACCTTCATGAGGCTGATGGACGACATCTTGTGGCCATTCACCAACTCATTCATAGTAGTGTACTTGAATGACATACTGATCTTTAGCAAGACTTGGGAAGAGCACCTCCACCACATCCGGTAGGTCCTCCAAACACTATGACAACACAAGTTATGTGCCAATTTGAAGAAGTGCACTTTTGGCATGACCCAAGTTCAATATCTGGGATACATTATTAATGAATGGGGGGTTCATGTGGATCTAAGTAATTCGATATTGGCCGGCCCCAACAACCAACAGAGCTTTGCAGCTTTCTGGGTCTTGCAAATATCTACCACAGGTTCCTATTGGGATTCTCTCAATCACTTAGCCCTTGATTCAAGTCACCAAGGGAGGAGCGAAAGAAAATTTATTTTGGTTGGAATCTCAACAGAAGGCACTTGTAGAAATGAAACATCACCTCTGCTCTGCCCTAGTACTCACATTACCATACTTGCAACAACCATTTGAGATCAAGATAAATGCCTATGAATATACTATTGGGGCAGTTCTTACTCAATAGGGGAATCTAGTCGCATATCACAGTGAGACATTGGTCGACACAGTCCGTAAGTATCCCACTTATGATAAAGAAATGTATTCCATTGTGCAGGTGTGCCGCCAATGAAAGCATTACATTTTTGGGAAGGAAATGGTCATCCAGACAGACCACCGAACCCTGCAGTTCATACAGACACAAGGGAATTTGTAGAATGATCGCCATCAGAAGTGGTCCACACATCTGCAACAATTTCATTTGAAAATCAAGTATAAGAATGGCAAGACCAATAGTGTTTCAGACTGCCTTAGTCGACCACCGATCGTGGCACTAACCACCATTCTCAACTCTTGTGGGCACACAACTTCTATTTGGAAGCTTCTCTAGAAGAGCGAACCAAAATTCGGCCACACATACAAGACACTCTTGGAGGGTATGCAAGTTCCAAATTTTCACCTTTAGGATGCACTACTATGTAACCTAGGACACCTTTGTGTTCCTTCAAGCAAGCATGCCAAGATCATTTGGGAAGCACACTACAGTCAAGTCGTTGGGAATTTTGGGGTCGAGAAAACAGTGGCAATACTGCAGAAGTATTTCTATTGTCCAAACCTTCGATAGGATGTTGGGAAGTACATCAGACCCTGCACTCCTTACATCATTACCAAAACGACCATCAAGAAGAAATGCCTACCTATCTCTAGTCGACCTTGGGAATCCATCTCCATGGATTACATGTTGGGCCTTCCTTCTACTAAGCATTGAAATGACTCTGTTTTTGTGATCGTCAAGAGATTCTCGAATATGGAAATTATGTCGGCCTGCAAGAAGAATATCATAGCAGAAGCCACTACTAAAGTATTCTTTGAATGAGTGTGGGTGCACTTTCATATCCCACAGTCTATCATCTCAGATTGGGACAATGGGTTCCTCAACACATTTTGGTCCAGCCTCTGGTCATTGTTGGACACCAAGCTCACCAAGTCCACATCTTTCCATCCCCAAACTAATGGCCAAAAAGAGTTGGTCAACAGGATGATTGTACACATTTTGTGCATGTACAATTCAAAGCATCCACGCACATGTGATGAGAATGTTCCCTATGTACAACATAGTTATAGTTGAGCTCTCCACAGATTAATTAACCATATCCCTTTCAGGTGGGCCTAGGGTTCGAGCCACTATGTCCCATTGACGTAGTCATGCCATTTGTGGCTACTCAGGCCGACTCTGCACATGTCGAGTCTGAAGCTTACAAAGAGAACAACTTCATTGAGCACATTCAACAAATTCTCCAGAAGGTGCATGACATATTGGATAGAGAAAATGATAAGTACAAGCAACGACATGATCAACATTAAGTGCCAACAAATTCCAAGTGGGCGACAAAGTGTGTGTCCATTTGCAGAAGTAGCACCTCACTAGATCCCACCACAAGCTTCGCCCGCTCCGATATGGGCCATACACCATCACTAAGGCTATATGGAATAATTCCTTCAAGCTCAGTATTCCACCATTCCTTGGTTTGCACCGAGTATTCAATGTCGATCACATTCGGCCCTACTTCCCACCTCTACTGGACACCTCTGACATTGCAGAACAACTCACACCAACAGAGTTAAACCTAGACTGCATGGAACAAGCCACCACATATTGTATCATGGACATGCAAATTAAGAAAAATCACCAGAAAAATATCCAATTGTATCATGTTGTCAAAGCTAGACAACTCCTGCACCAAGGCAAGTGGTTCACCAGGGACCAAGTTCAACAGAAGTTTCCTCATCTCATGGAGGAACTCAACGCAATGGGGACCATTTCTTCCTAAGTGAAAAGGAATGATCCAGGTGGATATTGGTGTCCACCCACCTATTCCACTTAGGGCCCCACCATTGTTTATTTTAGTTTTTTAGTTTCCTTAATTATAGCACAGTTTACTATTTTTAGCATTTTTCAGGTCTTGAACTTCAAGAGCTGTTTTGAGGCCCTAAACGACGTTTTTTGGAAAAGTCGGGAGCAACATGTGTACATAAATTGATGTTTCTCACTAAAAAGTTGAATTCCTTGGATAGATATTTCTAATGAGGTATTGAGCGCATCAAACGGATATCATATGTCAAAGTTATGTCCCCGAGAAGTTGATGTACCAGTTTACCCAAATTGGGCCCATAGTTTTGGTGCTTCATCTCCTAGGGTTAGGTTTTTGGATATTTATGGTTTTCCATTGTTTCTCAATAATAAATAGGCCCTCAAGCCTCATTGTAACACATTTCCAAGTTCTGTAGCCACCACATATCTTCTCAGAGATAAGCTACTAGTGCCTAGCTAGTTATTTCCATTTTATCTATAAACAAATTTCAGTTCTTTGATATTAATGAAATGAAGTGTTATTTCCGCTCCATTTTTGTATTTATGGTTATATGTGTATTTTGTTTTGTTCCTGCATAAATCTAGATTAGGCCCACCTAGATCAATAGTGACACGCACTCCACATCCCCCAATCCCATCTGATGGTTATCCAACACGGGGGGTCTGGAGCGGTGGTCTCCCAAATACCACCTTTACTACATGTCGCCCTCTCACCCACTCTGCACCCCCCTTCCTAAAACCATTTACCGCCGCTACCATGACCCTCTGGGCTTCCCCCTAATCCACTTCTGCTTACCGTTGACCACCTAATGTAGACTGTGCCCCACTGCTCCACTCCTTCATTTCCACGTTTCAAACTTGTTACCCTATACATGAGCACCAAGTGTCCCTCTCTTTTCCCCATTAGAAATTTACTGTTCAATAATAAATTTTCCCTCCCTGCTCCATATTTCAATTACGGTTATCTGTTTCCCCATTTAGTCCCCCCCCCCCACTCCATAGTAATGGTAATTCAAAAACGTATTTACTCACAGTAAATTATAAAAACCTCGTATTTCAGATTGTTGAACCCCTGTTCACTAAAATTATACTCTTTCAAAACACTGTAACTCTTTCACAGAGCACAGTAACTGGCATGCAACTTGGATCGTGTCCAACTCCTCATCCGGATGTTCAAATGAAAATTCACAATGTAATTACATTCTAGCCATTCCTCTGAAATATTTCTTCAAACAAGAATCCCATACCTAAAGAAAACCCAATGACACCCCGAACTATTGATTTAGACCATCAACCTTTGGTCGACCAATTATACCAAGTCACAAAGAACAATTGTGATTTTGATCTCTACGAACTCCATAATTGGCTCAAACAAAAATATCTTGACCTTGGTGTTGAATTGGGATTGTGGGACTCATTCCTTCCCCAATTCATTTTTCTTCAAACCTATAATTTCCCCGAGTTTGTAACTTGGTGTCAATTCAGATACATTCTTAGTCAGAGGTAAATTGCGGCCCATAATGGAGAATTTATATTTTCCATTAATGAACCTTCAATCTCAAAAATGCTCCAATTCCAAACCCCTAATCCCATACAACACTTTCACCCAACTTTTTTCATTGAGATATACAAAAAACTTGATTTTCCGTAGAGGGCCAAAATATTTGAGACTTTCTTACCAAAGAATGATCAATTACCCAAAACAAACCCTCCTTATCCCTCCTCTATGTTCCCTGTGTTGGCAATATGATGCAGAGTGTTGTCCTTGATGGAAACCCACTGAATGAAGATGAAGACATGAGATTGTTGACATGTGTTGTCCTTGATGGCAAACCACCTGATGAAGTTATTCTTGACCTGATGAACTTGGTAAATGATGTAAATCTGATGTGAAATGATGTTAGTTAGCAATATGATGTTGAGTGTTGTCATTGAATGGCAACACACTTGATGAAGAAGATGGAAACTTACTTGATGAAGTTGTGCTTGATAGAATATGGTCTTGATGAAGTAAATCTGATGTATCTACAGAGTAAATCTGATGTATCTACAGTGAAGTACAGAAAAGAATGAAGAATGAAAATCAGTATGTGCTAGATCTATGATAAAAAGAGTATGTCTCAAGGCATACGCGGATTTTCCTAAGTCGCGTATGCACGCGGGAAAGAACGTGCCAAGTCGCGTATGGGAAAAAGTGCTCAAAAAGTGCAAAACCAGGGGTAACCACCATGGTATTGACCCATTGTATTGGGTAATGATTCGTCTAAATGACCCCGTCCAGGAATACCATCGGAAGTAATGTAGTTTTGGGCTCATGGTATTGTTTTGGGCTCATGGTATTTTTTTGGCTCATGGTATTGAAAAAGGGTAAACCTATATAAAGAGAAGAAATTCATTGTGCAAATCATGAGTGTGTGTGCAAGATGTCTGAGCTTGAATGAATACTTCTCTGTGAAGTATATCTGTATGGAAAGGGTAAAGGCTTGATGATAGATCTGAATCTATGATGCACCAATGAAGAAAATGATGAAGAAGGGGATCTAGATCTGAAATGTATTTGTATCTACTAGATCTATTTATGAAGTGATTAGATCTGTGATGAGGCGAACATCTGTCTGAAGTAAAGGGTTGAATCTGAACTGAATATCTGATCTGAAGAAGTATGCAGCTCTGTAATGGTTGAAGATCCATACGCTAGTTCGTCGCAGAGGAAGCGCGTATATACGCGGCTTTGCTGAATAGAAAGCACGTATGCGCAATGAAATTGGATCTGTAATATGTACAGAAGTATACGCTGGTTTATGTGAACGGAAGCGCGTATATACGCGACATCGGTGAAAGGAAAGCGCGTATGCAAACTAGGGTTTGCTGAAGTCTGTGGTAAGAAATGTCTGATCTGTTCTGCTGGTTTACTGATATCTGTCAGTGAGTTATATGTATCTGTTTCATGGTTGACTGTGCTTAAAAGTATGGAGTGGGTCCAATCTGAAAATATGATGAAATGTGGCCTGCAAGTGGTGTCCTAAAGGAAGCTTTGGATCCAGTGTGAAAATTGATGAAACGTGGTCCATAGAGGTGCTGAGGGTTGTAGCCTTCAGTCAGGGGGTTGTAGCTCCCTTCCAGGTGAGGCTGGTAAACGAGATCGGGGGGTCGTAGCTCCCTTCCCGGAGAGGCTGGTAAACGAGTCAGGGGGTTGGAGCTCCCTTCCAGGAGAGGCTGGTAAACGAGCGCAGGTGGGTGCCTGCGTGCTGGTCAAGTCTGCGCCAGCACATATGTTGTAAAATGTTTTCTCTATAATAAAATATTGAAGGCTGAGCAACTGCAGCGGTGGTTTTCTCCCGACTTGGGTTTCCACCTAAAAATCCTGGTGTTCATGTGTGATGCTTTGTGTGATGGTTTATTCTGTTGTTACTACACATGTTTACTGTTAACTTAACATCAGATGATTGAATAGCGCAAAGAACTAAGTTAATAAATCTCTGCATATTTAGATTTCTGCTAATACGCGAGTTGCATGAAGGATATCCGCGTATATACACGGGTTTACTAAAGGAAAGTAGCGTATGGGTTTTAGAGAGTGAAAAAGTAAAAAGTTTTGAATATGCTGTAAATACTGATTCACCCCCCCCCCCCTCTCAATATTTTTCCCAACAATTGGTATCGGAGCAGGTCCTTCTGCAGAAGCTTGATCGCTTGAAGGAGATCCGTCGCAATGGGAAGTCAAGAAGGAGTGATGTCTATAAAGCCACCTCTATTCAATGGAAGCAATCTGATATTCTGTAAGGTATGAACAAAAGCATATCTGCAAAGTCTTGGTGCAGATGTATGGGCAATCGTGGAAGAAGGTTATCAATACCTGGCAAGTATTCCTACCGATGCAGCAGAAAGGAAGAAGTATGAAATCAATGCCAAAGCGGTAAATGTCTTATTGGGAAGCATGTCTGAACCAGAATTTGCTAAAGTGATGCAGCTACATTCAGCAAAAGAAATATGGGACAAAATCATTCTAAGCTATGAAGGAGACACAAAGGTAAAAAGTGAAAAACTCCAAACTCTTAGAATTGAATATGAAAATTTGAAGATGCATAATGATGAAAGTGTTGCCAGTTTCTTTCTTCGTCTAGATGATATTGTAAATTGGATGAGAAATTTGGGTGAAACCATAACTGATACTACTCTGGTAGAAAAATTCTTAAGATCCTTGACTTCAAGATTTGACTCTAAAGTTTCAGCTATTGAAGAAAGGCAAGATCTGCAAACTCTTACTATTGTTCAATTACATGGTATTTTGACTGCTTTTGAAATGAGACAAGGAGGTCCTTCTCAAATCAGAGAAGCTGCTTTTAAGGTTTTCGCAAAAGGAAAGGAAAAGGAAGTTGTCAAAGAAACCAGCTATATATCCGAAGAAGAAGAAGCGAATTTTGTGAGAAAACTCCAACTAGGTACTGGAAGATTCAAAGGTAAGCTTCCCTTCAAATATTTTGAGTGTGGAAAAGTTGGTCACTATGCTGCTAAATGTCCTTATAGAGAAAAGCATGGTAAAGGGAAACAATTTGAAAAGAGAAAGAGTTATTATGCAAAAGAAGATGATGATGAAGTGTCCAGTGAAGATGAAGAAGATTCTGACCATGATCTGAAAGTTCTCATGGCAAAGAAGCAAAAGAAGAAGTCTACTCGAAACAAGGAGATCTCTCAGAAAACATGGTTAGCAGAAATTGAATCAGATAGTGATTGGGGTCCTGATTGTCTCATTGGTACAATGAATGGTGAAGATAGTGAAAGTAAAGTTGTGGATCTAGAAGAAGCTCTCAAGGTTAAAGTTGAAGAACTACAAAGTTCATCTAAGACGCAAGAATCTATCAACAAAGAAATGATCTCTCAAATGGAAAAACAAATAGAAATGTTGAATGGACAGGTGGACAAGTATCAAAGGTTTCATACTTATGCATCCAATCTAATTAAAGAACTAGAAGCAGAAATCAACGATCTAAATGCAGATCTCGAAAAATCAAGCAAGAAGAATGAAGGACTTGAAGCTGCAATCATCTCTCTACAAACAGATCTTGAAGCATCAAGTAAGAAGAATGAGGAACCTCTACAAACATTTGAAAAGGAAGGCCTTGAAGCAGAAATCATCTCTCTCAAGGAAGATCTGGAAAAATCAAATAAGAAGAATGAAGAGCTACAAAAAACATGTGAAGAAAACGAAAATTGGTTGAAAGAAGAGATTCTAAATTTGAAGGATCAAGTAGAAGATGGAAGAAGGAAAGAAGAAAGCATGACAAAGCAATGTCAAGACTTGGAGGTTGAGGTAAACATTCTCAAAGGTAAATTAGAAGAAAAGGTTAAACTTTTGAGGTTTCATAATAGTACTAATATTTTGGACAATATTCTGAGTAATCAAAGGTCTCCTACTATCAAACTTGGTCTTGGTTTCCATGAAACTGTTAAAGGAGAATCTAGCTCACAAGGAAGTGCTAAAAATTCAGAGGATGACAATACTAAACCTGAAGTGTTGAAAGAGACAAAAGATCAACCAACAAACATGAATCCTCAAAGGAATTCATTCAAGAACGTTGAATGTTTTAAATGTCATAATTATGGGCATGTTGCAGCAAATTGTAGGAGCAGATCATTTCAGCCACAAACTAACAGATCCTACATAGAAAGGTACTTTGGTTTCTTCAAGGGATATTGTTTTTCGTGTAACAAGTATGGACATAAAGCAGCTGATTGTAAAAGGAGGAAGATTAGAAATACTCATCATGATTCTTATACTTATTTCTCTGGACACATGAGATGTTATTCTTGCAACAAGTATGGACATGTAGAAAAGGAATGCAGGTTGAACAGATATGAGAAATTGGATAACTTCCAGCACACAAATAGAAAGTTCGAACAAATGCGGAAAAGATGGAAGCGGATTCCGAGGAAACATAGGAATTGACCCTCACAGATCCATCCAGCTTGAAGGCGACTTTTCTATTAGTGGAATGATGTAGGACATTATGAGATTTAGTAATGTATGCGTCATAGGGAGCAATGTATGATGAATCTCATGGTTGCTTTGATTATTCTGG
The DNA here is from genome assembly GCA_034641835.2 of Pinus albicaulis. Lineage (NCBI taxonomy): Eukaryota > Viridiplantae > Streptophyta > Pinopsida > Pinales > Pinaceae > Pinus > Pinus albicaulis. The sequence goes on from CM076581.1 coordinate 257,009,412, forward strand.
TTATATGTATTTCTGACAAAGCATCTGATATGAAGAAGACAGGTACAGGAAGGACAAGTTCAGGGGGATATGAAGGAATGTGAAAATTTCTATGCTTCACTTTCCATACGCGGGTTCTATTAACAAAAGTCGCGTATACACGCGAGTTCCAGCAGACACAGTCGCGTATGCATTGATGATAAGAGAAATTATATGATAGCTGAAGATCTGAAGCAGAGGTTCAGGGGGAGCATCAGTCTGATTGTTAATAACAGTATTATTGACTCTGTATCAGCTTAGTTTCTCAATAATGATGATATGATACATGGTTTCTTATGTTGAAGATTATGGATGAGTCCTGTTTGCTTTTTGATGAAGAGTTTGTGTTGCTGAGATGAAAGTCTTGTAATTCGAAGATAAGGACAGTTCATGCAGAGATTGTTGCTGATAATTTGCTGATGAACATATGTTGTTGCACAAGTTAAGAAGGAGCACTGGTTCAGGGGGAGCAGCAGGTTGAATGCTAATGATTACATTGTTGGCACTATGACTGCTTATTATTTGGTTATTGTGATACTCATGCTTAAATGATGATGACTTGGTACATGGTTTATTATGATGAGATTTTGAGCCTTGTTAGCTGAAAAGTATCTTTTGTGCTCACACATGAATGAATTGGAAGTCTTATGATTCAGAGATAAGAATAGAACATGTAGAGTTTGTTACTATGGTTGAGATATTTTCATACTTCATGGTGATATTGGACCACATGGATGATTGACACATATTTGAAGATGCTGTTACGGTATGATAATCTCTCTTGGAAAGATTGTATTGATGCTGCAAAGAATCTGAAGGCTTGGTTACTATTGTGCTTATGCTACAACTGTTGGATGATGCTTGAAGACACAACTACACTACGCTATCTATCTGTAGTCCAGGGAAGCTTTCAAATATCTCAGAAAGAAGCTGAACACTGTCTTTTTCTCATAGAGGATCAGATATGGTTAAAATATAGAAGATGGTAGTGGACACGCGGATTTCATGAAACACAGTCACGTATATACGCGAGTTCATGCACAGAAAACTGCGTATGTCTGATTGTTGACAAATTTCTGTTTGGAGTCAGCTCTCTTCAGCACAACTGCAGTGCTGTTTGGTATCTCTGGTGGTGTTCCAGTTCTTATAATATTGTTTCGATCTCTGATGTTTTGATAAAGATACCTTGATGATTTGTTGGTGAAAGTGTTCAGGATGCACAAACTAAGGGGGAGCCTTAGTCATATGGAAAGGATGCTTGGATGCACAGATTCAAGGGGAGCATTAGTCTTGCTGAGTATAATGCATTGTTAGCATTATGGTGGTTCTGATATATGATCTCTCTTGAGTTCTTTGTGGTATTGGTTATGAAAAGTCATATTTGTATTTTGATGAAAAGGTCATGTTGAGACCCATGATGTAAAATTGTAAATTTCAGTCATGTAAGGACTTGTCAAAATTTGTAAACCCACTTGGTTGGGTAGCTGAGTCAAAATTTTGTAAACCCACTTGGTTGGGTAGCTGAGTTGAAATGTGTAAACCCACTTGGTTGGGTACTTGAGTCTTATATGTAAATCCACTTGGTTGGATATTTGATGTAAGTATAAGTCTTTGGTGATAGGAAGTTCATAGAGTCATGTACTTCATTGAAAAATATGTTTGAAAATTCAGCATGAACTCAGGGGGAGCTTGGTCACTTCAGTATATATCAGATCTGCAGAACGCTTCTTCCACGTGAGGAGAAAAGGGGGAGAGTATGTTGGTTTTGATCCACCCTTTGCCCTTGATGTCAAAGGGGGAGAGTGACATGGTGTTTGAATGAAGTCAAAAATGGGGCATGTGACATGGTGTCATTGTATTCTTAATGTACCTATCTGTTGTGGTAACCAAACACCATCGTGGTTGCCATCAAGTCCAAAGGGGGAGATTGTTGGCAATATGATGGAGAGTGTTGTCCTTGATGGCAACCCACTGAATAAAGATGAAGACATGCGACTATTGACATGTGTTGTCCTTGATGGCGAACCACACGATGAAGTTATTCTTGACCTATTGGACTTGGTAAATGATGTTTTCTAGCCATATGATGCCGAGTGTTATCCTTGAATGGCATCCCACTTGATGAAGATGATGGAAAATTACTTGATGAAGTTGTGTTTAATAGAATATGTTCTTGGTGAAGTAAATCTGATGTATCTACAGTGTGTACAGAAGGCAATGAAGAAAGGAATTCAGCATGTGCTAAATCTTGATGAAAAGAGTATGTCTCTAGGCATACGCGGATTTTCCTAGGGGAAGTCGCGTATGCATGCGGGAATAAACGTTCCAAGTCGCGTATGGGAAAAAGCGCTCAAAAAGTGCAAAACCAGGGGTAACCACCATGGTATTGACCCATTGTATTGGGTAATGATTCGTCTAAATGACCCCGTCCAGGAATACCATCGGAAGTAATGTAGTTTTGGGCTCATGGTATTGTTTTGGGCTCATGGTATTTTTTTGGCTCATGGTATTGAAAAAGGGTAAACCTATATAAAGAGAAGAAATTCATTGTGCAAATCATGAGTGTGTGTGCAAGATGTCTGAGCTTGAATGAATACTTCTCTGTGAAGTATATCTGTATGGAAAGGGTAAAGGCTTGATGATAGATATGAATCTATGATGTACCAATGAAGAAAATGATGAAGAAGGGGATCTAGATCTGAAATGTATTTGTATCTACTAGATCTGTTTATGAAGTGATTAGATCTGTGATGAGGCGAACATCTGTCTGAAGTAAAGGGTTGAATTTGAACTGAATATCTGATCTGAAGAAGTATGCAGCTCTGTAATGGTTGAAGATCCATACGCTAGTTCGTCGCAGAGGAAGCGCGTATATACGCGGCTTTGCTGAATAGAAAGCGCGTATGCGCAATGAAATTGGATCTGTAATATGTACAGAAGTATACGCTGGTTTATGTGAACGGAAGCGCGTATATACGCGACATCGGTGAAAGGAAAGCGCGTATGCAAACTAGGGTTTGCTGAAGTCTGTGGTAAGAAATGTCTGATCTGTTCTGCTTGTTTACTGATATCTGTCAGTGAGTTATATGTATCTGTTTCATGGTTGACTGTGCTTAAAAGTATGGAGTGGGTCCAGTCTGAAAATATGATGAAACGTGGCCTGCAAGTTGTGCTCTATTGTAGTAGTTGGATCCAGTGTGAAAATTGATGAAACGTGGTGTAGGAGTCTTGGGGAGTTGTAGCCTTGATCCGAGTCGTGGCTCCCTTCCGGTGGGGCAGTAGCGAGATCGGGATTCGTAGCTCCCTTCCAGGAGGAGGGTGGTAAACGAGTCGGGGGGTTGGAGCTCCCTTCCGGGAGAGGGGTGGCAGGTAAATGAGTGCGGGTAGGTGCTGCATGCTGGTAGAATCTGCGCCCGGCTATATTGTAAGATGTTTTCTCTATAAAATATTGAAGGTGAGCAGCTGCTGAGTGATGCAGTTTTCTCCCCAACCAGGTTTCCACCTAAAAATCCTGGTGTTTATGTGTGGCGCTTTGTGTGATGGTTTATTATTTATTCTTTTACACATATTTCATGATAACTTAACATCGAGATGATTGAATGGCGCAAAGAACTAAGTTAATAAATCTCTGCATATTTAGATTTTACGCTATCACGAGTTGCATGAAGGATATCAAGCATATACAGCAGAGTTTACTAAAGGAAAGTAGCGTATGGGTTTAGAGAGTGAAAAGTAAAAGTTTTGAATATCTTTGTAAATACGTTCACCCCCCCCCTCTCAGTATTTTTCCCAACACCCTGAGATGGCCAACCAAATAATCTCCGTGGTTTCATGTTTATTAGGTTACTACTCTGAGTAATGGGTTGATCAAATCCCCTATCGTATTTTGTTACAGTGAGTTTTTAGCAGAAGCCATCCATGAACAATTCATGAAATTTTCAACTGAAGGAGTATTCAAATATTCTTTTGTCTTAGTATATATATTTATCTACTATCAATCAGACAGGTTTTCTTTTCATCTATGGAAATTAGACTACCAAGGAAACCTGCAATCAGTTATTCATTGGACCTCTCTGGTTAGAAAGAATAACATTGCATACGCATTCAGTGACTTTGTAGATAAAGTTTTACATGTGTCTAATAGTTTATTAAATAGTGATGCAAAACTAATGATACACCCAGAGATGAAGAGAATAATGCACTTAAGTGACCGAACTAAGAGAGGGGATTGATATTTATACTAAATTTATATAGAAGAGTGTATGAGTGTGAATTAACCCCATACAAAAACCCCAAGTTTTTTCCAATTCACATCTTTGCCTTGGAATATATTAGGAAAATAATCAACATGGACCATATACACTTTTTGGTAGCAAAGAAGAAGACACATTTCAAGATAAAGACTCAAGTTGGCCCCTTCATATGAAATGAAATATGAGCAAGACAAGATGCATATTCCATTTTGAAGCAGAGGAATTTCAAGTACAATTTTACATGGTCCTATGATCCTTTTGGAGTAATTTCAAAATTAAGGGTAGAACAAAAGTATGCTCCTTATACCCACACTCCCAGACCAGAGATAGAACAGTATATGAATAAAGAAGAGTGGCGGGAGAATACTTTACAGGATTATTAAGAACAATTACTGTCGACTTCGCACACTCTAGTACCTCAAGAAAAACATGAAAAGAGACTCAGGGAAGACATTTCCCCTTTAGTATCAGAGATTTCAGCAAAGTACTTCATATTGTACAATAAGAAAAAGAAGACCAAATACATGGGAGAGACACAACAAGAAAGTTCAGAACAACAAGAGCCTATTTTTCTAATATTCTTATGCACACCATCAGTTTTAGAGAGAGGGGAGATCATTCCAGGAACTCCTATGACCCCAACAACAACATATACACCAATTTCATCACCAACAAGAGAGCTAGAGCAGAACAAGAAAGAACAAAGTATTTTTTTCTAAATGCAAAGAAATTAAAAATAAAAATGAGATGCTCAAGGCTACTACTTATACACGGTTTTGGAAGCAAACAACCACCTCTCAGCATAGTTTTCTTTCAGCCTTTGACAAGGAGAAGGGGAAAATTCAAATTGCTTTCATGGAGCCCAAAATTTCTCAGCCTCGATCTGTAAATGACTACGAATAGTTTGTTTTCTCTTTTGATACTGATAAAATTCATTCCCTTGATCAAATAGACCTACACAAACAAACAAGATAAATGTTGTATTCAACCTTGACAAGCGAGGCAATGACAACTTCTAAATTGCAAGCTTAAGTCACTAATATCCACTCTCAATTAAAGCTTGAGAAGATATCCTCTTTGGCCAAAGACACAAAGATTAAATCATTGGAATATTTTGTGATAAAATTAGGATATGATCCTAAATATGTAAAATATGTTGAGGAAATTATAAAGAGTAAGAATGCAGACATAGCAGCATTGAGGAAACAACTCAAGCTTCCATCCATTGAACACTCGTAGGAAAAATAAATTGGACACTTAGAGAAAGATAAAGAAGACATGTTCAAAATCATCATTGAACAAAATTTCCAGATTAAACAAATGGAGGTTGAGTTGGATAAACTATTAAAATAAAAGTAACAGTCATCTCAGCTAGAAATTATTCCACTCACAGCAGTTCCCATTGCAAGCACAATTCCATTAACGGGTACAAAAACTGCATAGGCATCAACTTCAGCAATGGTTTCAATAACAAAGGGGAAATTCACCACTACAACAATAGGCCTAACCAAAGCTATGGAAGACTTGTCCATTAAAGGTCAATAAATTGATAAATTAACTGAAAAACTGAATATTTTGCAGGAGCAGAAAATAAAATTGGACAACACTCTTCTGGAAAAATTACATAAGACATACCGGCTCACTCCTAGGATTGAATATTTGGAGAACCATTCCATTATGGCATACACTATTTCACAAGCTAAGGAGAGAATTTTGATGGAGATCAATGAAGATATCACTAAGATATGGCCATCAATCGAAATCATCTTTGAACAAGTTGAATTATTGTAGAAATCAAAAGGACTGATAGCTGATGTGAAGAAATAACTTGGCACTTAACCAAGTGATGCAACTGCTCTGATAAAATTGTTGAATTCAAAAACCAGAGAAGATTTGGAATAATTGTATATAGAATACAAAAAAGATACCATCTTGGATTCAGAATGGTCCTCACCAAGAAAAACTTGATGCTACAATTAGAAAAAAAATGTAATCGCCTGGAGACTACTACACAAAGGTTTCACAAAAAATTTAATGTATTGCATCAGAAAGGTCTCCCTGGACTGGAAGGAATTGGAAGTAAGTTAGTCAATCTTTAGGATTATCAGAAGAAAATGCACACTATTGTTGCAAATAAATCAAAGCTTTCCAAAATCAAAGGTATGTTGGACATTTTTTTCAACACTCCCCATGTGTTTCGTGACATGGACTAACCGCCTCTCGTGGATCCTAACTCTAGCAATTGTAGCGGAGACTAACGCCTACAGGTTTTGGTCTAACGACAATCGTGAGTTCCAACAGGTGGTATCAGAGCGACATGTCTCGAGTTCAAAACTCACTCGGCTCGCATTGAGGGGGAGATTGTTGGACATTGTGTTCAATGCTCCCCATGTTTTTCGTGACATAGACTAACTGCCTCTCGTGGATCCTAACTCTGGCGATTGTAGTGGAGACTAAAGCCTGCGAGTTTTGGTCTAACGGCAATCGTGAGTTCCAAAAAGGTACAATCACAGGGAAGGAATTCATGGAAAGCCTCTGCTATGACTTACTTGTTAAACATGAGATTAGTCATTTGTTTCTTGTTAACCCTACCTTTGAAAAGTATATAGAGGTAGATGAGACCTATCGAAGGTTAATCAAGTCACCACTTCTAGATGAAAAGAGATGGGAAAAATTATGCGAGTTCCTATAGTAAAGCAAGCCTCAATATTAAAGGAGGAAAGCAATGACAAGGCAACTATTTTTCAGATCCAGTCATCAATAACAACCCTCGAAGATAGTGCTAGCCAGTTTCAACAGTTTCAGTGTCCTATATTTTTGTACTATTTATGTAAACATTTTCATATATTTTGAATGAATATTGATATTTTAAATCAAGATATTATGTAAAAGATTATATAAATACTTCATAATTCGAAGTAATTTTGTTGGGACTTGTATGAAGAAGGAATTATTTTGATGTAAAGTTGTTCACTGAGATAAAGGTGATCATTTTCAGTAATACATAAATTTTTTCCAGGATTCATGTGTCATATGATTTGGTGATGTTTTCCCTCTTATGAAATTTTTATTTCTCTATTTTTCCATATTTTATTCTTATCTATATTGTTTACAAAAAATTAAGGGCTGAACTTGTTTAAATACACTCCACTCTGGCTGATAAACAATTTCTATGTTTTAAAACCGATATTGAGTATGGAACTCATCCTAGAATGATATATATTTAATTGAATCTGAATATTTTCATCCCTTTCACTCCACCAAAGCTCCAAAGATCCAATAGTCTGCCTACCTCGCCTTGCTACACTTCATCTGTTGTTTTTTCACTTGATTGACTTAAGGTTTTATGACACCATTACCCAATGGCCTATCCTTGCAGTTTCAACCAAATATTTCAAAAATCAACCTTTGAACTCAATAACTAGCCTAATACCTTTAATCAACAAATATAAACCATAAAGAGAGATCCCTCTCTGAAGATGAAAGGGCTAGATCCCAGCTTCCAAAGGGGTTTTTTGGTTACCTTTGGGTTTCTCTCACAGCCTTGGGAAATTACAAAGTGATAACATAGGCTAAACCTATTATAAGCTAGTCTTAGGACACAAATATCTGGAGAGACATTGAACCAGTCAAGATTTCCATTTCAATGAAAAGGAGTCTAATTGGGAATCTAACCAGGAAATTCCTCCCATGTTGAGCCAAGATATTTTTAGGCCTCAACACCTACACACATCACCAAAGAAACACCAAATCATTTTCTCCAACTGAATATCCATTAGTGTAAAACTATAGATCTAACTAGAATACCCAATCATATTCATATCTAATATCAAAACTGAAATATTATATAGTAATTAGGGAGAAAACATAATAAAATTTACATTCAAATGGATGTAACCACTTACAGTATCAAACATTGTTCTTTTTTAAAACCATGAATTATAGATGTTGATCCACCATCACTATTTTATTGAATACAACTAGTGATGATTTTAATTTTATCACTTCCTTTTCACTAGGATAGAGTGATGCATCACCCCCTTGTTGAATAATTGGAGCACTTAGCATGAGAGTATGTATATCTAGGGGTATGAGACGTGTATCTTATCCTTAAACAATTATCGGTTAAAGAAGGCTCTCTCTTTCATATTTAGTGTGAAAAATAATATAATAAAAACATCTGAAGGTCCAAAATTAAGGCAAGAACGTTTTGAATCCAAAAAATGTCACTTGATGCCTAAAAATGGCTCCAAAAGTTTTTAGACCCCAATTCTTCAAATTAGAATCTGTTGGAAAAAATGACCCTACAAGTTGATTCCTCCATATTTTCCAATCTAAAAGTCTTGATATGAATGAAAAATAATATAATTATTCTATCTGGGTCAAAAACAAAAAATATATAATAATTAAATCTAGAAATATCACATATGACACTTTCATAAATGCAATAATAACTTGGAGAAAATTCCTTCATACAAATATCTCAGAATCAATAACCATCACAAGCTAAACTAGAATTATAACACTGAAAAGGGAATAAATGGAGGATGGAAACGTTATTATGGACTTGAAGAAAATTGTAAGTCAATATAAATTTGGATATGGTATCAAAAAAATCCTCTTTAAGACTCTCGTCACCCCTATTATTTTGTATGTGTTGGGTGTGGAGCCTGAATTTCATCCTGACTCATAGGTCTTTGTTTCATCCAGATGAATACCCTAGGAAGACTATACACCCATCCACACGGGGGAACTTGTCTCCCCTCTGCGAAGTTCCGAGGGGGCAATCCCCCCTGGCTGGGGAGTCTGGGGACCAGCGGTCCCCCAGTGGGGGTTTCGGGGGCAGTGCCCCCGAAGCTAAAAACATATGTAAAATTTCCTTGTAAAATCATGTAATTTTTTAGTCAATCTGGGTCGTTTAGTAGGAATATTATCTTATGGTAGAAGTTATGTTTAATGTAGGGTTTTTTCCCTAGAAGGCAACCCCTATGTCTATGAGGGTATTGTTTGACGAATGTGCATTGTATGTGTATTATGAGTGAGAAAATGAAAGGGAGACTGAGAGAGAGAGTAGAGGATATTATAGAGGATCTGTTGTAGGTTGTGTCTCTTCATATTTTTGGATAATATAAAGGAAATATTGGTTGTTCAGGGTGGACGTAGCCCAAATTGAGTGAACCATGTATATCTCTGTCTCTCTTGTTTTATATGTTTTCTGTGTTTGTGTTTCCGCATATTTTATGTGTTCCATTTCTCTATAATATATATTTTTCTAGAAAATGGTATCAGAGCTGAAGGTCTATTTGGTTGATAAAGTCATAGGAAAGAAGGGTTCCTGGCTCAAGTGGGAGTAATGGTGGAATACAGTAGGTTTAGGGTCGAGAAATTTAATAGCCAAAACTACCCATTGTGGAAGATTTATATGGAATATTATCTATATCAGAAATATTTGTACCTACCATTGAGTGGAAAAATAAAGAAGTCATCATGTATGATAGACGTAGAATGGGAGATTCTCAATAGAAAGGCACTTGGAACAATACTGTTGTGCCTCGCGACGTTGGTAGCCTTCAATTTTTTGAATAAAAAACAACAAACAGTTTAATTAAGGCATTTTCAAAACTATATGAAAAACCCTCGGCCTCAAATAAAGTATTTCTTGTGAAATTTTTATTTAATATGAAGATGTCGGATGGTGCATCTGTTGCTGACCATTTTAATGAATTTAATACGGTTACCAATCAATTAATTTCTATAGGGTTAAACTTTGATGATGAATTCGGGGCTCTGTTATTTTTGTGCTCATTTCCAGAAAGTTGGAATGTTTTATTTATGGCCATTGGTAACTTTGTCTTTGAATCTAGTACTTTAAAGTTTTATGATGTTGTTAGTGCTATCCTTAGCAAGGAAATGCGACTGAAAAAATCTGGTGAGACATCGGGTAATGCTTTGAGTACAGAGACTAGGGGAAGAAAAATGGAAAGAGGAAAGAGCTCAGCATATTGCAGTAAATCAAGGAAAGCCTAATCCAATTCTAGATCAAGGATAATGTGCTCGAAATGCAGAAAGAAAGGAAACTTGAAGAAATCATGTAAATCTCTGAAGGGAAAAGGAAACGCACAACAATAAAATAATCATGAAGAAAATGTGACAGGTGATGTATTACAAGATGCTTTGATTCTTTATTTAGAAAATTTTATTGATTCCTTGGTGGTAGAGTCAGGGGCCTCATTCCATGCCACACATGATAAGAAATATTTTCATGACTATGTTCAAGGAGATTTTGGACAGGTTTGTCTGCGTGATGATAAACCCTATAAAATCGTTGGAATGGGTAAAGTTCTTGTAAAATGGTAGAGTGGAAACCAATGGTTATTAAAGGAGGCAAGGCATGTTGTAGATCTAAAGAAAAAATTGATTTCAACAAGGTAGTTAGGCAGTGAAGGTTGTGTGACAAAATTCACAGATAAAACCTGGAAGGTCACTAAAGGAGCCCTTGTAATAGAAAAAGGAGAAAATATTGGTACATTATACTCCTGCAATGATATTTCTAACTCTATTAATTCTTTAACTTCCAAAGGAGCAGATGCAGCATTATGTCATCATAGGCTCGGACACATGAGTGAGAAGGGGATGAAGATTCTTCACTCAAGAAATTTGTTTTCGGGTTTGAAAAATATTGATTTGGATTTCTGTGAGAATTGTATTTATGGAAAATAGAAGAGAGTCGGATTTCTTAGAGTTGGGAAAGAAAATAAGAGAAAAAAATTAGAGCTTGTGCATACAAATGTATGCAGACCTGCTCAGGTATCATCTCTCGTAGGCTCTCATTATTATGTTTCTTTTATGATGATGCAACTAGAAAAACTTGGATTTATTGTATTAAGAATAAATTTGATGTATTTGATACTTTCAAGAAATGGAAAGCTTTGGATAATATTGAGATAGGAAAGAAGTTGAAGTGTTTGAGATCAGACGATAGAGGTGAATATTGAAGAAAATATTTTGATAGGTATTGTTCAGAGCATGGAATTCATAGAGAGAAGAGGGTTCCAAGAACACCAAAATAAAATGGTGTGTTAAAAAGGATTAACAGAACAATCATGGAGCATGCAAGGTGCATGAGATTACATGCAGGATTTCCTTTACAATTTTGGGCAGATGTTGTAGATATTGTTGCTTATCTAATAAACACAGGGCCTTCAAGTTCCTTAGATGGTGGTATTCCAGAGGAGGCAGGGACAGGTAAAAAGGTAAACTACTCCTTTTTAAATCCTTTAAAATTGTGAAGCCTTTGTCCATATTAATAAAGAAAATAGAACAAATCTTGAGGCAAAATCAAAGAAATGTACCATTATTAGATATGGTGTTAATGTTTTTGGTTATCGCTTATATGATTATGAAAATCACAAAATAATTAGGAGCAGAGATGTAATATTCAATGAAAAGGTCTTGTATAAGAATCAATTGCAGGAAAAGAAACAGGAAAAAGAAAATAAATAATACACGGTTCTTGATGAGATCACAGAAAAAGTAAAGGTGCCTGAAAATAATAATAATCAATAGCCACAACAACAACAACCACCACAGTTCGATTTTTTCTTTGGAAAATAAAAACAACCACCACAACAGCAACATGCACCTCAAACACCTAAAAGTGGTGTCAGAATATCTACCAAGATAAGTTGACCCCCTGAACAATACTCTCCTTCATTATATTATTTATTTTTGAATGATTTTGGAGAACCTGAATGTTGTGAAGAAGCAATGCAAGTTGAAACTAGGAAGAATTGGGAGCTAGCCATGAAAGAAGAGATGGAATCCTTAATACATAACCAAACTTGGGACTTAGTCAGGTTTCCTGCAGGTAAAACAACATTGTAGAATAAATGCGTTTACAAGCTGAAGGAAGAAGATGGAGGAAAACAGAGGTACAAGCTAGTATTTGGTCAAGGGATTTTCACAGAAGAAAGGTATTGAATTTGATGAAATATTTTCTCTTGTTGTTAAGATGAGTTCAATAAGAACTATTTTAAGTCTTGTAGCAACGGAACATCGGTGTCTTGAACAGTTAGAAGTAAAGACAACCTTTCTCCATGGAGATTTGGAGGAAGATATCTATATGTAGAAACCACAAGGATATGAGGTCAAATGGAAGGAAAAATTAGTGTGTAGGTTAAAGAAGAGCTTGTATGGCTTAAAACAGGCTCTAAGGCAGTGGTATCTAAAATTGACAGGTTTATTTCTGAACAAGGTTATACTAGATGGCACTTTCATCATTGTGTTGACCGGAAAAATCAAATTATGGCAACTATATTATATTGTTATTATATGTAGATGACATGCTTGTTGTATGGTATAACATGCAGGAAATAAATGTACCCAAAAGGAATTTGGAAAATTCATTTGCAATGAAGGATTTAGGAGCTACAAAAAAAACCCTTGGTATGAGAATAACTAGAGACAGGAAAAATCACAAATTAAAATTGTCTCAGAATGAGTACATACAAAAGGTGTTGGAAATATTTAATATGTAGAATGAAAAACTAATTAGTATGCCTTTGGCTAGCCATTTCAAACTCAATAAGGACATGTGCCCCAAGAACCAAGAATAAATGGATTATATGTCTAAATTTCCATATGCATCAGTAGTTGGAAGCTTAATGTATGCAATGGTCTACACAAGGCCTGATATTGCACATGTAGTGGGAGTTGTAAGCAGGTACATGAACAATCCAGGAAAAGAACATTGGATGGCAGTGAAATGGATTCTAAGATATTTGAGAGGTACTACAAATCAAGCATTATTCTTTGGTGGTTCAAACATTTCTCTACAGGGATATGTTGATGCAGATATGACAGGTGATAGAGATCACATGAGGAGCACTACAGGGTATGTATATAATGTAGGTGGTGTTGGCTTGTGACTGCACAGAAAGGGGGGAAGGAGAAAGGAAGGCAAGCCCTGACTGTCAAAGAGCTTCAAAGGAATCAATCTGCATCTCAATTGAGTAGAAAGGGTAAAATTTAGTTGATAAGGCTTAATGGTGAGAAAACTTCATTTCCACCATCCTTCATCTCATTTATCCTCTTTACCTTCATTTACCCTCTCTTACTCTTCAATTTCCCTTTTCTAAAGTCCCGCGTTTCATTTCTTCATTAGCAACACTACTCCCCGCAAGCTTTAATCTTTACGTCTTAAGACTTGCCAAAACTTATCTTGCCACCGATGTGACTTGGTGGGATCCATCCAACATTGATACATCACCCAAATTTTCATGCAAACCCCTGTATTCCACATCCTCATTACCTATTGTCTTTTCACACTTTGCAGCATCTAGCACATCGCATATCACATATCGCACATTTTATAACTTACCGCTTAAGCGCTCACAAAATTATTTTGTTTAAGTTGTGATGCGGTTGGCCCCACCATGGTAGCTTTGCCCCCAGCTTCTAGCTACTTGTAATCCTTTTCGTATAATATGAAGCCTCATACACTTACCGCATAGCCATTCATCGCTTTATAACTCCACCAATGCAATGGGCCTCACACTCCCTGACACATCATCCTCCATTCAACGCAAACCGCATTTCACAGTTTTAAGAGTTTATCGTATTCCCCAAATTCTAAATTCTACGATGTGCGATGCAGGTGAGTCCCTCTCCCCATACTTCGGTAGTTTTAGATTTTAACTCTTATTGCTTATAAAAAAATTTTAAGATCTGTGATTTGTGATGCAGTCGGCCCCACTTTACCCTGCTACGTCACTTACCTCCTCCCCACGCTTCGCACTTTGCATCCTTTAAATTTTACCTCCGTTGTTTAGTGTTAATAGTTGTGATATGTGGGCAGTGGTCTGGTCCCACCTTCCCTCCACGTCACCTTCCCCTCCATCGCACATCACTCCCCACAGTTTATAACATTTACCACCTGTTGCTCCCAGCTAAATCTTGCGATATGCGATCTGTAGGCGCGGGTCCCACCACTCTGCCACGTCATCAATAGCCCCCTATGGCTTGTTGTCTGCCCATTTCAATGTAATTAAGCCCACTCTCACTTCCACCATTCTGCCTTCAACTCCACTCCACCCCAACGCATCCAAAATTTATCATGGGGGGGCGGAGGGTTCTGGAAAGGGCGGTTTTCATTACCACCCACTCCTCCATGTGCCTTCCTCTCATCATTTCTCACCCCCCGATACTGCTTACCACATGAGACCCCCTCCGTAATCTGGTTCCTGGTTTTGTAATTCAAGACACCGCATGGGCTTTGAAGCAGAACATGCAGTTGTGGCTTATGTGGTCTTCTCAGGAGATCTATGCTAAAGAACCAGGTGCACTTAGTATGAACGGCCTCTCCATAATGAATTAAATGGAAATCATCAGACTAAGGGAGTGGAGGTCTGCAAGCAATATATAGGATCATAAAATGACAGTCAGCCTGTACACCTACGACCACTCCTCGCCATGTCGTCTTGAAGGCTCCCATTATTAGCCTCAATGAGTGACCATGTCCTTTCATATTTTAGTTTAATTTTGATGATTTTGCAGGTGAAATCTCAATTTCACCCCATTCCTATTTTAATTTCTCTGAGTACAGAAGTAATTCCTCAATGTACACTCTGCAAGTTAGGTAGCATGTTTTGATTTCATAGATATTGGTCAATCATAAATGATCAAGTATTGTAGACCCTCCAGGGAAACTCTATATATAGTAATTTCTAAGATGAAAGCAGGGTTCTGGAATTTTAGAAGAATTTTGCAGTAGTTTTGTATGATTGTGCTCCCTGTGCTCTGAGATACATATTTGGGAGAGTTGTTTGAACTCAATATAATACATCGATGTTATTTGGATTCCAAATGGAGTAATGAGTAGTATGTATCTTTTTTTCTTCTTTTATCAGTAATCTCTCTTTATGTATAACCATATGTCATACTATGTTGCTTTGAAGGTCCATGTAATGTAGTTGTTGGTAGTCTGCAATTTCATTCTTGAATTTGTGTTTGCATAACGCTCAGGTGTTAACGCTCATGTATTAAGCTTGCCGCACTCCCTTAATTTGCACTCTACGAACCTCTTTTGTTGCCCATATCTCATTCATATTCACTTCCTCTGAGGTCACTAGGGGGGAATATTCTTAAATCTCTTAAGCTGTCTCTTGTGGGTTCATTCTCTGTTCTTCCTCACTACCTCTGCATATTTTTAAAGTTTCTGCTCATTTTTTTATACTTGGCCCAATTAAAAGCCATCAAGCCTCGCAGTCTCTTGAGCCCTCTCACATTATAGGGAATTCACATGAATCTACTCCAAAGTCTTCTATGTCCATGAACCAGCAAAACCTTTGTTCTCTTATTCCACATTCTGTCAGAGGTATTTATACAATTGTCCACATTTAACCTCTGATTTTAAGATTTCCTAGGCACTATTCTTTTGCAACTCAGGGCTATCTCTAGGAGCTACAATAGGTGGAACAAATGTCAATTGAATTTAAAAATAAAAAGTGTTGTTTCACTTTAAACAACAAAAGAAGAGTATGTTGCTGCTACAGAGGCTAGTAAAGAAATTATTTGGTTACAAATTTTTATGGATGAATTGGGTAAGAAGCAGGATATGGGAAGGTTATACAATGACATCCAGAGTGCCATTCATCTTTCAAAGAACTCAACATTTCATTCCAGGACTAAAAACATACAGCTCAAGTACCATTTAATATGATTAGTGTTGGAAGATGGACAGTTGAAGCTGGAAAAGATAAACACTAGCCAAAATCCTACAAATATGTTAACAAAAATTGTAATCAGGGAGAAACTAAGATTCTTCTCAGTTTCAATTGGTCTTAAAGTATAGTTATGAATATGAGAAACATCTAGGTCCAAAGTGGAGTCATTTTCCAGCAAATGAAGCAGCGGTGGAGTTGCTACAATCAATCTCCAAGTGGAAGATTATTGGGTGTGGAGCCTAATTTTCATCCTGATTTAGAGGTCTTTGTTTCAACTGGATGTATACCCTAGGAATACTTTACACCCATCCACGTGGGGTGGGACTTGTCCCCCCTCATGGAGGCGTGGGTGGGGCAATCCCCCCTGGCTGGGGGGTCCGGGGCCAGCGCCCCCGAAGCTAAAAATAGATGTAAATTTTCCTTGTAAAATATTTTAATTTTGTAGTCAATCTTGGTTGTCCATTAGGCAGATGATCTGACGGTATAAATTATGTTTGATGTAGTGTTTTTTTCCCTGGAAGGAAACCCCTTTGTCTTATTAGGGTATTGTATTGCGCCATGTACTATATGTGTATTATGAGAGAGAAACTAAAAGAGGGATTGCGAGAGGGAGTAGAGGATATTACAACGAATCTTTTGTAGGTTGTGTCTCTTCATCTTGCTGGATTATGTAAAGGAAGGACTAGCTGTTCGGGGTGGATGTAGCCCAAATTGGGTGAACCACTTATATTTTTGTCTCTCTTGTTTTATATGTTTTATGTGTTTGTGTTGCCGCATATTTTATGTGTTCCATTGCTCTATAATATATAATTTTTTAACAGTATGGATGTGAGGTTTGGAGATGTAGTATCTCATTAGAGTTGTGGAGGAAGATAATAGATCCAAAAGCAGTTTATAATCTATAATATTAATATTAAAGGAAATACACCTTATCTTATCATCCTCATAAAAGAAAGCCTTTCCCTCATTGAAATCATGGCTATGAGTAGGTATTCGATGTATAAGAAGAGGTTAAACAAAATGGAAGATAAGAGTTTGAAAAAAAATAAAAATAAAAAAATCTAGCCAAAACCATATTCAACTCAAATGGAAATGGCATAAGGATACCTAGTATTGGCTAAACCATTGGTTAATAAAGGAGGAGATAATTTTTCATACAATAATAATAATAATAATAATTACATCAAAATTTAAAGAGAAATTTTCATGTGATAAAGAGTTAAAATAAAAAAATAAACCAAGATATTACAAGGAGGTAATCAATCAAAATATCAAAATTCAAAATTATTTATGTGCCTTGATTATGTAAAGAATGAAATAAAAAAATTTAAAATAAGAAGAAATTCTCATGAGCTCCATGGTGAAACTGGGCATTGATAAGTTCCCAAAACACCATGGGATGAAAGAGTTTGTCACCTAAATGATTGAAGATGAAAAACACGTGTCCTTAGATTGTATAGCTTATACTCATATCACACTACCATCCTTCTTGAGCTTTTAACTCAACAAAACTATGATGACCTTGGAATGCTTCTCTTACATTTTGAGCATAGAAATAAAATTATAATGAATTCCAAGTAATTTCTTACCTTATTAAAGTGTGATAGACCATATTTGGTCTCTTAATCATCATCATCCTTTTTTTTTAAATCATCATTTTATTTAACAAGGATAAGAACATCATAAGTTTATCTATATTGAGAGAGAGAGAGAGAGAGAGAGAGGTTTCTAGTTTGAATTTTGATAAGGAAAAAAAAAAAATTGTAGTTTCTAAAAAACATCTTACCATAACCACTCTTTCATTTTCTTTCTATATAATTCATACTCTAATACCAAAAACAACTTGCGTCTTTTGATTCAATGTTTGGATGAAGAAAGCCTCAACACTTGAAACACTTAGTCATGAGATGGCTTCCCTCCAAACATATTGTTAATCGAGGCTCTATCATTATTGTTGGGGTAAGGAATGATATGCTATTTATATTTGATTTGATATTAGTTAGAGCAGCCTAAATATCATTCAACCGCCTCCCCTCCCACACACACATAGGAAATATTATACTAGATATAACAAGGTTTTTTTGAAGAATGAGAAGTGTGAAATATTCAATGGTGTCTATGATAACATTAAGCATGGATATGTAGGTCCCATGTGTTATTTCACATTGTTGTATGGAATTATGTGTCATTATTGGGGATTCAATTTTGAAAGGAAATTTAATGGAGAGAAGAAACAATGAGCATATGCCAACTCTTAAGAGAAAGAGAATGGTGAAAATGAACTAATTTGTATTTCAAGAGGTCTCCTTGAGATTCATCTGTTGTCATGCTTCATATGAACCCCTTGCTCCTATCTCACCTAACTTCCATAACTCACCTACCTCTTTAGCTACAGATTCCATATTCTATCATTTTGTATAGGAACTTGGATATATCTCTTGAGAACATTGTCATAATAAAGACACAAGCATGAATGATATAAAGGGAACTAACCAACCTGCACTTTTGGAATTCAAGTGTCAATCAACATTGACATTATGACAACATGCTGATTATTTATTTCAAGGTTAAGATATATTGGGGTTTAAAATTGTGACCACTAGCCCTCAAAAACATACTTACTTTCAACCGAATATCTTTTTACAAAGATCGATGAAGAGCTTACTACATTAATAATAAAACATATTTTTTAAAACTGTAATATAACATTAAAAGAAATACATGTTTAATATGGCCCATGGGGTATAGAAAAATTGGCGATAGTGTGTATTGTTAAGACACTCCTTGTGTGAGGGTCATAGGTTCAAAATATTGTGGGCCTACTAATAAATATATATATATATATATATGGTTGATATGTGAAAAAGATAGAGATGTATTAATAACTTTTATTTATGGTTTATATATGGTTGATATAACTTTTATATATTTTAAAAATAAAGGATTAAGGACTTTACATAAACCGATATTATTCCCATTATTTAAATTGCAATGTATACATAGATTGTAAGAGTTATTCTTAGAGAAATAAAATATCCCAAGGGGCATCTAGGCTTGATTGAATCTCATACAATCCTAGTGACATATTCTCATTATTGGGTAGATTATTCTTCCATTCAACATTAGGGTTGGCTTTGGCCTAGGCACCACCTAACTGATAAAAAATAAATAAAATAAAATAAAAGTTTCTATTACTTATATTCACATACAAATGTTGAAGTTGTAATAACTATAAAAGTGTATAAGTGAATATTTAAGGAAAATAAATTTCTATTTCAAAAGAAATCATGATATAATTTGCATGTATTTTGCATTAAATTATAGTGTGTTATAAGCATGATTATTTGATAACAAAAGTGGTTTGCTTTAATTCTTCACTACTATGGAAGTGTGTTAAGATAATGTTGATATCCATGTCACAAATTTAATAACATGTACCATGTGTTAAATAGCATGAAACATGTGTTGAGCATCCATGTGCCTCTACTATACAATCAATTGTATCAATTGGGACTCTATTTGTAACTTCAGTTGCTTCAATGATGGCTACTAGTGTTTTTTCCATTATGATAATCAATTTGATGTATCATGTTATGATCTGGTCCTTTGAGTGTGTAGGCACTAGATGGATGATGTGCTAGGATTTGGGTGCTATATTTGTTAGTGCCAATATTTGGATATTTCCACCAGGGATCAAAACACATTTGCATGTGCATCTTAGGTGTCCCATTCTGAATAAATTTTTCATCATTCCATTAGGTCATGATATAGAATTGTTCCACTGGTGGTTGTCCTAGTCAAATAAGCTTCCTTCTCCCTCAGAAGATCATATTGGCTGACTCATTCTCATGTCTCATTAAACATAATAACACCTATGGAAATGCTATGTTCACTTGGAAGTGTTTAAAGTCAAAGGTTAAAGTCTCATTCAAAATTAGGTCAAAAAGTAGTCCCATTAGGTCATTAGGATTTTTCACTTCTCAAGGTAATTATTTAATTTAGATGAGGTCAGCATATATATGAGAGGGATTTAAAAATATCTCCATGATGGTTTCAATATACTTTAAAGGTTTTATTTTCAGTTTGAAGATTTTTTTATCAAAATGCTATTTTGATAAAAAAAATTCACCTATGTAATTTATTTCTATCTTTTCAAATGTAATTTCATGTTATTATATGTAATAAATGAAATCCCATAGCTTTCAAAGAATAATTATGTCAAGCCTCAGTGAGCAAAAGAAAAAGCCAGCTCTAGGTTGATCAAGCCTGCAATGCAAAAAGAGCCAAAGAGTATTAGTGATAAAGGAAAAAGAATTCAAACATTAGAAAAGTGGGTATTTCAAAGTTAAATCAAAATCCACTTGGCTATAAAGCTTGTCAAGAATTTCAAAAAAGTTATTGTTGCCCTTTTAATCATCAAGAAGTTTTCAGCAAGGAGAATTTTTGAGTTTTTGAGCAGTTCTGGCCAAAATCCACAGGCGTTGCGCATTCAAAAGGTTGGCGTTGTGAATTTGAACTAGTGTTGCATGCCTACCCAGTGGCATTGCACCCTTACCAAGAGATCCTAGTGTAAATTGCGAAGGCATTGCGTGCTCAGACAGAGGCATTGCGCCCTTAGACAGTGGCGATGCGCACCTGCAAAGTGAAGATTTATGAGGGTTGTATCACTTCAAAACACTTCAAACGACTTCCAAACCTCTCCTAAAATCCTCCAAGAGCACTAAAGAAGTAAGTACATATCATATACCTTGTTTCTAAGTTATTTGATGGCTCTTGAATGAATTGAAATGAAACCCTAATCTCAGTTTATGGTCATTGTTCATACACTTGGTTCATCTCCTAAAACATATATCAGTCATAGGCAGCGTAATTATCATTGACCTAGGGTTTTCACTGACCTATTTTTACCATTCACTTCATTCCCTTCACCTGTTCAAGCTAGCCATCTCATCCCCTTCCCTTTCATCTCATTCCATTTGTACCCTAGGGTTTCATAAGTCAGAGTTTAAAATGTCTGAAGAGAAGATAGTGGTATTGGTGAGGCACAAATGCTAAGAAGAAATTATCGCAAAGGAGGGAACATTAACAGGTTTGAACCCATAACCACAAGGGAACTCATGGCCTCTCCTCTCACTGTATCTTGTTTCAAGCATGTGGGTTGTTTTGAGTTTTGTGAGAGAGTGCAGCAAATTCAAAATCACCTGGGGTTATCAATATTGTTCATCACTAATATACACGAAAAACAAGTCACTCTTGCTGGGGTCACCTTTGATATGTCCACCAATGCTATTACAGCTGCTACAGGGATCCCTAGTGTGGGAGAGAGGTGGTTTAAACAAGAAAACTTGGATATGAGCTATTATGAACCGTACCTCAAACCTAGGTACAAGGATCACAAAAAGTCAATTTTCCCTTTCTCTCGTCTCCTTGACCCGTATGTTCCCATGATGAGAATAATCATGAAATACTTCACTTGTGAGGGGAGGTTTTCTTAACTCTACTCATACCATATCTGTCTCCTCATGAATTTCACTAGAGTTAGAATGCTACACATACCTTGCTATCTTTTTCGCAACATTGACAAGATGGCATATATTGTGCAAAAGAGGGATCACAATAATCAAATACAGAGTATGTTTCATCATTCACTCATCAAAATGGTGGTCATGCATTAGCTTCAGCAGAAAAACATTTCATGGGATGCATTCATTGCAAATGAGCTTTTCACTACCCCACCTAGCCATCATGAGCAATATATCCCTTCATCATCTCATCCTCCCGTATCCACTTCACCATCACATCCTATTGTTCATACATCACCACCCACTCACATCCATTCACCTCATGTTGATCCTAGCTCATCACCTTTCTATAACCCTTCACTATCACGTCATGATACTGGGGCATCAAGTAGTGAAAGGAGCATTGAGGCAGCTTGCACTAAAATGACTGATATTGAGACATTTTCGATGACATATCAGAGAGGCCACAATCATGTGTTTGCTTCACATGGTGTGAAAGGGGCCATGCCTTCTTCATCATCAAAATAGGTATACAAGGGCAAGGAAAATGCTAAAGAGCCTATCATTGTTGAGCAAGAGGAAAAACATGAAACTGAGCAAGAGTTTCAATTGATTGAAATTGATGAGGAGGATGAGGATAGAGTCACTAGTGTAGTTATCAGAGGCAAGGAGGCCAATATTAGTGAGCTTCAAGCTAATATTTATAGAGCACAGATCTTGATTGATTTTCTTGAGCTAGAAAATCAGCAGCTAAAGACTAAACAAAACATAAGTGAGGTCAAGACAATTAGAGCTCAAAGAGAGGCAGGAAAGGCCAAGGCCTTGCTAGAGGAAACCTTGGGCAGATTTTATGATAGTGATGACAAGGAATATCAGCTTCCAAGGCAGAGACCAAGGACAATTGGGCTAAAGAAGGTGCTAGCTCGGGAAAGGCAGAAAGAGGCTGAATTGGTAGAGCAACTTACTCCAAGTGAGTTGCTTTCCATAGAGATTAGCAAAGACAAAGAGTCTTGGCCTGAGAGAGCCAATTTGCATCTAGAGGGCCTACTAGATAAGGCAAAGAAAGACATTGACATTCAAAGGAAGATCAAAAAACACTATGCCGTGATAAACAAGATTGCAAGGGCCAAGCTCAAACAAGCCCATGCAAAGATTTGGGCTTTAACAGAGCCAAAGGAGAAGGAGAAGTTGAAAATTCTTGCTGAGGTGTCTCTCCATGCCTCCAACCCTCTATCAACAAGAAAATTCACAATTTTGGCACACCTTGTGAAAATTTTGATTTTTGGACAGTTTAGCACTCATAAAATTTGTTAAACACGCAGTGCCACTAGTGATGCGCTCTTTTCTGGGGCATCCAATTGATGAATGGCCACCCCCATCATGTTTAGAGTGATGAGGACATCAAATCCAGCAAGTTTCATAATATTTGGAGGAGAAATGGTGCCTCAAAGAGGAAAAAAACCACCAAAACATCATGTTTTTGCCCAATTTTTCCCCCTGGCACTGCACGTTTACCATTCTTGGGAGAACAGATTTTTGATAGGGAGTATGGACACCATTTTTGAAATTGTAGGAATATTTGGAAACTAGACTCATATATATTTCCAATGATTTATTATGGAGCTCATTTGGACATCGAGAAGGCCTCCAAACATTGGCTGCAAGATGGGCCATTTTTTTGTCATGGCGCTGCGCGTTTACCAAGGAATTGGCAATTTTCACTGTTTTCATCATTTTTGAATTTTTGACTTTTTGATTGGGAAAATGGGAAAATTACTGATGTAAATGGTCAATATGAACTTAAATATCATTTTTTCACTTTTATCTAGGGCAGATGCATCAGATAAGTCTTCTAGAGATCAAATGAATCAGTTTCCTCTCTTTTAGAGGCAAACTGTTGAGTTTTCCTAGTCTTCAAATTCTGTTTTGGAGTAGGTGAAACTGATCCCTATCTCATGGATTCGACTCCCTGAGGCTAGGGGGAGTGGTTTTGAGGTCTATTTGATGTATTTTCTCAATCATTGTGATGGTTGGACTCACTTGGAGCTTTGGCATCTCAAGAGACATTTTGTATATCTGATTGGCTTGGACATTAATAGAAATTTGCAGCTATTTTCTTGGGATCCATGTGGTATGAGTTTTAGAAATATTTTCCTCTCTATTATCAATTTTTTTGAATTTATTTTTAATTCATAAACCATTTCATGACTATAATATAATAGGTTTCAAGTTTTAAAGGCAGAATCCATATTTATTTATGCTCTGTTTTGGGAAATTTAGTACAATGTGTTCCTTCTCCTCAGTTTAGGGAAAATACATTCCAGATGCTTTCCCTAGCTCCTCACCAGTCTCTTCACCTCACCATAATCATCTTTTAATGTTTAAACCTTCTACCTACCTTGCCCCTTGGAACTCCTACAAATTTTAACCTAATTTCCTTGCCCTAGTTGTTTGGCTCCTCCTGATCCAACAAACCCTAAAAAATCAAGATCAAAACCCTGAGCTACTAGACCTAGCCTAAAATATTCTTCCTGCATTCATCTTGACTATGTTCTATATGGAGAGAGCCCTCTCCTAGCCTAGTAGGGCTAGCCACTTGGCTAAGCGTGGTTTGAGGTTACATCGGGATTGCCTCTCTCAGCCTGAGGTTCAATCTGAGTGATAACACTTCACTGCTATGAAAGTGTGTTAAGATAATTTTGATATCCATGTCACAAATTTAATAACATGTACCATGTGTTAAATAGCATGCAACATGTGTTGAGCATCCATGTGCCTCTACTATACAATCAATTGTATCAATTGGGACTCTATTTGTAACTTCAATTGCTTCAATGATGGCTACTAGTGTTTTTTCCATTATGATAATCAATGTGATGTATCATGTTAGGATCTGGTTCTTTGAGTGTGTAATCACTAGATGGATTATGTTCTAGTATCTGGGTGCTAGATTTTCATTTTTAGTGAATCTTGGAATTCATTGTGATTTATTTGCTACATGTTTGGATGGTCTTAAGCCTTTGTCTTGGGTATTAGGGTTTGATAAATAAGTATTGGCCTTTGCATCACTCTGCTAGTGTTAGTGTTGATAAATTCAAGAAGAGTTTTTACTCATTAAGATTAGTTCTTACTTCATTGCCTTTCGTAGAGATTGAATGTAAGGAATTTTACACATTCTTCAGTTCCTAGAGATGAAATAAGGATTATCTCATTATAAAAAATTTAGTTCTCATAAAATACAATCTAATAAAGTACCCCCACTAGAGTATAAAAATGGTCTACATTCCCATAAGGATTTATGGTCTACTCTAACATTTGGGTTAGCTAATGCATACTATGATGTGAAAAATAGAGCATTATTTTACGAAGGATTTGTGTAATGTTGTGAGAATAGTATAGTGAATAATAAATTTTCCTAACAAGATCCTTATATATTTTTCTATACTTAGAGTAGTGAAGAAAACAACCATGTATTTGATGTGTTCAACAATGATTCAAACTTTATTTTGAGTTTTAGTGTATGCTTATTATTAACAAATATCAAATACCATTTGGATTTTTAGAAGCCTTGAGAACTTTAGCTGCCACAATAAGATCCACTAATAATGATTTGTTACTACACACATGAAAAATGGAGAAATATTGGGGTCCTAGTACAAATGAATCTTTATCATTAATGCTCCTAACTAATGGTAGTTTTATTACCTTTGTTTCTCATTTTCTATCTCTCCAATTGTTCCTCCTTGTTTTGAATTTTCATTAACAAGTAAAACACATCCAACAACTATTACACATGTATTTTTCATCATTTATTATTTATTTATGCTGGGCCCTATCATGACAATATCACCAATTACTGATTTAAAACTTGGTACAAAACAACACTTGATTGTAGCATCTTTCAATGGAAATGAAAATGGCTTTAGTTCAAGTTTTTCTAACACAAGACTATCCTATAGTAGATCAAGATCTAATTCCTTCACATAACCTCAAACCTCGTTCCAACGTATGTAGGGTCATTTAATTCAAAATATTGGATTAAGTGGTCAAGTTGTAAACATTAATTTCTATTTCTTTGTACAAAAATCAGATGTTTTTCTTCTCTTGATGTTAATTTTCATGTGTAATTTTTGGGGTTCTTACACAATAACCAATGAATTTATTATTTTAGTTGTTTTGTTCTTGAAAACATGAAAATCAATGAATTTAGTATGAGATTTTTCATCTATAAAAATGGTGTATGTGGACATAAGTATTATTTCTACCAAAAGGATTAGAAGGTAACCCAATCCTATCTTAATCATCTAGTGTTCCTTCAATGGGTTATTAGATTGACGCCTACAATTGTATTGCAACTCTGATTTTGATAAGTGAGAAAGCTTCTAATTTTATCCATAGAGTAGTTGTAACATTAATTTTACAATGTATATGTGACATTAATATAGTGGTTGAGGGATGAACTTTTCCTTGAGGAGGAGGATAACTCAAACAACAAGGGAACTTTTGAAGGACGAGGACATGTGTCATCCTTATTCTTGGTTTTACATAAAAGAGTAGTAGGCCCAAGTGTTATGGATCCAATGCACTAGTAGGACAATGTATAGAAATATTCTCAACCAATCAAGAGATTTATGCTTTACGTTCCAATCATGTGGAAAGTTTGGCTCTTAAATACACTTTCTTTACATTAAAATAAACTAAACCATCACCTATTTGTAGAAAATTCAAGCAAAGATCCCTCTAGCTTTGCATGCTCACAATGTGGCATTCTTGCCAAAATGAGCCTAAGGCAACTTTTGTTGGTGCAGCATGGTGACAACTCAACCAAGGTTGCATGATAAATACCCTTACCATCACTACAATAGTCTCAATGCCTCTATGGTAACCCCTATTTTTAATTATTTGTTAATTTTGACTCACTTTCATGCCTTTACCATCACAATACTAACTTATGCCACACCTTCTTACACCTTGTCCTAATCCTAAGACTAGTTAAACATTTAATTATTTTAAAATAAATCACATATACTAAAGAAGTAAAATCACATCATATATCATTTTCAATCTATAATAATCTTTGAAAATAGAATCAATAAAATCGCATCATATATAAAATTTAGTCTATAATAATTTAAAAATTAAATTAATATAAATTATCAACAATACCTTTACAAAAATCCCTAAAAACTTCACACACGAACAACTATACTCCTTTTAATGGAGTAAAAATATAAAATGGCAATACATTGATAAAAAAAAATTAGGTATATATATGTGTGTGTGTGTGTGTGTGTGTGTGTCTATATATATATGTGTGTGTGTGTGTCTATATATATGTGTGTGTGTGTGTGTGTGTGTGTGTGTGTGTGTGTGTGTGTGTGTGTGTGTGAATTGATTTTTTGGATTTATTGAAATTTATTATTTAGTTGACCTTTCGATCCAATAAGTGTGGTTCATGATCAAAACAAATATGGGAGGTTGTTATGCAATGAGCTCACAAAATAGAATAAAATATAGGTCAACAACTTAGAAATCAGCCTCTTCGAGGGGGCAACCTCCTTTACATTACATAAATGAACAATTCTTAGATGATACAAATAGAAAAACCTCCTTTCTATATATAGGAGTACAATGGGTCATAATATAATCCTATCCAACATAACAATAACAATGTAAGGGCACAACAATAACAATAGTGGGCTTCTATGGGGCACAATAATAACAATATGGGGACTACATGGGCACAATAATAAGAATACGGGGGATATACTAACAATAACAATAAGGGGATACACTAGTATTATAGGAACCTAGCATGCCTCTATCCTTCAAAAGAAGTGTTGTCCTCAAAACTTGAGTAGTTATGGATGGTTCTGTATAAAATTATCATCCTCCCATGTTGAATCTTCAGCAAGTAAGTTCTTCCATTTGATGAGATAATCTGAAATTGATAGATTTTGTAGTTGTCGTGTTCTTGTTTCTATGACTACTTCAGGTTCCAATATGATTTTTTCTTCTTCGTCAAGTTCTAACATTATTATTTGAACTAGGAGCTTGTCACCTATAACCTTATTTAAGCAAGAAACAAGGAAAACTGGGTGCACTCAGGAAGATGCAGGAAGCTAGAGTTTGCATGCCATAGTACCAATATTTTGCAACACCTTGTAAGGACCATAATACTTTGGTGATAATTCAATATCCTTCTTAGCTTGCTTGAGGGATATTTTTTTGTATGGTTGTAGTTGTAAAAATACTCAGTCACCTACATCAAAACTTCTTTCACTGTGATGTTGATATGCCTGGTGTTTCATTCGATTTTGCGTCGAAGTGAGGTTATCCTTTAAGACTTGGATAACTTATTGTTGATGCTCAATGTGATCTTCCACTACTTGAGCCTTAGAATTTTCTCTTAAAGATAATGTGATGGATGGTGGATGATATCCATAAATTTTCATAAATGGGGTCATTTTTGTTGCAGTATGGAAGGAAGTGTTATTCCACCATTCAACCAGAGGTAACCACTTGACCTATTGTGTCTCTTTATCATATACAAATCAACGAAGATATCCTTCCAAACATTTGTTCACTATCTCAGCTTTCCCATCAGATTGAGGATGATATGATGAGCTATGAGCTAATTGAGTACCCACACAATAAAATAATTCCATCCAAAAAATTCCTATAAAAATGGGATCTTTGTCGCTTACCATGATCTTTGGGTTTCCATGTAGCTTTTGAATTGTTTCCATAAACGCAGTAGCAACTGTAATGGATTTAAATGGATGAGATAATGCACAAAAGTGTGCATACTTGGTAATTCTGTCAACTACCACCATGATGACAATATTTCCTTTGGAATTGGGTAAGCTTGTAATAAAATCTATTGAAACCTCCTCCCAACGTTGAATTGGAATGGGTAAAGGTTATAACAGGCCTAGGGTCTTAATTGTCTCAACTTTATTTTTTTTGCAAACCAAACATTCTGCCGCAAACTTTTGAATATCACATTTAAGGCCATCCCAAAAAAATTCCTTCTTGACCCTGTGGTAAGTTTTTTAAAGTCCTGAGTGCCCTCCTAAGGGAGAGGCGCGCAATTCCAAAAGAATATTTTGTTTGAGTTGAGAATTCTTACAAATATATAAGTGATATTTATATCATAATGAATTATTTTTCCAACTAAATGTTTCAGATGTACTAGGATATTGCTTCAAACTTTGAATGAGTGTTCACACCTCTGCATCATTCTTCCATTCATCCCTTGTTTCGGTTATCCACTCAAGTTGGATGTTAGAAATGGAACAAAGAAATGCTTCCACATCCTCATCCTTTCTTGAGAATGCATCTGCAACTACATTTTGCTTCCCTTTTTTTGTAGATGGTTTCAAAGTCATAACCCAACATCTTTATGACCCATTTTTGCTGCTCTTCTGAAGATAATATTTGTTCCAAAAAGTATTTAAGACTATCATGATTTTTTTTTACCTTGAAGTGTCTTCCCATTAGGTAAGGTTGCCATTTCTTTAGTGCATGTAGTATTGCCAACATTTCCTTCTCATAAATAGGTTTCTATAAATACTTTCCTTTGATTGGACGACTTTTCAAAAGCAATGGATCTTCCTTGTTGCATTAAAACCACACCAATTCCATGTCTTGAGACATCACATTCCACAATTAAAGTTTTTGCGAAGACTAGCGTATCTGAGACTGGTGCTTGGAACATTGCCTATTTAAGATGTTCAAAGGCCTAAGTTGCTTCTGGAGTCGAAGAAAATACATCTCTCTTTAGTAATGATGTTAGAGGTGCTGATATTCTCCCATAATTCTTAACAAACTTGTGATAATACCCTGTTAACCCAGAAATCCTCGAAGATGCTTTATGGTTGTGGGGATTTTCTATTCCTTAATGGATTTAATTTTTGTAGGTCCTATCTTAACACCCTCATAAGATACAATATGACACAAATATTCCACCTCCTATAATCTAAAGAAACATTTGGAGGTTTTTGCATATAATTATTTCTCCTCCAATAGTTTGAGCACCATGTCAACATGTTGAACCTGATCCTTCCAAGACTTGATGTAGATTAGTATATCTTCAAAAAATACTAACACAAATTTTCTAAGGAAGTGTTTGAAAATGGAATTCATCAAACCTTGAAATGTGGAAGGTTCATTAGTAAGGCCAAAATACATGACCAAAAATTCATAATGACCCTCATGGGTTCTGAATGTTGTTTAAGAAATGTTTTCAGTCTTCATTCTAATTTGATGATATCCAGAACGAAGATCCAGCTTGGTGAAGTAAATTTCTCCATGTAATTCATCCAATAATTCATCAATGACGAGGATGGGAAATTTATCTTTAATAGTGAGCATATTGAGCTCCCTATAATCCGAACACATACGCCATGATCCATCCTTCTTGCGCACCAATACTACTAAAGAAGAGAAAGAGCTTTGACTAGGTTGAATTAAACAACCTCTAGCATTTCTGCAACCATACGTTCAATCTCACTCTTTTGAGCATAAGGATATCTGTAAGCCCCGATGTTTGGAGAAACACTTCCTAGAATCAAATGAATAGCTTGATCAACAAAGTTACCAATCAAATGAGAAATCTAATCAAAAAAACCTCAAAAAACCATGAAAAAACAACTCAAAAGCGAAAAGTTCTATTCTAGAATAACCTTTTTTTTTCAGGGTAAATTTTCAACATTTTGTTTTAAATGGAAGTAAAAGTCAATTTTTCTTTTTGCAAAAAACAACCTGAAAACGAAAATTGTTGATGATGGAATAATGTCGCCAATTTTTTGTGTGAAAAAAACAGCTTCAAAAGGAAAAGTGTTGATGCTGGAATAACATCGCCAATTTTTGTGTGCAAAAAAAACAATGAAAACGAAAAGTGTTGATGTTGGAATAACGTCATTTTCTTTTCGGGGAAAATTGTCAACAATTTTTAATAATTGCATTAAAGATAAAATAGCATGACTCTGAAAAACCTTGAAATTTCAACAATAAACATGACATTAAAGATAAAATATCAAACTTCTTAAAATTTCAACGATTTTTAGGCATGGTATTAAAGATAAAATATCATGTCTTTGAAAAGCCTTAAAAATTCAAGGATTACATTAAATATAAAATATCACCTTTATGAAAATAAAATTCCAACATTTTTTAGGCATGGTCTTAAAGATAAAATATTACTTGTAAAATAAAAAATTTAAACAAAAACAAAAAATTTCAAAAAATAAATAAATAAAAATTCAAAAAACACATAATTTAAAGAAAAAAAATAAAAAACAAAAACAATTTTAAAAGCTATAAAAAACAAAAACCCGTAAATTAAAAAAAAAAAAGATAAAATAAAATAATTGAAAAAAAAAATAATTAAAATATTAAAATAAAAAATAATTTTAAATTAAAAAAAGTATATATATATATATATATATCATTTTCAAACCAAAAAAAACATTTAAAAAAAAAAACTAAAATAAAAAATAAAATAAAATAAAACAATTTAGAAAAAAAAAATAATAATAATTTAATTATTTTTTATTAAAGTAAAAAAAGAACATGGGGCTCGGTCGTCATGCAGTAGGTGAGGTGACAACTCATACCCCTACTGGGAAGCCGAGCCCCGCGACCCCCGAGCGGAGGAGGTTGCTTCCCAGAATTGACCTCCGCCTCTTGTAGGCCACAAGGCTCAGCTGCCGGCCGGGGTGAGGATCTTCCAGCTCACCCCCCGCCCAACAATCAAGCCCCTTGATTTTAAAATTTTGGTTTTTTATTTTTTATTTTTTTTTAAATTAAAAAAGATAATTGAATTTATTTTTTATTTGAATATATATATATATATATATATAATTTTTTAATTTATTTTTTTAATTTAAATTTCTAAATTTTATTTATTTTTTATTTGAGTATTTTATTTTTTAATTTTAATTAATGGTAAAAAAAAAATATATATATATATATATTTTTTTTTATTTGGTTTTATTATTTATTTTTTATAACTTGAAAAAATTGTTTTTTTTTTTTTTTTTTCTTTAAATTGTGTGTTCTTTTTTTCCCCTTTATTTATTTATTTTTTGAATTTTTTTTTTTTTTATTTCATTTTTTTGTTTAAATTTTTTATTTTTACAAGTTATTTTTGTTTTCTTTTACACTTTTATTGGTTATTTTCTATATATATATATATATATATATATATATATATATATATATATATATATATATATATATATATATATATATATATATATATATATATATATATATATATATATATATATATATATATATATATATTTGATTTGTTTTTGTCATGTTTTCTATTTTATTTTTATGTTTTATTACCAAGATGAAAATCACCACTCTAAACAAAACAAATTGATGTTGCATCAACACTTTACAAAATTAGAATGAAAATCACTAACATTTTAAAACAGATTTTCATACTTGATAAATAAAAAATCATCACTTCTCAAAATCCACATGAAAATCATGACATTTAAAACAAAATCAAAGAAAATTTAAAGTTCCAAAAATATGCTAAAAAAACAAGTTATTCTACATCACCACTTTTCAAAATCGACAACAAAATCACGACATTTAAAAAAAAAAAAAAGGTCATAAGAAAATTTAAATTGTCAAAACTATCCTCCAAGAAAAAAGGGTGATATTGCATCACCACTTTTCAAAATCGGGTGCTTTATTTACTACCTCAAAAAAACGGGTGCCAGGTAATTTTCTCGCTTTACCGGTAATTTTGTTAATCGTGATCATGAATAGGTGGGAGCCCTTTGGGAGTCTCAAACACCTTGGAATGATTATCCAATAATTTTTTGGAGATTTGGATAAATAGGTAATTTTGATGTTTGAACCTCTAGTGAGCATAATTATGAAATTATGCCTCGTTGCTCTTTCTTCATAAGCTTTGTCATGACATTAGAATTGACTATCTTTCTCGGCTTCCCTGCAATACCTTGTAATTCAACTTCCTTTCCTTCCAAAAGAAAAAATTCAAGAAAAGTTCTTGAAAATTAAAATTTATCATCCGCAAAGATTGTAACCATTATACTCTTAGTACAACATCAGCACCACCCATTGGAATGGAAAGCAATAGACTATTCAATACATATTCTCCCATGGTTAGCTTGATATTATGGCACTTTCTAGAGCAATTTACAGTTCCTCCATTTGCAACCATCACTTGACACTCTGGTGCTGGGTATAGGAAGCAATTCAATTTCTTGGCTACCTCAAAATGAATAAAATTATGGGTACTACCCAAATCAATTAACACTATTACATTTTTCTTCTTTAAATTTTCTTATATCTTGAGAGTTTGAGTGGTAATTCCTACCAATGCATTACGGGATATGGTCGAATTCATTTCTTCTTCCTCTTTGTTCCTGGTGTATATCCTCTTCTTTTGAAGTTTCTTGTTCCTTTTCTTCCTCCTCTTCACAATCTTTGTAAAATAATTTCTTCTCAACACACTTATGACCTTTAGTGTATTTGCTATCACAACTATAGCAAAGCCCTTTTGCACTTTCTTTCTTCCAATTTTTGTGGTGTCAACCTTGTAGGTTATGTAAGTCTAGGTGTAGCAACACTTCCATCATTATAGTTGTGAGTGGTAGGCATCCTTGTTGCCATAATGTTTTTTTCAATTTTTTGAATTCCTTCTCCAATGAATTAGGTTCCCAAAGGATAACCTCATGCTGTATGTTATCCTTTAAAGTCCCTATGAAGACATAAATCTTGTGCTCCTCTGGAATATCCTTGACCCTTATATTCAATTTTTTGAAGTCCTCAATGTGCTCAACCATTGAACCCATTTGTTTGAGATTTATCAATTGGCTAAAGAAGGTGTTGCTCTTTGTATCATCATAATGTGCTATCATTTCCTCCATAAAAATTAACCAAGTGAATACCATTCAAATTTATTGTGTTCTAAATATAAAGTTGCAATGCATACCTTTTGTGTGTTTTTCACATTATGGAGATCAAAGTATTGTTCCATTTGTAGTATCCATGTTACAAGATCCCTGCCATCAAACTTCTTCATGTCGATCTTTGGAATATGGTGGGTATTAAATCCAACATTGGATTCTATGAAATTATGATTAACATTTCTTTTGTTCTCATCATGAGTTTCATCTACTACCTTTTCTCCATTAGGAATAATTTCTTGTAGCAACTTTGTAAAACCTTCCTTCAAACCTTCCATGTCTTCTTTTATATCATTCTTCATGTCTTCCATGTTACCTTTCATTTTTTCTTATATACCATCGATCTTAGCTTCCATTCCATCCATCTTATCTTCCACGTCGTTCATATTAGCTTCCATGTCTTTCTTCAAACCATTCATTTTAGCTTCCATTTCATTTTTTGTTACTTTTTGTGAGAGTGAAATTCATTGCATTTGGTCTCGTAGTTTGGATATATCATGTTGCACTTCTTCCTCTTCAGACACCATAGTAGAGCTTTCTGAGGGCTTAATGGGTGTGGAATTATTTTTGGGAGGTATATAGAACCCACTACTAATAACAATGATTCAATATGCCCTTGGAATCACTTCAAACTTATTTTTTAAACAAAGGTTATGCATTTCTTTTTAATCACACTTTTTTTTTCTTTTGAGGAGATTGGTATTGAAACTCGTGTATATCTGTGATTTCAAACCCTCAATGTTTCAACTTCGGTCATGTAGTAGCACTCTTAGTATTATTTCCAATGCCACAAGTCATACCTGATTTGGATTCTCCAAGTCAAAGTTATGCCAAATCTTCTAGAATGACCTAATTATGGACTAGTTCAGTAGAGAAAACTTGTGCGTTGTGCCACGTGGCACTGTTTCGTCCTTCGGCTATGAAATCGATACACACAAAACTACAGTACGTTAAATTTTGGCCACTTTTTACATAATTCCAATCCGATATTTGAAACGAAATTTATGATAATTTTCCCTCAACCACCTATTTGAGATGAAACTATGGAGCCTACAAAAACCATAACTTTCTCAGATCATATCTATGAACATACAATGAACCAATATCTGAATTTTTTACATGAAGTTATTCCGAATTACGGCTCAAATGGGTTTTTTTTTCCAACTTTTGAACCTTCGTATAAAAATGTTAGAGCGAAAATTCCAATATGAAATGTTTGCAATAGCGAAACCCTAGAATCCAAAGATCTGATACCAAATGTTATGAAACCAGCTCAAAAAATAGAAGAAAAGATAGATCAACGAATTAGAAATCAACCTCTTCAAGGGGGAACCTCCTTTACATTACATAAATGAACAATTCTTGGATGATACAAATGATAAAACCTCCTTTCTATATATATGAGTCCAATGGGTCACAATATAATCCTAACCGACAAAACAATAACAATAGTGGTCTTCTATGGGGAAAAACAATATGGGGACTACATGGGCATAATAATAACAATAAGGGGGTTATACTAACAGCAACAATAATGGGATACACTAGTATTATAGGGTCCTAACAGAGGTCTAATCACGCCTTGCTATATAAATAGATGATAGATTACGAGAAAGGACAAAAGTCAAAACAACAATCACAAAAAATATTATTTAAAAAACCCTAAAATTACTAATGGTTAATAGAGGGTTATAGATAAATATTAGTATAATATTAATATCTAGAATAATAAATTCAAAGCTATCCACATGACAAAAGCCTAAACTCATAATCTAGAATAAATATAACGAGAAGGTCTGAATCTAGAATCTCATAGAACATAACTATTCATTATTACAGTGATTACCAATTGAACTGCCACCATAAAATTAATAAAAATAAATTTAATTTTTCAAAAACATATTTAATTTTACAATTTTTGTTTGGTTCAATAATATAAAATGACAATACATTAATAAAACTTTAGTTATAAACAATGTAGAATGAAAACAAACAAAAATATATCCTAAATTAACTCTATGAAGTTGACTATAGATACCAAGATATCACTACTACAATGTCCAAGACTTTATATAAATATATATCTATATATATATATATATATATATATTGGATTTTTTGGAACTTATTGTTAAGTTGATATTTTGAGCCAATAAGTGTGGTTCATTATTAAAACAAAGATGAGAAGTCTGATAAGACCCTGCTAGATAGATAGATGAGAGGTTACAAGAAAGAAAAAAAGTCAAAAAAACAATTAATATATATATATATATATATATATATATATATATGGAGGATAACTAAATATTAGTATAGACGTCAGCGATGATAGCCCCTAGGCATATTGATGACATCAGATGGCAGGCCTCGCTCAACACTTGGGTTGCACAAAGTAGGGTGAGGTCTGTGAGAGAAATTGAAAGTAGGGAAACAGAGGTAGCATTCACGCGGTCAGCGAGGGAAGAAAATTTTGGTGGTTTCATTTCCATTTTTTTTTTCCAGTTGCACTTACCTTCACTAAGGGTTAACAAATGCAGAAACAATTACCTATTTACTTTAACCTCCAGGTAGCATACATGGTCAGTCTAAGGGATTCTGTAGATCTAGAACCTAAGCTAGAGGATATTCTATATTCAATTCGGGGTTTAGAGCTTACTCAAAAAAATCTAGAGAAGGTAAAACGTCTAGCTAGATCTTGATGTGGCATATCGAGTGTATCAGGGTTTGAATGGAAGTATGGAGGTGGGTTAGGGTTCATGGAGTTAGGGAAGCCTAACATTATATCTGAGGGAAATTTTTCTTTGGTCAAAAGTGTGCAGGATGATTAGAGGAATTTTGTGGATCTGTAAAATCAAGCGATTGGCGCGTCAGAAAAAAATTGGGTAAGTCAAAAAAACTCTTTCCCTCCCTAATCTTGTTATTTTCACGGGAGGACTTGAAAACATTGTTATAATTAGTGGAATATGGGGGAACGAAGTCCTAAATTCTTGTTTGGCTTCGTAATCCTTTTCTCCTGAAACAGGAACAACCCAAAGGGTTAACAGAACCCTTGCTTGCAAATCTCCATCAAGGGAGAGGGACGTTGCGTCCCTAGAACCCCTGAAAACTCTATCAGCCCAGCCAAGGGAGGGCATATTTATAGAAAATCAGGCATGGGGGACAGGAGAAACATAAATTCTAATTGGGAGCCTTGTGAAGGATAGAAATCAATTTGTGATTCAAGAACTTCAAGGTAGAGATCATGGAGGTCTTCCGAGTTTTGAGGAGTTGGAGGCGGTGGATGGGGGCCTGATTTCTAGGGAAAAAGTGGAGTGGTAGTTAGTATAATTGGGGGAATTTTTCTTTCAGGTTATGTCTACAGAGGATCATTTAGGGATGATTTTCGAGGACCTGGACCATGTTTTGGAAGGGCGGGAAACTTCAGTTCCTGTTGAGGAAAGGAATGACCATTTTACTAGTTCGAAGAAAAAAAATAGAAATTCATAAAGAAGAAGGTGGAATGCCCAAATCTAGTCTTAGGGTTCCATGTTCAGCTTGATAAATAAATGGAAGCATCAGATTTAATATTGGTTTGGATAGCCAAAGGAAGGCATTACTTGGAAAAATACATTCTAGAATTGATTGATAAAGCTTTGAAAGGGCCTCCGGAAATTTAGGTTGAGGTAATCACTCTGGAAAGGGGGTGGTTCATGGTACTATTCAATATAGGGGAGACTCTAGAGTGGGTTCTTGAGAGGAACTGGTGTTTCAGGATATCTCCTATTTTCTTCAAGAAATGGACTCCCCTATTTGATGCGCAGAGGGAGAAATTGGAGGAGATTCTGGTTTGGGTTCAACTAACTGCCCTTCCTCCTTACCTTTGGACGTAGGATGTCTTCAAGGCAATAGGTAATGAGTTGGGAAATTTTCTTGAGGCTGACATGTTTTATCTAGAAACAAAGAGAAAAAATATGGCCTGAATTTTGGTCAAGATAGACCTAAGGAAGGGCTTGGTAGAAAAAACAAATCTTCAACTTCAGGGGTATTTGAATTCACAAATAATAGATTATGAGGAGTTTCCCTTTTATTTCCACCAATTCCACAAGAACGGGAATTTGGCGCGTGATTTTCCTCTCAGTTTTAGTAGGCAGAGGAGACATAGGGGAGAGCCTAAGAATGAATATCAGTGGTTTGTAGAAGAGCCAGTCCATGAACATGCATTGGAAATTAGGGAACAAAGGGAAACAATTTCGGAACTAATGGAGGTTGAAGTAGATCAGCCTCCGCCTAAAGGAGTACAAGAAAATATTTAACATGGTCAACTTCTGGAGGCTTAGGATGAAGTGGAAGTCATGAGCCCTATTCCCCGGTCTACGATTATTTTTTTTCTCCCCTATCCTCTTTATATGCTTCACTCATTTCATGTTTATATGCGGGCCCGAGGCTTGGTCCCTCGAGGCCGCAATTTTCTGTTTTTTATCCTTGTTGCAATATTTTTATAGATTTAGACAACATCATTACCTATATACTAGTTCTAAGTATGTCATTGTCATCCTCGCCTAGGCCTGATTGTTCTTCTGTCCCTCCCCCTTCCTCTCTGAACTCCTATTACAATCTATGACCTAGGGATAAACAAACCCTTTATTTAATGCCATTTGTTGGCTTGGGGTGCACTCGGGAACCTCCTCAACCCCATAAAACTAGAGGAATGAAGTATAATATTTCAAAATCCGAAATGAAAGCTAGGTTGGACATAGTTGATAGGAGGCAACGCTCTTTGAAAGGGGCGCTTAGAACAACTCAATCCCCTAAGGTGATTTCCAAATGTTAGTCCTTTCCTTCAATTGCATAGGGTTCGCTAGCACCCGCAAGAAGCTAGCTCTTAGAGATTTATTCAAAAATTATTGTCCATGTGTTATTATGTTATAAGAAACCTTGGAAATACAGAATTTGTGATGGCTTCTCTGTGTAAATTGTTGTTGGGATGGTATTTTGTGTCCTCTGATGCAAAGGGTAGATCTAGAGGCCTTGCTCTAGGATTAAAATATTACAACATAAATATACTTAACTCCTAGGGCTCATAGTTGGTGTTAAGGGAAACAATTTCCTCTTCTGAACTATGCATGAACATCTCCTTCATTAACATATATGGACCGTACCATGATAGGGCTTCTTTTTGGAACTCTTTGTTCTCAAAATCACCTGTGAAGGTTATCAATCTGGTGGTGTGAGGGGACTTCAATTTTTCTTTGGGCATGATGGAGACCTAGGGGTTGTTCACCCAAGTTGACCCCCTGGGGATTACTTCTTGAACAAATTTATGTTGGGAAAACTTATTGATGTATATCTGATAAAATCTAGTCCAACATGGAGGAATAGGTGATTGGGTGAAGTTATGGCAACCAATAGATTGGATGGGTTCTTGATGATGGAATACATTGTAAGCCAAATTTCCTCCTTCAAACAATGGGTTAGAATAGGAGGGGATTCTGATCATTTTCCTTTAGTTCTTGAGGTGAAAGGGAATAGCTCGAAGCCCTTTCAAATTTAACCCAACATGGCTCAAATATAAAAGCTATAATGAATTGATTAAATACACCTGAAGACCCATGAGCTCTAATCAGGGTCAGTATTTAGCTCAACACTTTATGGAAAATCTCAAAAGGATGAAGTAGATAACAATATCCTGGGAAAAGGAAAAAGAGATAGGGAGGAAGTTGAGCTAAAAAAAATATAGGAGTCTCTAGTTTTCTTGGAGAGTCCGGAGGGGGATGGTTATGAGACTAATGAGAAAAATGAAATGATAAAAAAATTGGAACTATCGAAAATAAAGATATTGAATGACATAGAAGATCAATGGAGGCTTAAAAGTAGATATATTTGGCCAGCAGCTGGGGATGAAAATTCGAATTTTTTTTCAGAATTGTGCAAAAGGAAGGAATAACCTTAACATGATTTGGGAAATTCATCAGGAAGATGGGGGAGCAACTAAATAGTTCTACGAGAATGCATCATTTGGGAGAGATCAATTTAAAGGGCTATTCAAAACCCTAGAGGAAGAAATAATTGTTGAAGTTATCCAAGTGGTGCAGAAGTAGAAATTATATGCACTAAGCATGCATATGTCCAAGATCCACCTGATCTCACACTATTTAACTTTATGCAAGATACTGAATCTATTCCACTTGTTAATCTTTTGCGGAAAATTTAATTGCACACACATGTGAAGCATAAACAAAAATAATCAATGGCACATAACACAGTTTTTAACCGGGAAATCCTGAAGCTGAAAACCCCAAATATATATTATGTAACATGGAGATCATATGAAAATCTCATACAAGCATACAAATTTTATCACAAGCCCTCAATACAGTACAATCACTAGTACAAAATGGATAATTAGTTACTAAAAAAACGACTAAAATTTGCATATAAACGACTATTTTTCGGTCAGTGACCAATAGTAGCTAATTTACAGTATCTTATAACGCGACCAACTTTTGGTCGTTTTTAGCTTAGTCATTAATTGGTTATCTCAATTTTTTTGTCTAGTTGTATATTTGGTCATTAATTTAGTCATTAATTTAGTCATTGATTTGATCATTAATTTAACCATTGATTTGGTCATTAATTTGGTCATTGATTTAGTCATTGATTTAATCTTTGATTTGGTCATTAATTGTCACAATTAATGACCAAATATACAACAAAATATATTACTATATGATCACCTGAAAAAACCAATTAATGACCAAAGAAATATGACCAAAATGTTGGTCGTGTTATAAGATACTATAAATTAGCTACTAATAGTCATATATATGAAAATTTTAGTCATCATTTGAAACCAATTAATGACCAAAGAAATATGAATAAATTTTAGTCGTTTTATAAAATATTGTAAATTAGCTACTAATAGTCATATATATGCAAAATTTAGTCTTCATTTGTAGTCACAAACTAATCATTTGCAGTAGTCATTTATTCATTATATAAACGAATAATTTAGTAGTTTATATTCATTTCATTTACTTTCATTAATAATCATTATAAATGACTAATTTAGTTGTATATTCATTTTATTTGTGTTCATCATTAATCAATATAAACTACTAATTTAGTAGTTTTAAATTGATTGTGTTCATTATTAATCAACATAAATTAATTTGTATGATTTAAAAAATGTCATACAATGTGCATGTTCATCTAATATGAAAACACAAAGTCACATATTTTAATTACAATTCTAAACAATATCAAGTGCAACTATAAATAATTTCAACCACATAAATTTTATTATATGAAATTTTAAAGTATTACAATATGATTTTCCAACTTAATATTGGTTGGACTACAATTTACACATGAAATGGTGTTTCATCACTTCAAAACATTATCGTTGTGTTTTCAAGGCATTGCAAGTGAATTCACTAACTCTAAAGACTTGACCATCAGTCTTTATATGTGTGTCTTATGCGGGATTTTGGCTCTAAGAGTATCACATGACCAATTCTCCTCTCTCTTTTTGCATTTGTCGCTCCAATGTTATTGCTCCCCTCTTTTTTTCAATTCATGCTTCTTGCCATCAATACTGAGTTCATTCTTTGAAAACAAAAGAATATGCAATGCAGAGTGTAATATATGAAAGACAATTAACACTAGAATATAAACTAAATTAGACTATAAATAGTTTATACGACATATACCTCAACAGTAGCAATGTCAAAGCCATTTTTCCCCATACAAGTAAGAAACTCGAACAATTTTTCTTCATTGGAGTGAAATTGCCACTATAAAGTGGCCAGATAACCTGTATAAACAAAGCAAATAAAATGCCACCATATGTAGAAAAGAACACCTTAGTAACTTAGTATTCAACTTTCAAGGAAAGCTTAGGAACAATCATGTCAACTAAGTTATATGCTAAAAAGCTCAAGTTGTAGATAACTTGTGAAAACAAATAATCTGAGGTGTGATGTTTAATCCTTGTCATTTTATTCACAACAACATTTCATTTTCTAATGCATGAACTTAGTCATGTATATAAACATGTACTCAAATAACAACATGAAAGTAACTTTTTCTGATAGTCGTGAAAATATTTTAACACAAAATAGCTATAAGGATTCCAATCAATATAGTGTAACACTAATTTCATCTTCAATCTTTGGTTGTTGTTTAAATGGACATGGTACTAAGTATTTTCAATTTCATAGTTAAAAAACAACAAAATCAAAAGAAACGTCCAAAATACAATCAAACAATAAAGAGAGGATATCATGGAATGAAAATTGCAATTATAAAAAAAATGTTTACCTGTCCACCGATGTCGTGTCTGGCATTCCTAAAACATTTGCTTGCCCAAAATAACCATGAGGTGAAATAATCACAACATTAAAAACCATAGGAATTCCTCCTAGAAACATTTCCAAAGTCGATGGCTTAGGTGTCTAAGTGATCTCTAATAGCGAATGAACCATATCCAAGAAGTGATATGCACAGTCTCCCTATCCTTTTGCCAATCAAATTTCCTGTAACTTGCCCATAGCAGAGTCAAGTAACAATCAAACAAAGGCATTGACATTTGTTTTTATCTTTTATATC
Source organism: Pinus albicaulis (assembly GCA_034641835.2). Classification (NCBI taxonomy): domain Eukaryota; kingdom Viridiplantae; phylum Streptophyta; class Pinopsida; order Pinales; family Pinaceae; genus Pinus; species Pinus albicaulis. The sequence goes on from CM076581.1 coordinate 257,051,474, forward strand.
TATAAAATTTGAATCTGATTTGTTTCATGAACATATTAATTCATATTTAAAGCCTTCCTGACATATGAGAAGTATCAAGAAAATAGGACATCAGAAAAATCGACCTCAATGACGTCCTCAAACAATTTCTACAATATCAATATTTTTCTTTTTGTGATATCTTGGGTAGAAAAAAGAACATATCTACAAAATAAAAATGCATATATTACTTATGGTCAAACGTTGTATATAGTGTATTCTTAAGCAATTTTTTAAGATGTTCCTCCACCTTTACCAAAGTGAATTGTAGCTTGGTTAAACTATGTATCCTTTCATTCAACTCATTTAGCATCAATTTTGCAAGATAAATGTCACACATTATTCTTTCCCATTTCTCAACATGCTACATATGATAAATTGAAAGTCACATAAAAACAAGAGAAAACCTTTTTCTAACCAAAAAAAACAAACAAACAGTGTCTCTAATAAAAATTCATTATAATATTAGAAAATGAAAAGAGAGTGGACCATTTTTTTTGTTTGACTTTGCCTATTTTTGTTATGAAAGTGCTCGAGCTTCAAGAAACAAAAAATGTAAGGGAAGTCGTAAATGTGAAAAAAATTATGTTGGCCTAATTTGTAGACTTCTTCAAAATGATGTGAATGATGCCATTTTTGGATGTGGTAAATCTCATATTAAGAAATGGCATGTATTCTAATAAATTACATTGCAATGACTACCATGGGCCTCGAGTTATAGGTCCTCAGTATGTTAATCTTGATGATGAAAGAGAAATGGCAACGATAAGTATGGGTGATCCTAGTTTGTATGGTGGATATCTTCAAACCAAGGTCTTCATCTCAATGAACCTAGGTTCTTACATGGTAAACCTGGATCTGGTCTTCACCCAATTTCATTCCATCATATTGTGTCAAGACCCAAGAGGACATAATGGTCCTTCAACTTATAATAGGGTTTCTTTTGAGGTTATAGATAAAGCTTATCCAAAGCAAATGGATTTTTGGGCTCCAAGAGATATGGATAATTTAAATGATAACAATTATATGTTTTTTCCCAATATTCAAATGTAGGGATACATTTTTGTGCATTTTACTAATAAATAGAATGAGAGAAATAATCCATGAGGAGAATCTACTGGTCATTGTGATTAGGTAAATACTCGGAGATAATAAGACTATTTAGGTTCAAATCAAAGATCGTGTTGATTCTTGTAGTTCCTCAGTTGTTGGTAGTTTTTAAGGTAGGAATTTTAGTTCTTCAAGGGTGGGGTCCTTCAACATAATTGCATCTGCCTTGGTCCTATCACCTAAAAGAAAAACATAATCAACAAAGAGTAAATATGTCAAGTTTAGGGAAATTCCTATTTCTATAGTTGTCAAGCTTATAGTTCTTTTGTACTCTGTTATAACTCTGTTGAGACAACCTACTCTACAGTAAAAAATGGCAAAGTAGCCATTAGTCATACCTACCCATGGTCTCTTGTAGGCATGATAGCAGAATAGGTTGAGCCATTAATTAGAATTGCACATATATTGAGGAAAAACAATTCATTATCTAGCTAACCAATTGCACATTGAACCCTATATGGATGAGTAGCCCTAAATAAAGCCATTTTTCTCTATCATATGCCTTGGAAAGACAAACTCACTAACATTGCTTGTAATTTTTTGGTTTCATGTTATAAATCCCTTCTTGGGAAACTCTTACTCCATAATGGATTTGTTTCCTAAGAAGGATGCAAAATTGTTCTAATGACATGGAATCAGCTTAGTAGATTTTGACCCTACATGACCAAGGAACTCAGGAGCCTTGGGCGCATCAACAGTAGCATCCTCCAATGAAAATAGTACAGTCTCCCACCTAGAAACATAAAAATTATATATATTTATAATTCATAATCGCAAATGACCATAGACTGTAGTAGTCCTTAAATAAATTCAAACTTGAATAAGAACAAACACAAAATTTCACACTACCCTTCAGTAAGTTGTCCTTAATTTAGCAAGAAAGGCTTAGACTTGCATAAATGTGTAAGTAGATTCCCCAGAAGATCAATTTCAACATCTTTCCTGAAAAAATAATCTAATATCCAAAGTGAAACCATAATTGAATGGAACAACGGTGCTTTAAGGTCATCTACGAAAAAAGTTGTCTCCTTCAAATCTCTCACACTGAATGGTATGTCATGCAAAATTAAGAAAAAGTCAGGGAAACTTGTCGACTTCTCTTAAAGAAATAATGAAAATACATGGAATCTTTGTAAAGGAATGCACCTATAATATTATTTGATTATCATTTCAGCCTTTTTCCTAAGTTGGACCTCAATGAGTTGTGAACTCAAAGTTCTTTGAGAAGAATGTTCTTACAGTTGAAATTCGACATTTACAGTCTTCCCACCTTTGTCACCTGATGTGTATGAATTATTAAACTCTCTTATGTCATTATCCAAAACATTTCTTTCCCAGACACATGATTTTGCAAATAAAGGCTTTTCTGCAACACAAGTCCTAGTCAAAATTTCATCTCTCATACCAACTGGCATCCAGTCAAAACTGCAACCTGAAATCGGACCTGCACCTATTCGTCTGTTACTCAGAAATCTGAATGGTGCAATATCTACTAGAGCACTCTTAGAATATGGCAGAGGCTGAGCCCTCCCTCTTATTCCCTTGCCAAGACCTCCCTTAGGACCAAGAGTCAAGTGGCCCATCAGAAGCTCTATGTGTTGAAGGGCTTGGCATAGACTGATTTTCAAATTGAGCCTTATCCTCAATCCAAGGATCTTGACTGGTGAATCCATGGTCACATGGTCCCATATGGGGTTGTGGCCCTTTAATCCCACCCATATGTGGAAGTGAACCCATCCGTGCACCTACCATGTAAGGTGGCATCGCAGGTCCTCTCACACCATGATCAAGTGGTGTCACAAGCCTCCAACCTGAATTTCCCATATTGGTACCTCGAGAGCGGCCTCCCTTTCCATGTAGTTCTTGCACGGCATCCCGATGCACTTCTTCTATTTTCTTGGGGCCCTCAAATTTCCTCCTTCATTGCCATCCATTCCTCGTCAGATCAATAAGATCCTTCAACATGAACCTCAACCTAGAGGGAAGCCCTTGGTTACTGGACATTTTTATCATCCTATCGAAGTAAGCATCAATATATTCCTTGGCCTTTGAATGGTCAATCATATGACCAATAGTGCTCATTAGTTTGCACAAAGCTTCAACATTTTCTTCCTCTGGATGTTGAAATTCACCAATTAATTTCTTGACGCATGCATGCATAATTCTTTCGATCAACATAATTTCTTTATAAATCTCACCAATAAACCTTATATTTCCTAGCATTTGTCGTCGTGCTGCAGCCTTCTTCTCCCATCTTTCTTTTGTTGAAAGGATTTTTTCACCATGCTCTTCTGCTTTCTCAGCCTCTGCCTCTTCTCTTTCATCTTTTTAAAATTCTTCCTGAAATTTGTTCAAAAAAACTTGCTTGAAAACAACCCTCTCAATATCTTCATAAAATTCAGGTATTCCTACAGCAAGCTGAAAAGATAATTTTGCATACATTTCACAAAAAGCTAGCTCCATCAAGGATTTGTCAAATATTTGAGATATTATACCATCAAGACATGATGCAGAGTCAATGTTCACTTCTTTGACCTGTTCAAAAAGTTTCTCAAATATTTGGGGCATTAATTTATTAAGAATGGATTTAATTTGTCTTTGTTTCAACTGATCCTCATCAGAAACCTTGCCCACTTCATATCGGTTCTCTGATATATGAATTGTGGGAAGAGAAGGTTGTGGAGGAGGAATCAAACCCTTCTGTGAACCAGAAGCACACTGCCACCTATCAGCATCTGAATTATTTCTCACTAGTCCAACTTGTGGAAGTGGTGCTTGCACATAAGGCCCTCCAGGAAGGATGACATTCATACTCATTTGTGTTTCACATGTATTTCTTGCAAAGCTAGTATTATAACCTTGGCCAGGTCGAAACACAACAGAGGAACCACTAATATCTGCATCCATCTACATATCACAGCCATCAGCAAAAGCATCCACCGACTTGGCCCATCTATCATCATCCAAACTGGCCATATTGCTCCCACGACGTTCAAGTAGATAATTCGCACTCAGCTGCCAGTCAAGTCCTCTTGCAGTGCTTGCTAATGCATCAGCCTCTCCTACATGACTTGCAAGTGATTTTTTCACACCATAATGTCAAGGGGAAAAGTTGATCAAATCAGTCACCTCACACACCTTTACTATGATTTTACAGTCCGTCGGAAGAAGCCCTAAATCTTGCAAGCAATGAATTGATTGCCTCAGCTTATCCTTTGTAGGCTTATCTTACTTGAGATTTATTTCAAGGAGGATCATCAGCGAAAGTTGTGAACTGCATTTTAGCTTTGAAATCATACAGTGATTGGAAGCAAACTGGTGGAAATGGTTTTTGCAAGTATGGGGGTAACCTGAAGCCACCTAGTGTGGCAAAACCGCCCATTAAACTGGGGAGAAACTCTGATCCATTCACCCAGTCTATATTGAAGAATTATCAGCCAGCCACAAATTTAAGCACTCTACTGAATAATCTTGGTTTAAACTTAACAAAAGGATATCTTGCCAGTGAGAATTTGAATCAGGATCAATCCCTGAATTCAAATGGGATGGTATTTAGGAGAACCCCTTATTAATTCGTCTTTGTTATTTTGTTCACTTAAGATGATCTGTAATGATGCGCACAATTATTTGTGTTCACACTGAGAAAATGTCTGGGAATTATGTTGAGCAGGATCCTTCGTCACAACCACTTAATCAACTCATTCTGTCAATTCTGTTTGACAAAAAACCAGAAGAAGTGCCTATAGTAAGCTCTTCAATTTTTTCTTCGAAAATAACAAGATGTTCACTTTTATTGCCTCTACATATCTATGATGTTCACTGATATTCTTTCATACTCCTATGGTTTTCTATCAGCTTGTGGAATCTATGTTAGCAAAAGTAATGGAAGACTTTGAGTGGCATCTAGCCACGCAGGGCGAGCTAGTAGACTACTGAGTCTCCTTTATAATTTTGAGGATTTTTTCTCTTTGGGGCTTTGTATTAGGGAAATCTGATTTTCTCAAATGATAATTTTACATGTTTAGCTTGTATGCTTCTGGGTTCTATGATTACACCTCAGTTTTGGAGGGTGTTGTAACAGACTGGTGACAAGTTTTTGTAGTGTAACTCAGGGATTCTTGCATTTTATAACGTAACCTTATCATGTTTTGACTCATCATTATACCTTTCTTACATTTTATGGTGTTTCTCTAGGAATCTTTCGTTTTATAACCTAACTTTGTCCTGTGCTGGCTCATTATTATATCTTTTTCTGTTGGAGAGAGGAAATATTGAGCACACGTGAAATGCTTGGTTAAATTGGAAGATTGTCTGCATATATAAAAAAAAAAAGAACCTAATTCAGTTAATGAGTGATTTCACATGATTTAAAAAATCACCTAACCTAGACCATAGGAATCAAGGGGCTAAAGGGCCGAGTTACTCTCATGACCATATTCGCTAATCAGATATAGGATTTTTAGAGGCAAAAGCTTCTGTGAAGATGGAACTAGATGAATTCTAGCATAGAGCAGGTGGTTCTTATTACTAAATCGACAATATCATGCTTCCACATAAATTATTTTTCTCTATGTGAAAAGTTAACAAGAGAGGCTCTTTGGAAATGCATAGAAATAGATGAAAAATAACTTAATAAGTGAATTCTCATCTGCTGTGTTATTGTGGCTAGCAATTGAAGAAGGTAGTACAGGACCTTGTTGTTAATGGGGATGGAAAGTCTTTCCCAAAGTCAAAAATTTTGGCAGCACTAACAACAGCTTCAGGAGAGCCCAAGGTTTGCTCAGAATCCTTACTGCAACATATGTAAAAGTTACTTTAGTTTCAAGTTGCTAGGATATAATTATTTGCGAATACAGAAAATGTTAACGCTTATGCTACAGAAAAGCTAAAATTCAATGCCTGAAATGGATCTGACTACAGATGTTTACTGAAATGGACTTTGATAAATATAGAGCTGAGCTTGAGCTGCAATATTGTTGTGTTCATCACTAAATACTTGTAATAGATGTCTATTTTTAATTAACATCCGAGACTATAACTTCAATCTAAAGGTTGATGTCAGCGAAGATGAGGGAAAATAGGAAATTTATGGTGTTAGACGAGGACAGCATGAGGACTGCTTCTCTAATAGGTCAAGTGATGCAGATGAGGATGAAAAAACTGTTCCAAATCTGCGAACACGTTTTGATCTCCAACAAAGGGGAATTGGAGTAAGTATTTAAATCTTACAAGAGTGTGTGATATTGTGATTCAAACATAGGGATTGTTCTAATTTTTCCATAAAATCGGCAAGAACTGAAATGGATGCTACATAACATGAAGGAAGGTGTTCAGTCAATGCAAATGGAATGGAATAAACAATTGTAGAATATTAGCGAGCTTTTCACAAATAGTTGTTATTATTTGAATCACGTTTTTTTTGCATTCTTCAATTTTTACTGTATTTCTTTTCTGCACAGGAAAGCATATGTGTGGACTAGCGCAAGTTGCAGCAGGCTACCAAAAATTTCTAGAGGAAAATCAACAACTATACAATCAAGTTCAGGATCTGAAAGGCGTGCTTCCTGTTCGTTTGTCATAGTGTTATAATTTAACTAACATGTCTCAAAAATATTATAATGGAGTAGGAATTAGGAGTCTCTTTAAATTGTATATATCAAATATGTTGCATCTTTATTCCCATTTCAGTGCGAATGAATAGTTTTAGCTAATTCGATGTGGGGGGAACATATCCATGGCTTGTAGTAGGGACATAAAAGGCCAAAAAATGATAGAAAAGGGAAGTTTACTATGCATTTAAAGAAGCTTGTGCTCCCACTAATTGGGAAGTTAGCAACAAGGTTGGTTCAATAGAGTAGGAGATGGATGAATGAACTGGGTAAGATTGCTTCCAGACAGGTGCAGATGTATGAACAACTTATCTATGTTGCATCTTCTTGTGACTTTGGGCTCTGTGTTTGAATTGAGTGTTCGACCTTGCCTCGGGCTTGGAAGATGAGCATTAGTAATTCTGGGAGAGAATATCAAATTATGTAATCTGCTTTCACTCTGGCCTCTTCTTGCATGGTGTTGTGTTATCTTATTCTGCTTATAAAACATACACTTAGAAGTTGAGGCAGGGCATACTTGCTTGACCAAGCTGGTAGTGAAAGCACAACAGATGTCATTTGATAGGATAACAAATTTTTGTTGTTTTGTATATCGAACTTCATGCTGAGTCTATGTTTCTTATTCTTCTTAGGAAGCATAAGGATGTATTTCCGAGTCAGACCATTCTTGCCTGGCCAATCCAACTGTCAGAGTACAGTGGATTATATTGGGGAGGATGGTCAAATTATGATTGCAAATCCTGCAAAGCAAGGAAGGATATACGTAATTCATTCACATTCAGCAAAGTATTTGGAACATCTGCTACTCAAGGTTGGCTCTCTTTTTAGAGTGTTGAAAACCTTTTACATGATTGTAAGGTGCAATCTCTTAAATCATAACATTATTCATGTTGAATTGCAGAGGAAGTGTTTTTGGATACCAGGCCATTGATCAGATCTATTCTAGATGGTTACAATGTTTGAATTTTTGCATATGGGAAAACAGGTTCTGGAAAGACATACACAATGGTAATAACAACCATCTTCTAGTTAGTCAATTGCAGTTTGAAGCACTGTCTTCCAAAACTAATAAGGGAATGAGTTCACTGCCGAAGAAATTCTTGCCTAGAAATATTTTGCTCTAATTTTTGTGCCTTGCTTGTCTAGACTGGTCCTAATTTCACATTTGTCTAGGGTGATCTTTGCTTCTAGAGATGAACTGAATATGGACATCAGTCATCTTGTCAATTGTAGGAAAGGGGATTATGATTATATCCTCAGTCAGAGTTTCCATTGTACTTGCCGAATTCAATGTATTGAAAGGGAATGATCTGCAAAGAAGTTATGCTACCTACAGTTGAGTGATTTCTCGTTTGGATCCCATGTTGATTTTATTTCATGGTCGAGCTGTTGGGTCCATTTGGAAGCTTTACAATCTAGATTGATCTTAGTTCCATTTTCAAAATTTCTCAACAACACAATAGTATAAGGGCTATAATTTAACCGTTGTCCTAATATGGTATTTCTAATAATCACGGCTCACACAGACGTTCTATGAGTTCTGATTATGTGTATTTTGCTTACTTGCAATAGTTGAAGCCTTGCCTCTTTATATCTAGTTAGTTTTCAATATGGTATTGCGTTCGGCTTTGAAATTCTCATTGTATATATCATTGGGCCTTCCTTTTGAAATTTCTTCTTATATGGAGACTCTATTGTTCATTCAAGATTTCTCCCAACAATTATTCTTAAAACCAAGTAGGCCCTGCCAAGCCAGAAGATTTACATTTTTTCAAGATATTCCCAACTATGATTACTTAACTAGCTGGGCTAGGCACATTTGACACCTACTGGTGAAGATATTCTATCACACATTAAAAATATTCTATGACTCCAGCCTGAAATGTAACAAAATTTGACAATTCAGCAACATAAGAGCACTTCATTTATTTTCAAATATTTGACAACTCAGCAGCACAAGAATCTAGAGGTTTGTGCTAGATAAATCTCACAAAATCAACCTGTAGGATGCTATAGAGCTTATTCTGCACACAACGATTTTTTCAGTTTATGCAGAATTTGTTGAAGCTGTGTTTTTTAATTCATTCTAAAATTATGGGTAAAATTGAAAAAACAGATTAGCTTATAGCCTGTGATCAGTTTTTCTCATACTAACAAAAGTTTGATCCCATAGAGAAGGAAACTGCCTCGGCACCTCAACAGGCAGAAAATGTTTCACATAAGGGTTTTGAATGCTTGCAGCATATTAAGAAAAAATGGCCACATGAAAATTTGAGAGGTTGGTTCTCATGCTTTGACTCCAAAGGAAAGTATAAAAGGCCAAAGGGTCAACTGGTGGAAATTTGAAAAATAATTTATTTATCTATTAATGCCCTGTCTTGCTTTCAAAAAGTTGGTCTTAGAACCCCCTCAACAGTTGGTGATGTTCCTGTTGACTCCTAAGGTGATTACAGAGGACAGTTGGGGTGTGAAATATCGAGCCTTGAATGACTTATTCCAGATATGAAAACAAATAAAGGATACCTTTATATATGAGGTTGCTGTTCAAATGATTGAAATATACAATGAAAAAGTACGGGGTCTTCTTGTTTCAGACGGTTCCAATAAAAGATATCCTTCTTGATCTTTGGATTTCAGTTTGAGGCCTCATAATATTTTAAGTAACACGTTTGCATGCTTTTCCAAGTGAGCTAACCTCCAGGGGCTATGACCCTAGCCATCATAGAAACCAAATTCCCTTGGTATCTGTAGTGTACCCACAGGGATAATATGGGATATCTAGGGAGGAACCCAAGGGGAATGATAGTAGATTAATAATAGTGGAGACCATTCAATGTAAGGCAGGCAACCTCGGCTGTTTTCTGGTTCTATTGTTGTTTCCATTATTCGCAAGAGTAGTCCACTATATTATTAAATAAGGCCCACTATAGTAATTGGTATTGATAAATGTAATGGGAACTTATTAATTTAGGTCCACTAGGTAGTTAGAACTTAGAAGTTTATTATGGTTAGAGTTCTCTTCATAACTAATTTAGGATGAATAACTCCTTAGATGGTGTGTGGAAAATTTGTTGTTATTGGAGGCTGGAGCATTGAATAATTAGGAGGTTACCATCTTGAAGAAGCAAGGGATCAGGAGTGGATTCCTTCCATAAAAGGATCAATTTTGAGGTGTTACAGGCTTGATATTAATAAAGAGTGAATATTTTCGACATTGTTCTTGTGTTGATTATTATGTGTGAATGATCTGATTTATTTTTCTGAAGTTAACGATTCCTCTGCTGTATTATATTTCATATATGAAGTACATAACAAGTGGTAGCCAAAGAGGTACCCTACCCCCCAGGGGCTATAACCCTAGCCATCATAGAAACCAAATTCACTTGGTATCTGCAGTGTATCAAAGGGCCACCCTACCCCTTTGGCTACCATTTTTTATATACCTTAGATCTCAAATATAATATAGCAGAGAAATCCTTAACTTCAGAAAATAAATCAGATCATTCATAATAATCAGCACAAGAATAATATAGAAAATCTTCACTCTTTATTAATATCGAACCCTTTAGGTATGGGTAAGCTACAGTATCATGCATTTTAATATGTTACCACAAGGTTGACCTTTTATCATTGGTTAAGCTAGTGCAGCAAAACCAATCTCAACTTTTGGTTCTCTTATTAACTAGATCGAATAAAGAAATTTGGTCTAATTGCAACTTTAAATTAAAAAATAGACTTGATGCATTAGCTATAACTGCAAGCACTGTCATATATTACAATAAGAAGTCAAATGGAATTTCGACTGCAAGCGTATAATGGGACTTACAGCTTCTATTATCTTGGGCAGCTAAACTATAATAGAGTTTATCCTGGTTTTATTTTTCTCTTATTCAAATTTGATGATTACGAGAATAATAGCTAAATCTTCTTATATATGAGGTTGCTGTCGAAATGATTGAAATATACAGTGAACAAGTCCGGGGTCTTCTTGTTTCAGACAATTCCAATAAAAGATATCCTTCTTGATCTTTGGATTTCAGTTTCTCAGAATAAAATAATCCTTGACTCATAGCATATTGGAAATTAGCAACAATTCACAGCGGAATGGACTCAATGTGCCAAATGAGAATCTAATACCTGTTGCATCTACATCTGTTGTGATGGAGTTAATGAACCTTGGACACAAGAACCGTGTTGTGGGAGCAACTGCTCTAAATGATCGGAGCAGCCGTTTGCACAGGTTTGAAACACAATCTTCGGAGAGTGTTTTGACAGTGCATGTTCAGGGCAGAGCCCTTACTTCTGTAACAATTCTTCGAGGGTGCCTTCATCTTGTTGACTTTGCTGGCCCTAGCCATCACAGAAACAAAATTCCCTTGGTATCTGTAGTGTACCCACAGGGATAATATGGGATATCTAGGGAGGAACCCAAGGGGAATGATAGTAGATTAATAATAGTGGAGACCATTCAATGTAAGGCAGGCAACCTCGGCTGTTTTCTGGTTCTATTGTTGTTTCTGTTATTCGCAAGAGTAGTCCACTATATTATTAAATAAGGCCCACTATAGTAATTGGTATTGATAAATGTAATGGGAACTTATTAATTTAGGTCCACTAGGTAGTTAGAAATTAGAAGTTTATTATGGTTAGAGTTCTCTTCATAACTAATTTAGGATGAATAACTCCTTAGATGGTGTGTGGAAAATTTGTTGTTATTGGAGGCTGGAGCATTGAATCATTAGGAGGTTACCCCCTTGAAGAAGCAAGGGATCAGGAGTGGATTCCTTCCATAAAAGGATCAATTTTGAGGTGTTACAGGCTTGATATTAATAAAGAGTGAAGATTTTCTACATTGTTCTTGTGTTGATTAGTATGTGTGAATGATCTGATTTATTTTTCTGAAGTTAAGGATTCCTCTGCTATATTATATTTCATATATGAAGTACATAACAAGTGGTAGCCAAAGAGGTACCCTAACCCCCAAGGGCTATAACCCTAGCCATCATAGAAACCAAATTCACTTGGTATCTGCAGTGTATCAAAGGGCCACCCTACCCCTTTGGCTACCATTTTTTATATACCTTAGATCTCAAATATAATATAGCAGGGAAATCCTTAACTTCAGAAAATAAATCAGATCATTCATAATAATCAGCACAAGAATAATATAGAAAATCTTCACTCTTTATTAATATCGAACCCTTTAGGTATGGGTAAGCTACAGTATCATGCATTTTAATATGTTACCACAAGGCTGACCTTTTATCATTGGTTAAGCTAGTGTAGCAAAACCAATCTCAACTTTTGGTTCTCTTATTAACTAGATCGAATAAAGAAATTTGGTCTCATTGCAACTTTAAATTAAAAAATAGACTTGATCCATCAGCTATAACTGCAAGCACTGTCATATATTATAATAAGAAGTCAAATGGAATTTCGACTGCAAGCGTATAATGGGGCTTACAGCTTCTATTATCTTGGGTAGCTAAACTATAATAGAGTTTATCTTGGTTTTATTTTTCTCTTATTCAAATTTGATGATTACGAGAATAATAGCTAAATCTTCTTATATATGAGGTTGCTGTCAAAATGATTGAAATATACAGTGAACAAGTCCGGGGTCTTCTTGTTTCAGACAGTTCCAATAAAAGATATCCTTCTTGATCTTTGGATTTCAGTTTCTCAGAATAAAATAATCCTTGACTCATATCATATTGGAAATCAGCAACAATTCACAGCAGAATGGACTCAATGTGCCAGATGCAAATCTAATACCCGTTGCATCTACATCTGCTGTGATGGAGTTAATGAACCTTGGACACAAGAACCGTGTTGTGGGAGCAACTGCTCTGAATGATAGGAGCAACTGTTCGCACAGGTTTGAAACACAATCTTCGGAGAGTGTTTTGACAGTGCATGTTCAGGGCAGAGACCTTACTTCTGGAACAATTCTTTGAGGGTGTCTTCATCTTGTTGACCTTGCTGGAAGTGAGAGAGTTGACAAATCCGAGGCCACCAGAGATAGGTTAAAGGAGGCACAACATATTAACAGATCACTTTCAGCTTTAGGAGACGTGATTGTTGCTCTTGCACAAAAGAGTTCCCATGTTCCTAACTGAAATAGCAAGCTCACACAACTACTTCAGGATTCTTTAGGTAACAAATTCAATCTTTTCTTTAATGAATAGTTATGGAAGGAAACTACCACTTTTCTCTAGTCTGGGGTGGTAATGATGTTGGACTTTGTTCTTAAGGAGGACAGGCAAAAACTCTAATGTATGTGCACATAAGTCCTGAATTAGATGCACATGAGGAGACAATCGGCACTCTAAATTTGTAGAGAGGGTTGCAACTGTTGAACTTGGTGCTGCACATTTCAACAAGGAAAGTGGTGAGGTTAGGGAGCTGAAAGAACATGTTTGTGTTAGAATGATTCTTGAAAAATATGTTGCTTTCTGAATGATAGTCTTATTTGTTCTCCATGGATCAAAAGGACTAAAAAAAAGGGATATTTTGGTCTGTTTGTTTGAGGACCTATGAGTAGTTGAAGAATCTTGATAATGAATGTTGTCCTCTAGAGCACTCAAGAGTCAAAGGTTTCCTAATCTTTGATGTTGCAGATTGCTTGCTTGAAGAATGCACTGGCAAAGAAGGTAGCAGAAGTTGAGCAGAGAATGAGGATTGGTGCCTCACCAATAACTAGGGATTCCAAGAAAAGTCCTTAAATACAGAGAATGATGACTGGTTTCTCACCATAATATTGTCTCAGATTAGTGATACATTCTCATTTGAAATTGGAACAAATAATGTTCCCATTGGAGAGGGTATTTATGGTGTAGTCGATTTCACCCAATATGGTGAGATAGTCAGATAGAAAAAAAAGTTGGATGCTAGAAACCCTTTCAGACTAGCCAATCAAGTGAAGTGATTCAGAGAAAGGCTTCTAAAAGATGCCAAATTCTTTCCACCCATATATTTTTTACAAAAATATTAGTAAATATCATATTATGTTTCTTAGCATCTATGCTAAGATGACAGGTCCTCTGCTCGAGTAAATAATAATTGAAAGCACTTTTCTGAAACTCTATACCCCTCAAGGTGCCTCAAATGTTTTAGAAACAAGTTTTTGGTGTAACCTGTTAAGAAAATCTTATTAAATCACAACATTTCACCAATCAAAACCTCTTAACTATGGCCAATATTTCCTAAACGTAGTAACTTTAACCAAATGAATGTCGTACTGTATCATGATTCATATCCTCCTCACTCACATAGAACATCACTCTTTGGATGAATGCCCTCAAAAGTACCAAGAAATGGTTGAAACTGCAATTTAGAAAGAAGCTATAAATGAATGATTCATTTCCAATCAAAAGCAATTTCCGAAAACCAACACAACACATTCAAAAGAAGAATTCAACTCTTAGAATAAAATTACATAAAGGACTCAAAACCACTAATTTTGTTTTTCTTCAATGAAGCAAAAAGGATAAGAGCAGAAATTTACTCTGTAATCGAGCTAGAACCTTCAACAGATCTACGATTCAAGAGTAACTTCCATGATCATCATTCAAACAAGTCTCAACCATAATGTCATTGGAATGAGTTCTCCACCACTACCTATTATGACCGACTAGGCATCTTCAACAACTTCTCTTCTCCTCATCAAACTCTTGAAGAAGATGAAACCTGCTCCAAAGACCATAAAAAATGCATGTTGTCAAACGAGTAACTCTGATGCACAATTAATTTGGTCTTTACATAGTATCATTTACATTATAAAAGAGTTATTTATTTCTATCTTATTTATGTAGATTCTCATGTTATTTATTCAAAATAAATAACATGCGGTGGTTGATAATATCTTCAGAAAGAGATCCAAAAACTAAACCATTAACACTTCCACAGGGATGTTGGTTTGCAAGGATTCAAAATATTGTCAATCATAGCCCTCAGGGTTATTGACTGGTATTGTCTTGAAAGAGAAAGGCATTTAAAATGATATGAGACAAAATAGAAATTTAGCATTTGCAAAGTTGTTGGGACAAACTCATTCCATCAATCCAAGGAGAAAAGCACTTCATTGCTACCTCTAAAATTTTTGCTTCAAAATGTAGATTCAATTATCAACTACAAACCCCAAAGTTACTTGAGGACATCACCCATTGTCACCTTGGTGATCATCCTTCTCACATAAGGCTAGCTCTCCTCCAACATAAGGGAGGAATCCATGATAAGCCTACAGATCTGTCCTTCAAATGCTAAAAAAACATATTTGCAAAATGATATTGTTTTTGTCTTTTAAGATTTAAAATGGAAATCTAGGCAAGACCTAGTTCCTAATCCCTGGGCTATAGACTCTAGGCAACAAACAGAACTTTAAAATTGATGAAAAAGATGTGAGTCGTCACAAAACAACCACACAACAAGTGTTATTAGTCAATAATATATCCAATAAATATGTAACAGTGCTATCTCCTAATATATGGAACATTTGAAGACAATGTGCTCCCCCAACTTGATATCTTGTAAATCACATAGCTAAAAATTTCATTTAAGGTGTGTGATGCAGTGAGCTATCTCAAACCAAATCTAGTGGGAGCCCACTCTGAATGAACCAAGGGGAATCCTAAGGTTGTGCATCCAATATCTATTAGTATAGAAAGGCACTTAGCTACATACAGCACTCAAAATATAATAAAATGACATATTCAAGCTAATGCCCTCAAGGAGGGAAATCCAAGTGATTTGGATGTAGTTTGTAGATATGCTCTCTAATATCCTAGGTTAAGTCACATTTAGATAGTAGGAGCTGACCTAGAGTGTCCAAAGATTACCTAAAAAGGGCAAGTTGATTGATAGAAATGGCCACTAACTGAAGCAGTTAAGAAGAACCCACAACAATTACACCAAGGAGGGGTCTATTGAAGCAATACCCTGAACACCACCTAGATTATAGATCGAGGAATTGCATGTTAGCAGCAAATGAAGCATCGTAATATAAGTTTTTAGAATATATCTATCCTATCCCAATCAACCCAAAGCAAGCCAGGTCCCCAGACCTTGAAGCCATAACGGATCATGGCTCTAATGATCATGTCCAAAGAGGTGCATCTTGAAAGAGATGTCCTAGAGCACTATATATTTAGCCAAGTAAACCATATTCCATGCCTCAAGCTAAGCTAGACTCCTAAGATCTGACCTCCAAGTATGTGTAGGTTGTAGTAATCTGAATCCCATCTCCTCCAACATAAAAATGTTAGTCAAAGAGAGCATGCTGAGACATGTTGAAGATCATAACCTTAGTCTTACTAAGTTCAAATTTCAACTATCAAAGATCACAAGAGTTGGAGAAGGCCTCAATTTGTCTCTACAACCCCTTAGGTGAGGTGCCAAGAGTATCATGTTGAAAACTAAAAGCAAGGAGATCAAGACATTGGGTAGAAGACGATCAGCACCATCCTATATGTGCTCCTAAGAAAGGAGTCCATCTCATTGATATAGAACCGAATGAGAGTTAGTGAGAAAGGGAATTCCTATTTGACCTCTATAGTACTCCTAAGGTAGTCTAAGAAGATGTCAAAAGTGCACAAATGACCAAGCACTGACTCATATAGTCTCGTGATAGAAGCCAATGTCGTATCACATGTTCAAATACATGTTTGAGACCTCTATCTGAGTTAACATACAAGGGTTGTTTTGAAGCATCTGAAATCTACAACACAGTGAATTTTGTCATTCAAACCTACAAAGGTATGGTTCATTCTCTTTGAAGTTATGTATCCATCAATCATATAGTGTTTGTTTGGAATCTGGATTACACTATAGTGAAAGTCTTGAGTATATACTATAAACCTCCAACAAATAAGTTTTTGTTGTAAGTTATGTTGAAGCAACAGTAAACAGGTTTCCAAAACACATATTTTGGCATTTATAGAATCTTGAAGTATTATTTGATCCTGTTTATTATAGAAGTAGAAAAACTTGAATATTTGGTTCTGTCAAATTTGAAAAGTCCATTTAAGAATCCCGCTTTGTAGCATTTCTCCTTGTAGGTTGAAATATTACCAGAGATACAGGCACAAATTATAACTAACGGTGGGATCCCTCTAACAATATAAGCAATGAAAGCTAAAAAAATGTCATAGTTCTTCTGGTTTCCACAAAGTGAACCACAAACAATCTCTAAAATATCAAAGAATGTGGACACTTATTCAAGTTCAATGGACTCTGGCTAAATGGAGATGTGATGATAAACTAGATAATAAATTATGGACTAAAAGCTATATAAACCCCATGCCAGAACCAAGTATCATCACCTTAGAATAAAAGGTGAATGACAAGAATATTTTCAACAATAAAGAACACCATGTAGGCCCAGATATGTGCTATAACTTCTCGATTTTATATATTACAGGATGGGACAATCATATTTATTTCTCAATTGACTGACAGATAGTCAAACTAATAGATTCCTAAATGTTAGTTGTACATTTCTATCACTCAAAAAACCTTTACAACTCTTTGCCAACTTGAGATTTTCTGGGATTTTGGAACCTTCATAACAATACAAAAATGGCTCTCAAAATGAACATTGCCATAGAAAAGGAAAATTGACCTACATCACCAAATGTTCCTTTTCCTGACAAGGACAAAGCTTAGTCTTATGTCAAATTCTGTAGTTGTTTTTAAAAAAAGTGGTTGTGTCATAGAAAGTAATTTTTAAATCCCATAAGTCCATAATAGATGCACTTTCCCATTTTTTCATTCAAACTAAATCAATCCACGATTTGTCTTAAGACCAAAATAATGTGTGTGTTCTCCTCCCGGGCCATGCAAAAATGTCTTTGCAGACTTCAAAAACAAACTGTGATATGTATACATATTCTTTTAATAGAATTTTTCATGTTCTAAATGGCCACTGCAATATGTACTTACAATATGTTTCCTCTCAAGTTTAACCATCACTTGTAAAAATTTCAAAAACATATATTATGGAAAAGGGATTTCCCTTCAATTGTAATGCATAAAGTAATAATTTATACAAAGAAAGAAAGCACACAACAATGAAAAAAAGAGGTGTTGGCCAAAATATTTATTGAGACAAACTACCTAAAAGGCTTCATAGAGAGGGTAGCTTCTATGCTATTTTCTTGCTACTAAGAAGAGTATCCTTACCTATCCATGCTTGATATATGAATGAACCACCTTCCAATGAAGCATACCTAGTATAAACAAGCACGTCATCACAACTCAATACTAGAGTATTTGTAAAAGCATGATTCTTGATATCATAAGATATATTATAGACACATGTCGCTATGACTTCCAACCTTTTCTGGTCCACTTTATAAAATCTATAAAAGATGCAAATGCTCCATTCCAAGCTTCATAAACCATTCCATTGCATATCCCTTCATGCGTAGGGAAAAAATATAATTATGTTGTCTTCACAAATGAGACCATTCTCTTTGTTGAATTAAAAGAATGAAAAATAACAATAACACAACAACATCATCATAACAAATTCATAAATTAAGGAAAAATAATGGCTACACACCTCTAATTAATGCTCCAAATGAAGGACCATGTTCATACTTTTCCTAGTGGCATCCCATGAAGCATGGAAGATAAGTTTTGCAAGTCAATTTGGGTAATAAAATTCCCAAATAGTCAAGTGACATCAAAATATAATCCAATTAATATCCACTGTAGCTCACTTATTCTCGAAGATACTTCAACAAAGCTTTTTCCACATCATTTAAGTTGCAACAAGGGAGTGACATTATCCACATCACCTTTCCATGTCACCGAAAATCTATGATGAATCCCCCCTGATTGCCATGTTTGTAAACCAATCCTTACAAGTACAAATCAAATCATAAAGGGATAAATAGGACAACATTCAAGGAGCTTCCACACAACATGCATAGGAGAGGTCCAAGTGTACATAAACAACCCAAAAACTACCTCAAGAGATATGACCAATGCCTTAGAAAACATGAAGTGCCTCAAACAATATGAGAGGGCCTTGGGAAACATGAAGGTACCCAAAAATAAAAATGCAACCAACATGTCAAGGACAAACTACCCTACTTATCCAAAAACAATATTATGGTGCCGCTATTAAAAAGAAGGATAACATTGCCAACAAAAACCTTAAAATCAACTGCCCCCGCCCCCCCACAACAACAAAAAAAAATGACGATTTTAGTAACAACCTAACTTGTTTACAAAGTTAAAATTACAACTTTTTTGAAATTGTGGCCTCAACAATTAAATACCATTGTGAACAAAGACCTTGAAATCAAACCTTCAGTCAAAAAGTGGTGTTACTGTGAGCACTTGCATTTTCACTTCAAGGTTAAAATTATGACTAGTTTGATATGGAGGGCATGATAGATGGGCGCACTACAATCCAAAACCTCAAATTTAAAACTTGAATCACAACACATCATTACCTCCAACGCCATCTTTTGTGGGGTGCCTAAAATTACAAAACTAGGGAAACAATTTTCTTTTAAATTGAAAAAAAATGGACCTTTCAAATTAAAAATTAAAAATAGAAATGATTTTGAATGTAAATATTAAAACATTTTTTAATAAGTGGAGAGTTTATTGTGGAGGAGAGCTTGACGACAAAAACCCTTATCGTCGCAACCCTCTATACTATTTTTCTTCCATGATCGATTTCGAACACCATTGTTGTTGCTCTGGATCGTCACCACCATGATGTTGTGCTTGACGCTTGGTCATTTTTCACTGAAATCTTCATCCTGTGAATTTTTTTTCTATTGTTGGCCTAGATCTTACAAAGAGAGTTGAGGGGGTTGGGGTGTAACAATTTCATAATCGTCATTTGTCCAGTTTCAAGCCTCTCTTTTCTACGATTGGCCTAGATCTTGTGAAGGAAGTTGAGGGGGGTGGGGTGTGGCAACTCTATAGTCATCTTATCCCCAATTCATGCCCTTTTTCTGCTCTAGTGGAGGTAGGCTTTGCAGTTGCAGGTTCATGGTGGTTCTTAAGTTGTCTTGGCTAGGTTTCTCTTTTCATGGGTGTTTGATGTTGTTGTTGTTGCAATTGTTGTCATCTGCCAAGTGTTTCTGCCACAATTTTTGTGGGGTTTCTTGGGGTTTTTGGGTAGAATGTGCCCAAGTTTCTTTTAATGGGGGCTTTAGGATTTCTTTGTTGCTCCTTCTAGGTTTTGACAAGCCTACGTGCTTATCCTCTTAGTTTTCCTCAAACTTTGGCCTAGGATTTTTTCTTTAGGGTTTTTTGGGGATTTTGTGGAGCTATGCCCGATTTTTTAAAGATGTTTCATCGACCTTCGATTGGAGGAATGTGAACTATGGAGCTTTGAGCTCTTGTTTTTGGTAGGCCTTTTGGCTAATGTGACTATTATGCCCTCGTGCATTTGCGAAATGTAATTTGGTCCATGTTTTCAAGTTGAATAAAATTATGATTTTTTCTTCAAAAAAACTAAATGGAGAATTTATTAACAGAAAAATTATTCTATATATATAGAATAATTACATTTCCTTTGGCCTAGCAAAGGACGCAACAAAAGCATCCCCTAGTAAAATGGAATAGACTTGTTCTCCCCAAAAAATTGGTAGTTGGGGGTTCAGAAATATTGTTCTCTTCAACAAAGCACTAGTAACCTAGAACCTTTGGCAGCTAATTCATAACACATCCCTCTAGGGGAAAACTCCCAAATCCAAATATCTCCCATC
This sequence comes from Pinus albicaulis, assembly GCA_034641835.2. NCBI lineage: Eukaryota > Viridiplantae > Streptophyta > Pinopsida > Pinales > Pinaceae > Pinus > Pinus albicaulis. Next base: position 257,071,944 of record CM076581.1, read on the forward strand.
CTCCACATTCGTGGACTAGATCTACTAACCAAGGAAATCTAGAAAGGGATCAAATGTCTAGAATACTTCATACTAGCCTTCCCTCTCATTGGAGAATGGTCTACATCACAAATTGGTAATCATGTAAGCGTGAAGCTAGGACTAGATCCATGCATGGGATTAGTTGATGTCTATAGATTATCAAACAAGTTCACCAAACACTTAAATTAAAAGTGGTGTTATGTCCTCACAAATGCAAAAGCACAATCCCCCTTGGCATGGGGGCCTACAAGATGGAAAACTTTCACAAATTTTCACCTTGTAGGACAAGATGTTGTAGAATTGGAAACATGTTTCAATCTCCTCACTACAAATCTCATCAAACTTTGGAAGGAGATCAATGTGAAGCTGTTATTGTCAAAAAATCCCAACAATGGGGACTTCACTACAAAATTGGGCTACGAGTCTCACATTGATTCCCTATTTACTGGGGAAACACACTGTCAGTGGAAATGTCGACAAAAAATACAAGCACCCCTAAAATATAAAACTACACTTTGACTAGCATTAAATAACAAGCTTTTAACTTGGGATAATCTCATGAAGATGAACTAGGAAGGTCCTAGTTTCTACTATTAATGTGAATATTCATTAAAGAGCATTGCACACTTAATTATCTCCTATGCATACACAATGCAAGTAATCAACATAGTAGTGTCATAATTGCATATAAATGGCTTGTGGTCTTCCACAAGTTTGGCAAACAATCTAATGACATGGCTGGAAAATAAAGACAACTTCTTCCATGGGCATCACCACTATTTTGGTAAACAATATTTGGTAGGCTAGGAACAAAGTTATCTTCAACACTCAAAATGTCCTTCTAGAGATCACAATGGGTTTAGTGGTAAAATTATGCATGAATCATAAAGTTGATCACAAGCCATAGAGGAGGTGCATCCTGATCATGTGCCCTCTTACAGAGCAGCTTAAGGGCACCTAACACAATGTGGTGTTAGTGTGGTTTTATTTATCACTCAATCACATGATGTACCCATATGGTATCGCTCTTAGGCAAGGTACAAACAACCATTCATAATTTATTGCATTGTGTACCTTGCTACAGTTTTCTTTATTAAAAATTGTTAAGAACAATCAAGTAATGGTCCATGGGGCATTTGAGGCTTGCCATCTACTGAGGAAACAATTAAATCCAAATCTATAATATCTACCTTCACTATAATCTTTAAGACATAAAGGACACTCTCTTCTCTTTTGAAGGGATCTCTTTCACACATATGTTGCATGAACTCAATTCCATTGCTAATGGGCTCTCCAAAATTGTTGTGGAACTCCTGGAGGTGACCTTCCTCATCTATGACCTCTCGAATGGTGTGGAACATGGCCAAAAGGTCATACATACCTAACGTGACATTTACATTTATACTTTGTCTTTAATTTTTTTGTTTTCCTTGCTGTTTTAATATGCCACAGTCACAAATTTTGTAGATGCTTTTCTAAAATTTTTGTGACTCTCCATATTGCATGTATCTTAACAAACACCTAACGACCACCGTGTGTCCCAATTCTACGCATTAAAATTTCCAAATAAACTAAAACACCGAGAATCTTTGCAGCTGGTGCGAGTTCTATTCCCTGGGTCTTGCAAGTTGGAAGGCACTGAAAGGAAGCTTAAGGGCACTGAAGGTGAATATAACCTAGCTCTATTGAAAGCCATTTATCCTTTTATCCATTTAGACAGTTAGGTGGATAGTTGACCTCATATCCTGCCCACCTCCTTGAAAGTCAGCTCGTGGATAGATAGATTTTTTATTGAATGAGGAAAGGTATATCTACGTGGCTATCGATGAGAGCGAACATTCAATAGGGTTGTTGTGTGGACAATTGGCTATAGTATATCTCTTCCCTACCCAGAGCTAAGTTGAGGAACTAATAGCCAACCCAACGATTGTGTCGCTACCCAATTGTGCTGCTACGCTTCTGGCTTTCCTCATGAAATAAAGAACCAATCCATTCAAGGCCTTTGTCAACATCTCTGTGATGAGATCATATGTTAAAGAGATCTATTCTCTTTTTTGTTCATGGCAGCAATTAAATCTTTATGGTGACATCATATAGGAACAAGTAGAATCTAGCTCGCTAGTATTACTAGCTTGGTCTCGTTGGCTGGGAACATGCTATAGTTCGATTCTCCTAGGGGGGTTGGATAAACAAATAGATACCTAGAGAAAATGGATTAAGTCGGAGGGATTTACTGGGGGGGAGACGAATGCAGGATTAGGGATTGAAAGTGCTGATGGGAACCAGTGACAGAATGATTGGTGGCAAGAATAAAATTAGTGGAGGAGCGTTAAGTCGCTCTCCTGAGGAAAGTAGCAGGAGGGACCCTAAACAAATAGAGGGGGTCGAATCCCTATCAAGGGCGAGACCTATCGAACGTTTCAGTCAGATGTATCAACTAGATCAACTACTACTATCTGACTATGGACCAACAGAATCACATCTATATACAACCACTTCATCTAAATTTAAGTAAAAGGGAGTCAAATCCCTCCCTATCCTCGTTGTAGATGATCCCTCCAATCCTCGGGGCCATCACCCCCACTACCTAGCCTTTCATTCCATACTTACTCGTTATGCCTCTCATATTGATTGATTCTTGGCTCAAGGAGCATTCATTAAGGCCAGCCCAATCCCAACAAGTCAAGATATTGACCTAGGCACTTCTCATCTATCAGTCACCCCCGCAAGCAAATAATTACAGGAGAGAATGGAAAGGATCCAGACCGAGAGGGCAATGAATTAACTACTTGACCAAGCAGTCTTGAACGATTATGAATTATAGGAAGGAGATGACGTGTTTTAAATATTGATTCTCGTGCATTCATTTCACCGAGAAATTGCTAGCTCTAATACACAAAAGATATGAATACAAGAAAAGAGAGGGGAGAAGATCCAACCCATCCCTATGACTACCTTTCATTCTTACTAACCGGAGACGTAGTAACAACTGCCCAGGGAAAATAAAATAATTTACCTTCTTCAGTTAGGCAGTTGAAATGCCATGAAACCCTTGACCGTTAGCCATGATATGAGAAGGCTTTCAGTTTCTCCCTCGACCTCAATCACTGAGCAGCATCCATAATACTCAACGAAAAATTGTTATACCAACACCTTTCTCCATAATGATGGCGGTCTCGAATCTTCACCCACTTCATCAAACCGGCAGAAATCTGCACAAATTTGTTACAGATTCATGAAATCCATGTACAAAAGGTTGTTGTGATGATAAGAGAAGAGAACAACCGCTCTTGCAATTCCATGTACAAACTGCAAAATATTTTGTCTTTTGGATGCTATAGACAGAAATAAGATAAATGTCTGGTAAGACAGACAGTTAATATGGGGTTATGAAACCGTTCTCTACAGGACAAGGATATGTATATTCAAGTGGCTTGCAGAGCCAAATCTGGAAAATTTGCACCCATTTTTAGAATTTACAACATTCTTAGTAGTTAAAAGGTTTGCGGTGTATCCCAGATGCTCTAGCGCTGAGAAGATTTCGTCACAGTTGCAAGATCGTTTGGGTTTGATAGTGCTAGTTGGAAAAATTGTAGTTGAAATTTAGTAAGTTGTAAGTTACATAAAATTCCCCTCACTTTGCAGAAAATGGATAAAAAGACTACAATAATGACGTTATAAACACAATTGAGCAGAATATGGCCAAAAAATACTTTACTTGCTCAGACATGGGTTCAAACCCCTCAAGGATGTGTATCCGCATTGGCATGACCAAAAATGATAACACGTTATAAACGAAAAAAATATCACAGCTCTTCCTGAACAAAAAATTGTATTTATCTTACTATCGAATATAACAGGAATCCAAAAATTCCTAAATTTCATCGGTAGCAGGCATATCTGACCAACATGAGAATACACATATTTTAATTTCTCTAACACTTTGAATGGACATAAACCAGGCGGATTAGCAGAAATTAATTAATTTTTCTTCATAACAGAAAGATAAAACTATTAAAGTCTTAAACGGAAATCTTACCCATATTTGATTCGCTGCAACTCCCAGTGTCATCAATCCAAAGATCGAGTTGAACTCTCCGACTTGCCGTAATTTGGGCTGTATGCCACGCTCTTTCCACTTAAACCTTTCCCGTATTTTATTTCTGACATTACGCTAGAAAACGACCAAACGTTTGGGGAAAAAATCTCCTAGAATGACTGAGTTTGAATCACAGACACTAGGGTATGGAGCGAAATCTCTGGAATCGATCAATACCCTAAAAATTGGCTGAAATCGCCTCAATTCTGAAGAAAACCAAACAAATTGTGCCCGAATCACTTAGTACTGACACCAAGGTATACATGGCAGATGAAAACCAGATGATGCAGCCCCCAGACAGTTGAGTACATCCATTCCCATAACATTGTAAGAAAAGTTCGGTTCAGATTCCTTTAAAAATATCAACGAGCTGGTCATGGCGCCATCTAAAATTTGAATATAAATGGGCGGTCTATCCATTTGATGGTTTATATTTCACTAAAAAAACCGCGTTTTCCTTATGACCTCTGGAGCATAGTTTGAATTGCTGGGTAAAATATCATCTATATTTAGCTTTGAGGTTGTGGTTTGGTCCCACAAGTCCTAAGGTCTATTTTCATGAAGGATTATGTGTAACTCTTTTTTATTAGCCCAAATGTGTAAAATAAAAAGTATGAATATTGATAAAAGTATTTTATAACTTGGTGTTAAGTAAGTATGTATATTGATAAAAGTATTTTATAACTTCGTGTTAAGTAATATATAAAATAAATATGATTTGTGTGTCAAATATTAATATTGTCTATGTTTAGCTTTGAGGTTGTGGTTTAGCGTTGTGATTTGGTCTCACAAGTCTTAAGGTTTATTTTCGCGGAGAATTATGTATGAATTTTTTTTATTAGTCGATTGTGTAAAATAAAAAGTATGTATATTAATAAAAGTATTTTATAACTTCGTGTTAAGTAATGTATAAAATAAATATGATTTGTGTGTTAAATATCTGGAATAAAAAATATGTATATTAAAAATATTTTTAGATATAAAGAAGTGAAATTTATATAAATATAAATAATATTATTAAGAATCAATTTAAATGTATTTTTTTTTATATTCTACTTCACATCTCGTCAAGAGATAATATCTCATCATGTAGTCTTTACATGTGTGTTATTTTGAGTAAACTTGATTTTGAAGTGAACACTTGTTCATGAATAGTCTATGATACTTTTTCCCACTAGACATAGAAATATTATGCAATCGGTGAAGGAAAAATAAGCATGGGTATCAATAGTAAGGTTGTGTAGGGTCAACCGAAACGCTTTTCATATGTATGGCTCTGTGGGGGTGGTGGACTCGACAATAATCATGGACACTCCATGCGAGGGTGGCAACACTGTGGGGTGTGCATGACTCACTAGTGTGGGTGCTCGTGGGGGTTGTGGAGGACGTAAGTGGGGGGCTAGCATGGGTGGGGATTCGATAGTTCAAAAGCATAGTCGTCAAGGTGGAGAAGCCCATGGTGGCAAGGGGAATCATGGGTCTGATTGCTCTGAGGTAAATGAGGGGTAGGGTATCCAACATTGTTGCTTGGAGAACTGTCATGCAATTATCAACAAATTGATGGAAAGAGTGGACACGGCTGAGAGAATTTTAACACTGCAGATGGATTCAGAGACTCTTATAGTGAAATGTAACATTTCGGTATCAAAATTACAATTTTCCATTTATGGAGTTACACAATTAAAAGTTATAGACATAGATGACTAATTAATATACTTGTTGCACTTTTTATTTGGTCATATTTTTATTCTTTGACTATAATAGTCATTTACATTCATCATCATTAATTTTTCCACTTATTATCTAGTCATATATTTTAATCCTAAACTAAATTAGTCATTTAAGTTAGTTGCTTTTAGTTTAGACACTTATTATCTAGTCATATATTTTATCCTGAGACTAAATTAGTCATTTAAGTTAGTCGTTTTTAGTTTAGTCACTTATCATCTAGTCGTATATTTTATTCCTAGACTAAAGTAGTCATTTAAGTTAGTCATTTTTAGTTCGATCACTTAAAATTGCTCAAATTTAGTAGTAATTCACTTGAAATAATTACAGTGACTAAATTTTTTAGTCACCTGGTCATTAATTTCATTTTTTTTTACTAGTGATCCTAGCTGACCTAACAATAATAATTTAAGGGAACAATAATAACAAAATGGGGGTTACAAGGGTACAATAATAACAATAAGGGGGTATACTAGTAATATAGGGACCTAACATCAGTACGTCATTTCGGTTCTCATTCGTTCCAGGTAAGAGGCGCTCTCCGTAGCTTTGTTTTGATTCATTTTTTATAGATGTCCATTGTGTTTTTGGTTCCTTGAGGGGACTTTTGCAAAATTAGGGCTCGGCCAATTGGCGCAGGTATCAGGCAGGGACTCACGCCAATTGGCTCCTTTTTGCAAAGGGGTCACGCTAGTTGGCGCGACTCAAATTTCCGCTTAAATTTAACAAAATATGAGCCAATCAGATGAATTTTTGAGCATTCCAGAGATCTAATGAGGTGTTTATGACCATTTTGGTGTAGATACATGGCCACAATGGTGATCGAGTGGAAAGAAAGGGAGCATGGTGAAGAAGATGAAATGGCCATGCAGAATGAAGCATGCATGAACGCTATCTGAAACTGTGGTCTGAAAAAGTTCTTATTAACACCATGTTTGAAAGCACAACCTGAGTTATTGCAGTATTTGATCAGCATTTGGGACGATAACGAAGAAAAATTCAGGCTTCAAGACCAAGTGTTTGAGCTTGAAGTATCCGACGTTTATTTCATAACTGGATTGTCCTGAAGAGGTCCAGTGTCGATCATGACAGGTACTAGACCATCTGGTGAGAAAATGGAAATGGTGATAGAAAGAGTGTGCCAAGGGGCACAAATAGGATCAGGCAGTGGGAAGTTTGATATCCACATGGTTCTTGATCTAGAACTCAGGGTGGTACTCCACACCATTACGTGGGCTGCGGCGTCGTAGGCACTGCATGAAGAAACTAAAGCACAGCTCCTACTAGCATCTGAATGCATGAACCCGACACTTTTTGATTGGGCCATTTCCATAACAATGAACATCAAACGATAGCTGATGAAGTGCAAGAAGGCCAAACTGAAACAGTTTGGGTACGGCTCCATCCTGGTATCATTCATCCTTAAACGACTACCAATTTTCCGGGGCCAGGGGGCGATAGTCACCAAGCCATCATTGAGTGAGCCAAGGATGGCTCGATGGGAAGCACTCATTCCCAAATCAGGAGGGGGCCAACAAATTTCATGGAGGACCAAGTTTTTTGTATGGCTATGAAAACAGCTGATCGTTGTTGAGGACTGGCCCTCTGCCGGTACCGACTTCATGGGAGACCCAGATCTTCCACTCTCGGAGGGGGATGACTGGGATGAGGAGCTGGGTAAGACTCTTTTTGATTTTTATGTATTTATGATTTTTTTTGTAATACATGATTATTCTAAAAAAAATCCTATATGTGTGTAGATGTTGGCCCAGAGAGGCCCGTTGGGATGTTGCCCATTGCACGGAGGACCCCTCTCACACACGATCCTCAAGCTGAGGGTGGCGAGGGAAGTGAGCTAGTCCAAAACCTAGAGGGTATCACTCGGGGGATCCCAGATTACGGCCGCCTAGCAGACGTCCTGATGGCTTACTAGAGGCACACCGTGGGGGTGCCTAGTCGCCTCCATCGATTACTGAGGCGATTGGTGCGCGCGGTGACATGCTACCATGAGCACCACACTGATTAGTCATATAGGGATTTTATATGCATATTTTTGAGAGACATGTTGTCTCCGGCTATTATTAAAACAGACATGTATATTTTTGAATTTATGTGATGTACACAAACTGCAAACTATTCAACATATATATATATATATATATATATATATATATATATATATATATATATATATATATTTCTAGATGGATATTTTTACATATGATGATATTTTTTAATATGTTGTGCAAATTTCTAATACAATGTCATCTAATGCATTAGTTACATAACACATGACCCAATGGAAAAGTTCACAAAATGTATTACCACACAAATCACATTTTATTTTTTACGCAAGCTTAAAAGCATACATGGAAACACATATGGAAACTATGCTTGAAAATGAGTTTTATTTTTATGCAAGCTTAAAACACAAATGTAAATTATGCTTGAAATGAGGAAAATGGGCATGCCCCCAGCATGGTTTCTTAATTCAAGGTACATGCCCCCCAAGCTTCAATCCATAGGAAATGTAGTGAAGGTTCAAAACACAAGAGATTTGATCTACATCTAACCAAACTTGAATTGAATAAGCTCATGTTTCATTATTTTAACGAGGTTGACACACTTAAAAGAATTGTCCTCGTAGCAGCTTGTTTCATTATTTTAGGAGCTTGACACAAGAAGAGTAAATATGCTCCGACGAGCTCAAAGGAACAGGTTCAGGCGGGGGATAACCAGTTACAAAAGGCTGAAGACAATTAGACATTTCCTCCAGGCCAGGCATGAATGAGGAACGATGATGTCCATCCCTCCATGGTAGATCTTCAAGAGACATTGTTTCGATGATAGCTTCATCATAAGGAAAGACTTCTCTTAAAGGATCGGGCGAATCTGCATCGCCCAGCCAAGGGGATTGAGAATATATATCCAAAGGCATGCTTAAAGGAGCATGTTCAGGAGGAGGAGGATCAGATGCATCGACAATTTCGCAATAATTAATCTCAACTGGAGTTAAAGGCATCGATTCTCCGAAAGAGGTCACATGTTCAGGTGAAGGGATGATCCAAGGGTCATCTGACCTAGAGATCATATTAACTTGAATGATGTGCGGTGGTGGTGTGGGAAAAATACCCATGAGAATGGGGTCCTTGAAAAGACTAGGTCCTACACTATCGGGGGGATTGGCGATCTGGTCCACGTAAGGAACATTGGTCTCAGAGGATGAGGTGAAGAAAGAAAACTGATCAATAGTGATAATTTTTCCCTCATTAGGGAACTTCAGATGCTGGAAGAGGGTGGAAGGAATGCATAACATGCCATGAGTCCAACTACGACCAAGAAGAAGGTTGTATTTGAGCTTGGCGTCAACCACTTCTACTTCTACGTTGACTGTATTACCTTGTAACGTGATTGGAAAACTATCGAGAACACCCAGGGGTTTAGATTCTTGACCATCAAACGCCTCTAGGGCATTGGGAGATGAAGTAAGAGCTGGAGAGCCAATGGCCTTCTAGCAGGTGGATGACATAACACAGGTGGAAGCACCTTCATCCACAACGGCTCTATGAATGTTGAGGCCGTTGATCCCGACTTGTATAACAAGAGTGATTTGATGTGGAAGTCGGGGGACAAAATTTTCTAGGTCAAAGGTGAGAAGACTAGAATCGGCAGGATCGATTCCACCGATTATGGAAAACAGAGATTTTCATTGCGATGGGAAACTTTGAAGCACTTCCAACGTAGACATTGCAGAAGGTGCCTGTGCCAAATCGTCAATAATGCTGTAGTGCTGAGTGGCACGAGCATTTGGGTTATAGGGAGACTTTCGCAGAACACCTTTAGAAGGTGTAATCACAACAGGTTCAGCATTAGGCTTCTCAATTTCTAAAGTACCAGAGACAGGTGGGGGAGGTGGGCCATCAACAACTTCCTTCCTAGCTACCTGGTGTGATCCAGCATAATCCTTGGAACGCGTAGCTATCGAAACAAGTGCAGCACCATTCATCATAAAAACTTGGGACCCAAATGGTGCAGATGGTGAAGGTTTCTCAACCATCTAGGTCTACTGAGATGGGAATGGTTCTTTGAGAACTACCAGAGTCCCTTTGGAGCCTTTTAGAAGTTGACTAACTTCAGATCGTTAGGGACAATCTTTGGTATAATGATCTCCTTCACAGATAAGGCAGGGGTACTTTGGTTTACTTTGGGAACCATCATCAGCACGAGGTTTAGAAGACTTTGGTTTCGAGGAATTGAGTTTGGATTTTCCTTTACCCTTCTTCTTCCCTTTGGAGGCCTTTTCTGTAGGATTGGCCTGAACAACATTGACCTCCACAGTTTTACCAGAATCCAGAGGGGCGGGAAGAGCAGAATTATGGGAAGAATTTGACTTCTGCTTTCCATTAGAGGACTTCTGAGAAGTCTAAGAGACGAAACCAATAACACTATCCACAAATGGGGTAGCTGGTGCTTTAGAGGCCCCTGGCCATGGGGCATCATTCAAGATATTATAGAGCATGACGGACTGAGAGTACACCAGATCAAGGTATTGGGCACTAGTGATGGCTTGTTCTTCGGTCACACATGCCCCCATAGAAATATCTTGAGCAATATTGCTAACAAAGGAGGTTGTGAACCACTGCATTAGTAGCTGATAAGGTATATAAAACTTGATCAATCTACGACGACGTCGCCACTCATGAATATGATCAGATATGTGGGTGGCTTTATCCTGCTTCAAATAAGCCAGGAGATGTGTCCCAGCTTCATAAAGAACTGGTAACTAGAAATGCGTTAGAAAATCCATAGCTAACGTATTGAAGTCTTGAAAGATACCGCGGGGTAATTCTATATACCACTTAGTGGTAGCATCGGTAACAGTGCACTGGAAAATATGTAGAAGAATTGAATCATCCACCCAAGAGTTTGAAGAACACCATAGATGGTAGGTAATCACATGATCTTGGGGGTCCTCTCCAGCTTTACCTTCAAATTTAGGATAGTCACCGGGCACCTTGGTTGGAACCGGAGGCCAATAAGGATTGTGAAGAATCAGATCATTGGTCAATTTAGAAACGTCCGGCAATTCCAACGTAGCAAGGAAAGGTAACTGAGGATTGAAAGGCATACCAAGCCCTCAATAAGGACCTGTACCTATACTCCAACCTGGTTGAGCATAAATTTACCCCCATTGGTTCTGTCCCAGGGGATTCTGACCATAGGGTGTAAGCAGTATAATTAGATTGATACGGTTGCTGATAACCAGTGTACGGGAGTTGATAACTGAGGTATAGACCCTGATTATATGTCGGCCTTGTTTGAGCAGTATATGGATTTGACTGCTGAGTATAGGTATAGCCTAGTTGTTGAAGGTAATAATTAGAACCTTGGGGCGGGTTATAAATTGGTCAAGATTGACCTTGAAGATAATGACTGCCTTGGGGTTGAGCGGGTTGCTGGTAAGTGGGGCCCTACTGAGCTTGATGAGTTGGGCGCACAGGAAGATTCAGCTGTGGCATAGAGTAAATTGGCTGTTGAGTAAGGTTGACTGGATATGCAGGTTCGCCTAGTTGAACAGGTTGACCTAGCTGAGAGGGCTGCCCTGGTTGAACAGGTTGACCCGGGTGAGCAGGTTGTCCTAGTTGAATAGGTTGACCTGGCTAAAGAGGGACACTAGGCTGCCTCGGATGAGCCGGTTGGCCTGGAGGTGGGATAGGGCTAGGCTATGCCTGATAACTAGTTTGACCTATAACAAGACCATAAGAGGGCCTTGGCTATGCAACGTTCAGACCAACAGGAAACCGAGGTTGTAGAGGTTGCACCATAGGTTGAGAGGGTTGGATTTCCCCCCCAGGACTATACAACGATCCTGTTTGGTACCCCAATTAACTTTTGGGTCCTTGAGGTTGCCCCGGTTGGACCACAGGGTGAGGCTATATAGGTTGACCTTGAGGGTTGTAGGACTATCCTTGCAGACCGTATAACAACCCCTCCTGGCTCGAAGGTTGGCCCTGTAAGGGTTGTCCTTGCAGGTCATAGAGATAACCATGCTAGCCTAAAGGTTGGCCCTGGAAGGGTTGTCCTTGCGGGTTGGAAGGTTGCATAGCCTGGGTAGACAAATAACCTTTAACATACTGATAAGCCTCTGCAGCAAGAAAACGTAGAGGGTTTCCTTGCTCATCGTACTGATATGGAAAAATATAAACGGGTGTAGCCTCCTGTGGATAATGGGAAAAATAAATATGGTTGGGATCTTGGGAGGACTGACCAACCTCAGAGTTTGAATGATGTATAGACAACTGATACTCCTCAGGAGAGATATTCTCTGGAATAGCAAATGCTATGTAGACGTCTTCAGGAAGTGGCACGGTCCTGACAGACTGAGTAGTAACAGCGGGTGTAGATGCAGCTATTAGCACCCTGTAATCAACAATATTGGAAAATTCTGACTGTAGGGAGAAAATTATTTCAACCACTTTGGGATTCTAGGATCTATCCCTCTTGAATCCGGAGAGGGATCTCTCTAATAAGTGCAAATATTGGATTAATATTTAAGGTTTTGGGTAATGATATTAGGCTAGTTATGAAGGCCGAGGGTTTTGTTTTGTTTTTGGATGGTTGAGCATGAAAATGGATTGAGGGAAAGTCCTAAATGAAAAGAGTTCCAAAGGTGAGAAGTTGCAAGTAATCAGAGTAAGCTTTGGCCAGAAAGATAGATGATTGTAGGTTTTAGTCCATTGGGCTATGGAGTCATAATAGGGTTTAATTGAAACAACAAGGAGCAAGAGTGGTCCATGGGGAAAGTAATCTATGTCTAAGGATCTCTTTAAAGTTTGATTTATGGAATGAAATGAGACAAAAAGAAGGGGAGTTAAACAGATGAAGAACAAAGAGTAGCCTAGGATCTGGTAAGTACTTTGAAACTAGCCAGCCTTTGATACACTTTCAATAGAAAACATGTAAAAATAGAGGGAAACTTGAAGGAAACTGTTGGAGTAGAAACTAGCGGGCCGGGCTCACCACAAATCCTCTCCTAGCTCTGCTCTACTTGGTAACTTTCAAGATAAACACAAATATAACAAAGAATGGCTTAAGATCTGGTAAGTACTTTCAAACTATCCAGCTTTTAACACATTCCAAGGGAAAATTTTAGACAATATTTTGGGATAAAACTAGGACCAGGGCACACCATATCTTCCTTAGTTCATCTCTACTTAACATATAATGAAAATAAAATTTAAGAATAACAACTAGCTCAGACAGTAGGACAAGGGAACGCCAGCATTCCTATGCTTGAACTGAATTAGATCATTCCTCAATAACACAAATTGGAAGAAAACATTTAGATAAATATTTTCAGCCAGAGAAGGGTACTGCTATACAGTAGGTCCTAAATCTATGCATGTTGTTCTTTATAAGAGAATATGAACACAGTGAAGAAAAAAACAAAATAACAATTTACAATAAGAAATAACATCACCGTCGACATAGACCAAGATCCCATAAATCAACTTATATTGATGCTCCAAACCAATTACAGCTTTAATTCCAATGCTTTAGTTTAGAAATCATCTACACTTCCTAGAATAAATTATCTATCACAAACAGAGCTTCAAGAGCCAGTGAACACTATTTACAAGTAGAAGTCTCAAGCTCAAGTATATTTCAAAATTCAGCAACCAACCCCTCTCTCATCTTTTCCAGTAGTATTTATAGAAGAATGAGGAGGTGAGATCTGATAAAAGATCTCCAAAGATAATTAATACAGTCTTAGTGGCTTCTCGGCCTTTGGGGGCTCGATGACGAATTTTACATATGTTTCTAAATGTATTAATTTTTTCCATTTAAGATTAAGCTCGGTGGGAGCTCTTATTGACTTTTGAGGCTCTTTGTTATGTTAAAGTAACTCCACTGATGTTTTGTCATTAATTTTATTTGCAAATTTGACACTCTGGATACGTTGAGGAAAATATCTGATCTTAATCAATAACTTCAGCCTTTGCTTGAATGATTTGAGGCACAGGTGGCACTGTGGTAGCTCGGAGGAATCAATTTGCCTTAGATGCGGTGGTAGTGGCTTTCCTGTCTGATAAAATACTTGTGATTTTATTTTAACTGTGTTTTTAGTTTGGGGGGATTAGGCTTCTGATAATAAATCTTAGCCGTAATCCCCACAAATCTATCTTCAATCTCCTATTCTGGCACATTCTGTCTTCGACACTAATACTCTTTGTTTTTTATTTATTCACTATGTTTTGCTGGTGTTTAGTGTTGCACAGGGATCGTGAGGCATCAATGCCTTTGAAGCATTGATGAGACGTGAAAATTTAACCCATGGATGGCTTCCTTTTAAAGGATCGAAGGCGTGAGAATTGAAACCCCAGCCTTTGGCCTTTCTTAGAATAATGGAAAAAAACATTAAATCACCCTTTTTTTTACCAAATAATATACCTCGGACTTCAAAACTCCTAATAAAACAAACTGCATAAACCATTTCAGGTCACAAAAGAAGCCCACTGACGTCAGGGTATTTGTGACCCGAAATTTTTATGAAATCCGCCATATTAAGTTCCCCTGGTCCAGATTGGGGCCTGCTGATGTCAGCACAAGTTGTGACCCGAAATTTTTATGAAATCCGCCATATAAAGTTCCCCAAGTCTGGATTGGGGCCTGCTGACGTCAAGGTGTTTGTGACTCGAAATATTTATCAAATCTGCCCTAAAGCGTATCGGATCCAAGTTTCTTGACCATGCGAGCAACCAAACAAGACCTGCTACAATCAGTTGCTGCCGCGTGTGCTGACTAGGCATTGGGGACCACCGGTTATGTGCGTCGTCGATCTGCATATCAGATCGACTGTGGAGATGCTTTGAGAAATGCGCCGGCGGAAAACTCTTCAACCCATATGAAAAAACCAAAAAAATTAATATAAACAAAGGTTTAATGCTTCGGGGGTGGGATATATATTTAAGTGGATAGGCACTCGACTGCGGGGCCTTGGTCTATATGAAATGCAATATGACCGAGGGATATAATGCATAGGGCTAAATCACATTGGAGTTTTGTAATGGCAAAAAAGGACTTGCGCACTTGGACTTTGCGATGCGATAAGCACTTTGTGTGTCTAGCACCTGGTTCTAGAGTGCGGGCACGTGGAGGGGAAGTGATTTCAGGACTTAGCCCAAGGGGGCTTAAGTCTATGGTAAACAAAACATATTTTTTATGATTTTTTTCAAGTTTTCAATGGATTTTGGGGGTTTTGATAAGGCAAAGAGAAAGTCTTAAAACTTATCAAAGGGGTTTTGATGGAGGGGAAAGGAGAAAAATATGAAAATGAAGGATTTTGATGAGAATGAAAAGGATAGAAAATGAGGTTAGTTTCGAAGTGGAAGGAGGGAAAAATGATGATTTGCAGTAGTTTCTTCTCATGAAATTAGCAGAATTCCAGAATGTAAAATGGGCATAGTAGGGAATATTTTTGATAGAGGCATGAGGCCTTCAAGAGTCTTCAAGAGATAACACTTTTTTGCAATAAAATTTATTCCTTGAAGGCTCCAAAAAATGATCTAGCAACCTTTCGGTATAAAAAATTTCATAGGTGGCTAACAGTGGCTCCACTTGGGGATAGTGCCTTCTTGAAGGCATCAAGAACTTCAGACTTGCATTATCTGGGAGGCTGATCAGTGCCTCATCCATTGGGTTGCCTTTCTTTCCTTGAATGATCTTCTTTTTCTCTGAAAACATATTAGCAGTCACAAAAACAATGCATCTTTCATCAAAAATCTTTCTACCTACCCAATCCTATAGATCTAACATTTTTTCTTCTTTAGAGTGCACTTGGTTTGGTGAACTCTTTTACAACATTTTATTCTTTTTAAAGAAGTAAATCTAATATATTTCTACTCCTTATTTCCCCATGGACTCAGATTGAACAATTGAGCCCATATGTTTCTCTACCTAATCTACTATCTGTTGGGATTAATCTGTCCAATAGATTTTATTCACTAGATATTACAACATAAATTTAAAAGCATACAAGTCAGGATTGAACAGTCTAGCTTGTTGCTAATCTATGGCATAAAAAAAAAGTTGCACATAGACATTATTTTACAGAAAATTAAATCAAAATGGAAGGCATAAGATATGAAAATTTAAAGCACTTCCTTCATCTTTTTTACAGCTATGTTTTGAATTTTGTTTGAGTTGTCTTTCCTTTGTCAACTGGTTCATATTTTGAGCTAATTGGAACCAAATTTATATCTTTTTTGACTCAGAATTTGAAAAATATTTGAGTCATTCTCTTTGGAAACTCAGGTTCAAATTTTGAGCTTGTTTGAACCTTTAATTTCTATCCTAAAATATCTACTAATAAGCCAAGATTAAACAGTTTGGCAAATCAAATTCACTATCCTATCAGTGGAAAATTTAAAACTAATTAGTCAAGATTAGGCTATCTGACTAACTAGAAGTGTGTTCTTTAGGAGTGGCATTTGAGATTGCACAGTTTCAGATTTGTTTCTCTTTTTGGTATGGGGCTGTACCTTTCTTGTTTTTACAATCTGCCCTCTTTTCTTTCTTTATTTGTTTCTTTATTTTTGATTTTTACAACTTTGAATGCAATGATGGGTGAAGTATTTATAATGAGAAAAAGATAAAAGGCTTTCAGAACATAACATGGATCAAGAGAAGTAATGCTTAAGAATCCTGACATTGACAGGACCCCCAAACAATTCTGCTCCATTCAACTCTTGCAAGAAATAGGCATTATTACCAGCAGCTGAATGAATAGAGTAAGGGCCAAGCCATAAGTTGTCAAATTTTCCATGCTTGCCCTTGTATTCCCTCCTTGAGTCCCACTTCAAAACTTTGTCCCCAATATTGAAATTGCTAGCCTTTGTTCTTTTGTCAAAAATATTTCTAATGTTTTTCTACTTCTGCAATGCTTTGTTATAAACCTCCTCTTTGTTTTGTTGAAGATGAATGGTCTGATTTATTCTTCTGATCATGTCATTATCTTCAGTTTGCGACTCTTGAATCAAATTCATCAAAGGTACACCAAGGTTGGTTGGAAAAATTGCATCAGTACCATACATAAGCTGGAAAGGTAACATACCAATAGATTTCTTCAAAGTCAATCTCTCAGCCCAAAGTGCATGAACTGGCTTTGTATGCCAAGACTTTTTGTTGTCCTCCAACAGTTTCTTGATTATGTTCACTAAGCCCTTGCTTGAGGATTATACAAGTCCATTACCTTGAGGGTAATAGGCTGTGGAATGCCATAATGTTATCTGATATCTGTGATAGAATTCAACCATCTTCTTTGATCCAAATGTTGCTGCATTATCAGTGATGATCTTGGTAGGATAGCAAAATCTAGAGATAATTTTAGTCTCCATGAATTTTATAATAATAGAATCATTGGCCTATCTACAAGGTATGGCTTCTATCCACTTAGTGAAATAGTCTGTGGCAGTGAGAATCCATCTATGCTAAGCAGAAGATGGTGGATGGATTTCTCCTATGAATTCAAGTCCCCACTATTGAAAAGGAGCTTCAACAGTGATTGGATGCAGAGGTAGGGGTAGCAATTTTATTTTTCCTTCAAAAAGTTGACATTTATGACAAGCAATGATCATCTTGTGTATATCAGGAGAGAGATTAGGCCAATAGAAACCAACCCTCAAATTTTTGTTGGTTGTTGTCTTCCAGTACAAATGACCTCCACACTCTCCTTCATGGAACTAGTGCTTAACCTTCTCTGCATCATACTCAGGCAAACATTTAAGCAATACACCACTTGCATTTTTCCAATAAAGACATCTATCTATAATGCAATAGTTTACAGATTTTAACTTTAGGAACCTTGCCTTTGTTTTTGTCAAACCAGGAGGTGTATTTAAATTAAGAAAAACATAAATAATATCAGCATACCAAGAGGAATTCATAAAATGGTCTTCAACAATGGGAGTCAAGAATCCTTCTTGTTCATCCAAAGAATCAATCATATTTATTTCAAGAACTTCAAAATTTGATTCAGCCATTAATCTAGCTAAACCTTGGCCTTTGATAAGTTTAGTGGGTTTTATCTCTAAATCATATTCAAGGATAACAACAATCCACTTACCTCTCTTACCATCTGGGTCCTGTGTTAGAATGTCTTTAACAACTGAGTCTGGGACAAAGGCAATGATGTGTGAGTGAAGGATGTATACTCTGAAGTCTTTCAAAGCTTTAACCAAAGAAAAAGCTTGCTTCTCCATAATGTTATACTTTAGAGGGGCATCCCTCAATGCCTTTCTAAAGAATGCAATAGGTTTCTCTTTTCCTTGTGGATTTTTCTATAAAAGGACAGTAGCTATGGTATGTTCTGATGCAAATGAAAAAATATAAAAATCTTTTGAAAAATCAAGACTTATTAGAACCGGTGTTTTGGTTAATGCTTGTTTCACCAGCTCAAAGGAATTCTTTGATTCCAAGGTCCATTTTACCCCTTGCTCCTTCTTCAACATGTTTGTTATATTCCTAAGGAGCTCAGCTAAGTTGGGTATGAACCTTCTCAAAAAGTTAATCTTTCCAATGAAAGATTGCAACTCCTTGATGTTTCGAGGATGAGAGATTTGCAATATGGCCTCAATCCTCTTTGGATCTATCTTAATACCCTCTTCTGAGATAATGGCCCAAGAAGTTTACCTTCTTGGAGCCCAAATAGTGTTTTCTTAGGGGTTCAAAGATATCCCAAAATTTCTACATTTCTCGAAAACTTTTCTTAAATGTGCTAAGTGCTCTTCATCTGTTTTTGAAAACATGGTAACATCATCAAGGTATATAATGATGAAGAAGCCCAGTTCTTTCGAGAATGCTATGTCCATGGCTCTCTGAAAAGTTTCTCCAACATTCATTAGACCAAAGGGCATTTTCACATACATGAAAGTACCCCATGGTGTAGTAAATATTGTCTTTAATTGATTAGCAGGGTGAACTTAGATCTCATTGTACCCTGAGTAGCCATCAAGCAAAGAAATTCTTCTAGACCCTACCACCCTTTGTAAAATATGATCCATCTTAGGTAAAGGGTAGTTGTCTTTTAATGAAGCTTTAATTAAGTCTCTAAAGTCTATTCAAAGCCTGATCTCTCCAGTTTTCTTCCTAACTGACACCAGATTAGACACCCACTCAGAGTATCTAATAGGGACAATAATACCAGCTTCATACATTTTCCTGATCTCCTTCTCAACCAAAGGCAGCTGAACAGGGTTTATTCTGCAGAGTTTCTGTTTGAATGGTTTTTGGTTTTCTTTGAGAGGGATTTTGTGTTGTATTATTTCAATGTTATAGGATTTAAGATCTTCGTAACTCCATGCCAAAACATCAGAAAACTCTTTAAACAACTCTATGTATTTGTGTTTAATGTGAGCTGGTAATGTTTTATACAGTTTAATAATTTTCGGTTTAAGTTTACTGCCTATATTGCATTCTTCCACTTTAGTCTCTACAGGTTCTAGTTTTGGCTTCCAGGCCACATCGTTAAAATCAAACAACTCTTTTAAAAGTGCCAGACCCTTTGGAAAACTTTCATCTTTGGACTGCAGGGTTTCTAACTCTTCTGTTTCTAATTCTGCAGTCAGTTCTGTTTTGTTTTGAAGTTTGCTTGACAGTAGATTAATATTAACAAATTCAAGAGATGGTTCTTCTTCAACAAGAAAATTTTCTTCACTGCAGTCTGTCTCATAATCTGAGTCCAAACTATGTAGTTTGAATTCATTTCTAAATTGCATGAAGTCTTCTATTTGTTTGTCCCCGTCGAACACTTGCCAGTATTTTTCGTTATCAGGAATGGCTGGCCTAAATTTTATTTGAGTTGTGCAATCTTTGGTTCCATATGGTGTTAAGCATGTTCTAGCTGCAAAGGCTAAATTGTGGGCCGCAATATTTCTTTTCCTCGAGACAAAAATTATCTGGTATTCCTCAAAAGTTTTTAAAAGGTCCATGACATCGTTTTGATACGCCCTAAGTCTTGGGTGATTTGCATTGTATTCTCCATTGACTTGCCTAATGACTAACTCTGAATCCCCACACACATTGATTCTCTTGGCTCCTAACTTTTTCAACAAACACAAGCCTAGAAGCAGGGATTCATATTCCACTATGTTATTGGAACACCATAAGTTTAATCGACAGGAAAGGCTTTCTGTGTGGTTATTCTCAGTGTTTCATATTCGGACACCTGAACCAGCGTTGGTCTTAGTGCAAGACCCATCGAAGTGCATACTCCATAGAGGACTAGTCTCGAGTTCGACAGCTCGGTCACTATCCTCCTCAAAAAGCGTGCTTTCGGTTTGTTCCTGGAGGTCAGCACACTATTGAACTTGTTTTAACTCCTCAAATTTTTTATTGGGTTGAGGACTGCTTTCTTGACTCTCAATTTTTAAAATCAAAGGACGCATGATTTGTAGCTCAAGACCTGTGTTTTTTTTGCTAGAGTTTACAAGTTCAGCAAACTGTTCTGACACTCCTACGTTATCTTCTTCCTCCTCTCTATCTGTCATTAATATTGTTAAAGTGACTTGTTCACTAAGTGTTTCATCATTAAACATAATAAAATAATCAAGGCCCGTATTTGCAGAATAAAGAGGAGAGTTTTGGGGTCTGTCTTTACTTGTAACTGTGTATTGCATATGAGACTCCCTCTAAAGTCTTCTAGTCTGATTGAAAATAGGGATAGTTGCATAGGTCATGTCCATCTGCATAGTTCCTTATAACTTAGCTCCCCAAGACCTAGATAATAGCATTCCATACTTTGGGGCACATCAGCCAAAACAATATCCATGACTAGGCATTTGGCTGGAATTTGTGCCAAGTTAACGCAGAGGTCTTTGATTAATCCTAAACATTTTACTCTTCTTTAGTCAAAGGATTAAAGGTCTTTGTAAGGTCTAGTTATTTCTATACCAAGGCTCTCCATTACAGCTTTAGGCATTAAATTATGAGAAGCCCCGAAATCATGCATAGCGCTGTGCAAAATTTTGTCATGAACATTTAAACTTATATAAAAGGGAGGAACAAGTCCCTCTTGATATCTACCTTTAATCTTAGGACCAAAAATGAGCTCTGGCTAGTCATCATTAAGATCTATTGTGTCATTATTATCCTCAATATTTAAAGCCTTCAAAATTTGGGTCCTATATACATTCTGGGCAGCCAACTCAGTCAGGGGAACAAAGATTTTGATATTTGAAATTTCCTGCTCTAGGCTGAAAGGAATTTGGTTTTTTGCAGAACTTGTCTTAGCCTTACTAGCTGCTAGTCTATCAGCAACATCAGCTTATTGATTTGTTCTATTTACATTTGAAAAAATGGTCTTAACAGGAGTACTAGCTGAAGTGTTAGTACTACTAATGTCCGCACTTTTTTTTTCATTATTTTGAGTGCCTTTCTCTCTACCTTTACCAGAATTCACAGCTACTATTTTTTCCTTCTGTTTGAAAACTTTAGGCTTGGTTGGAGTGTTGTTTTGTGAATATTTTTCAGAGGTTTTGGTGTTGGGAGTTTTTTGACTGGTTTTCCTTCTAAGGTCATATTCTCTTTGATATTCTATGATGACATTTTCCATGTCTTGATAATAACTTTCATCATCATCTATTTTGTCATCATAAGGGCTATAAAGACCTTGTTTTCTATCATAACGGATCTCAAATTCATCATTATCTACCCTCAGTATGTTGATATCATCTTCCTTTGTTATCTCATCTATTTCCTCAACCTCACTTACATAGTTTTGATGAAAGGGAGGAGTGATCTGTTGATCATCTTCCCTAGGTATGTTTGGAGGTTGGTTCCTTCTAAAATTCTGATTTTGGTTATGGTTTCTATTTTGAGGAGTAGTTTGGTTTTTATTGGCGTGTGCTCTCTCAAGAATGCTTATTTTCTTCATCATCTCCTCCATAATTCTCTCCATATTTGAGTTGGAAGTAGAGGGTGTAGATTCCTCTCTAAAGGACACTCTCTTTTCACTTTTCATTCTTGATCTCTTCTCCATCAAGTTGACTTCCACAGCAAGAGCACCATTTTTCATCTCTTCAAGAGTTGCAAGATCTCTTTCTCTCAGCTGATAGGCCATCTCAGGGTCAAACCCTTCAGGAAAATTGTTTAAATCTAAGCCTTGTGGAGGTTTTAGTAAGCTTGTACACTTTCCCCAGTGGTTCTATGGAGGTTCTTGTAATCAGAAAGGACTTGGAGAGGATTCTTCTTTACTTCCCATTTGTTTAATAATGTCTGATGGAAGGCTTGGAGATCATTGATACTATGGGGGGTTAAGCCTTTAAACCATTTTCTACCTTCCCCTCCTAAGCTTTGAGCAAATAATCTAAGCTTGACAGAATCATCATCAATTTCATTTCTTTCAAAGTAGTCATTCATCTTATCCACATGTTGTGATGCAGTTGTAGCATTGCTAGCATCATATAATGGAATTTTGGACTGATAGTCCTGTGGAAGATTGACTGATGGTACAGGAAGGACTAAGGGAGCATACCATGCAGCCATGGTAGGAGGTGGAGGTGGATTAACAAGAGGGAAAGTGGGTTGGAATGGAGTGGTTTGGGAAATGAATGGAGGATGAAGGGATGTGGATGGAACAGGAATAGATTGTTGAGCTGATCTTGGATGAGAGACACCTAAATTGTGAAGGGAATTTAAATCAGGAGGTGTTGTTTCTCTACTACCAGGATGTTCACTTGTTTCAGGAGATGAAAGTGAAGACTCAAAATCTAGCTAAGTTATATCATCAAATGACCTAGTTCTAAAGGGATTTACGAAGTCAAATTGTGATTTTTGTAGAGCTAAAATATTTTCAGGAACTGAATTAGCTCTCAAGGGTGATCTGAAAACAGTTGATAATTTAATCCTAGGAGACTTACTTAGGATAATTTCTGGGTTATCAACTATCTCAAGTGGATCAGGGTCAGGATAGGCTCTAGTGTGAATCTTTCTAGGAGCCACTATGCTGTGTTTTTTCAAACCCAAATAAACAAGAAAAATCCAACCAGGTATGACAGTCTTTAAAAGGTCAACTAATCTATTTGCACAAATTTTAATCCTACAGTACTCTAATTGATTTTTAAAGATATTACAATGATAAGGGTTCTTCCCACTGGAGTCTTAAGGTCTGTTGGGGATTTTTGGAGTCGCCAAGTGGAATTTTTTAGCTCCTAAGGAGGTAAAAGGTTTTATGGTCCACCACCATGTTTATTGGATACCAATATGAAATATTTTTGGGTTTTCTGAGTTATTTTTCAGTTGTGTGGTTTCTAAGAATGTCCTAACTCTGTTTCAAGACTTAGCTACGGTTATGAGACAAAGATAGTCTACTCTTATGGCTAAGCTGGCTGATTTTTCAAGGTTTATACGACTCTTATAAGAATCCTATGTTTTGCCTAGTTTGTCACTGATTCAGACAAGCTTCATCATGATTACCATTTCTTAGTAGTGCTTGAAAAGGCTGCTTCTCACTCACTAAACAATGTTTGTATGAAATTTTAAGGGGAGCCAGAGATTTTGGGTTCAGTTCCCCAGCGGAGTCACCAGAAATGTTAGAAACCTGTAATCAGCAAAGATTGGCAAAGTCTGACTGTAGGGAAAAAATTATTTCAACCACTTTGGGATTCTAAGATCTAGCCCTCCTGAATCCGGAGAGGGATCTCTCCAATAAGTGCAAAGATTGGGTTTATCTTTAAGGTTTTGGGTAATGATATTACGCTAGTTATGAAGGCCGAGGGTTTTGTTTTGTTTTTGTATGGTTGAGCATGAAAATATCTTGAGGGAAAGTCCTAAATGGAAAGAGTTCCAAAGGTGAGAAGTTGCAAGTAATCAGAGTAAGCTTTGGACAGAAACATAGATGATTGCAGGTTTTAGTCCATTGGGCTATGGAGTCATAATAGGGTTTAATTGAAACAATAAGGGGCAAGAGTGGTCCATGGGGCAAGTCATCTATGTATAAGGATATCTTTAAAGTTTGATTTATGGAATGAAATGAGACAAAAAGAAGGGGAATTAAACAGATGAAGAGAAAAGAGTAGCCTAGGATCTGGTAAGTACTTTGAAACTAGCCAACCTTTGATACACTTTCAATAGAAAACATGTAAAGACAAAGGGAAACTTGAAGGCAACTGTTGGAGTAGAAAATAGCGGACTAGGCTCACCACAAATATTCTCCTAGCTCTGCTCTACTTGGTAAATTTCAAGACAAACACAAAGATAACAAAGAATGGCCTAAGATCTGGTAAGTACTTTCAAACTATCCATCTTTTAACACATTCCAAGGGAAACTTTCAGACAGTATTTTGGGATAAAACTAGGACCAGGGCCGTTACACTGAAAATTGGCATCCTGACATTCGGCCATGTGTATGAGCTCATTATTACGCATACTTCTCCCTTTTTCAAGTCTAACATATCATTTCCTCATATCAAGCCTTGAAAATCAGAAAAAATTCCTAAAAGTCTCCTAAACTTTGGTGTCGCACTTTCTAGCTATCTTGCCTGCGGTACCGCACCCAATGTTCAGCTTTCCTACGTTCCTGAATGCAATTTATCTTTTTTATAGGTGCGGACCCCTGTAAGATTAAAAAGGCGCAATTAAATCCCAAAAGGCTCAATTAAAGTAAATTATGGAAGCTTCTAGAATGGATCTTGTGGTGGTAGAACCGCTCTTGTGAGGTGCATGAATCCCTTACCTTATGGAGCTAACCCCTTGATGTGAGGAGCTTATCCCTTTGAAGGAGGATTCTATCCCTTCATACTTGGAACATAAAACCTCCTCTTTTCCACTATAAAAAGAGGCATTGGGTAGCCTCAAAGGGAGTTCAAGCTTTTAGAATATTTGAAGTTAAGTGCAGTTGAGATTTAGACTCAGTTAACTAAGACTTTTGTGAGGAGATATTACATATCTCTATTTGTCTTGGTTGGAGGAGTGCAAAGCTTATCAAAGTAAAGGAGACTCCTGCTTCGGACCCCAGAAAGTCCTGTGCAACATCAAGGCTCAGGTTGTAAGGATTTTCTTCTTTTGAAATTAATACAAATATACTCATTTTTCTCAATAAGCTTTCAATCAATTGTTTATTTCATAGATTCCTTGATCACTATGATAAGCATGGTTTATGATGATTTCTATACAGGTGCTATGTAATATTTTTTCTGTTTGTGACTGCAGGTTTACAAGCGAAACTCCTTCAAGCGTGCGAGGGATAACAACAACTTCAAACAAGCACTGGAAAAACGGTAAGTCTTTTACACCTATATAGAGCTTTTCATAGATCATATATGCTTAGAGAAAGATTAGTCTATTTGGCTATTTATTGCTAGATACTTTTAGTACTAGGGAGATCGGTCTTGTCCGCAAGACGAATTAATCCATACAACAAATTGGCGACTCTGCTGGGGAAAGAACTTGTTGTTTTTGGTTCTCTTTTATTTTGATTTGAGGAAATGTTTTTCATGGTTTTTGATTGATTGACATCTGCCTAGGTAGCTTAGGTTTTCTCTGTTTTTGAAAATTTTGAAATCCTTTAAGTTTTTCTCTAGTTTTTCCTGGGACCGCACTTTGCCTTGTTTTCACAGTGCGGGCAGTTTTGCACTTTTCCTGTGTAAACAGTGCGGGACCGCACCTGTGATATATTGGAGCCTGCAGACCCTGTTAAATTTTTTAAAAACTTCAGATTTCTTTCTTTATTTTATCTTGATTTTGATTTTTAGTTTTTTTTTTCTGCCCAGATTGATGATTTTTTCTGTCAAAAGCTTTCTGTTAATAAATCTCAGCAGTATTGGTGTTTTGATGATTTTCTAGAAGTTTTGCGTTTTGGATTTCTTTTCACTTGGTCTTTGTAGCGATTTGAAGCATTTGACACTTAGAAGTACCTCAGATTACCGTGATATTTTTGGTCTTTTTGCTGGATCTGACCTGATTGTGAAATCATCCTTTATTGAGAAATAGAGTTACCTGTTTCTTTGAAAATCTTCGAAAAGAAACTTTGTTATTGGTTTTTGAATTTCATTTTTTAATAAAAACATAATTGAGTGTTTTGATATGTTTGTTATTCTGGATGAATAGATCCTTAGTTTGTTGAACAACTAAGTAAAAAAATTCTTAAAAAAAAAATCTTAAAGCTTTTATTCATTTAGATTATTAAAGTTTGTAGTTTTGAGTGCTATTAAACTTTGTAGATCTCGAAATTAGTTTGTAGTTTTGAGTGCTTTTAAAATTTCTAGATCTCTTTTGAAGGAAAATTGTTTTGTAGCTTCAAGTTTTTGGAAAGTAAATGGATTTTTATTGTGAGCTTTGATCATTTGTTGGAAAAGACAAAAATATTTTCTTTCAAAGTATTCTTTATGTTTAAAGAAGGAATTGTTTATTAAAGAGTTGCATTCTCTAACTTTTCCTTAATTAGAATTTCATTGAAAGAAAACAATCTGATTATCATTTTTAGGTGAATTTTTAGTGTCTTTTGGAAATCGAGTCTTCACACCATCAGAGTTTCATTTCCACACCCATTGACTTAAGAAAAAACTCTTAAAAGTAACGCTTAATTAAAATTCATCTAGCAATATTTTTATTTTCTAGGGCTCTTATCACCAACATAGCTTAGGCTAGTATCTTGGAGTAGGGAGTAGTTAACTCTCCAAGGTAGTAAAAACAAACAAGTAGACAAATATTGCGGTAGGAGATAAATCCAATTGTAATTTGTATAATCTGGGAAGATTCTCTTAAAGAAGTCAATCACGAGATCATGTCCGAACTTTTTGGACAATCAATTCTGTTTCATTGGGGAAGATAGAAGATTTTTCACGTATTACAAATGGTAAACCTCGGATTAACCATTTTCGAGGAGCTTGGGGTCACTTGTCGGTAAACCTCGGATTAACCATGTCAAGGAGCCTTCAAGGGGATTGAGCTTGCTACTCCGCCCTTGCGCGTGAAATCGGATCGTAGACAGTTCCCCCAGTTATATTTGTTACTGTTGGTAACCTTAGTGTCTATTATCTTAAGATTATTTCCTAAGGTGATGGTGAAGGAAAGATCTCATTGTACCTAGAGCAGACGTCGACTAGACTCACTTGGACTCTATGGGGGGTTCTCTTCACACGAGATGGTTTTGTGAGGAAAATTGTACCAGTCTGTTTCATTAAGAAGGTTTTCAGGGTAACTGTTCCAACCGCCCTTTTTGTGTTAAATTTCTACTAAGTTGGATTTCATCACCAACTAGTGTTTTTAGTACGGAAAGTTACTGTTTGTGTGTGTTTTGAACTCTTAGATTTTTAAGCGTGTGATTCAGCTGTTTGTTTCTTTAGAGACTTTAGGTGTTTTCATTGAAATTTTCTTTGTTTGTGTGTTATTAGTTAATATTTAATTGTGGTAGAATTGCCGAGACAATCCCGGAGACTACAAAGGAAACCCCCTGAATATTTACCAAGTCAGCTTGAAGGGCTTCGTGCTCTGGTATCATCCAGTAGTGGTAGTATTAGATCAATAGAAATTGGAAGTTCATCCATAGCTGTCCATCCTGATCATCAAATACCTACAACATAATACATTCAAGAACCGATTTCAGTTTCTGAAGTTACTGGTAGTATTCCTGCTTCCAGTGAGCTGGCTGACGAACTTGAAATCTCTGAACCTGAAACTGAACCTTATATTTTGGAAACATCCTCAGGATTTATTTCACCAACTTCTAGTGATCTTGGTTCACCTAGGGTAAGAAATATTGTCACTGACGATCTTCCAGCTGGTCTTATTTCGATTGAAGAGCTTACTAATCCAGATAAAGATATATCTCTTAGGGAGTGTGAATCTATTTTCTACAACCCTATTTGAACTCGTTCTTAGTATCTATCCTTAACAAAATTTTTAGAGAATCTGGGTCTTTCTTTTTCTCCACCTCGAGTTCCATTTCATCCTACACCCAGAGGTTACTATCTGCCATCCATTATGGCCGAAGAGTCATCCATGTTTTCCCAGACACCGGAATCATTTTTACACGGTGGTCCTTCTGTTCCTTCAGGATATCAGGCTCTGTCTGGTACTTTCTCGGGAGTAGCTCCTCAACCCATCGAACAAATGTTGTCATTTGGTAATAGTGGTGTTAAAACTGAAACGTCGAACACAACACAAATATATATGATGTCTGGTAATATTCTGAATCCTCAACCTCAAGGTAGTTAGTTACCGCCTGGAGGGGCAATACAGGGAAATCCGTTACTGCCTGGGGGGCAACCTTAAGGTAGTCAATTACCGCCTGGGGGGCAACCTTCAGGTAGTTAGTTACCGCCTGGGGGGCAATCTTCAAGAAGTCAGTTACTGCCTGGGGGGTAACCTCAAGGTAAATTTTTCCCAGGACAAACTGTGGAATCATATTATTTTGGGGGAAAACCCCAAGGACAGTACACACCTCAAGGGTATCAACCTTCAGGACAATATATGCCCCAAGTTCAACCCCAAACTCAATATGCTCCTCAGGGTCCTTATCAACCCCAACTTTAGTATGCGCCTCAGGGTTATCAACCTCAAGGTCAGTACCCAATTCAAGGTTTCCAACAGCCTTCTGGTCAGCCATCTATTCAGGGAGCCAGAAATGTACCACTTACTTATCAACCCTACGTTCAACCAGGTTATGGTCCTTACGTTCAACCTTCTGTGAGACAATACCCCGGAATGAATATGGTGTGGGATCCGTCCCAATATCAACAGCCTATGCAGCCTAATGTATAGTTGCCTTATCAGCCTGGACATCCTTTAATTTCTAGTCCAACTCAGCAACCTGTCCAGCCTACTATTCAAATTCCTGCACCTGGTCCTATTCAACAGGCTAGTCCTAGTTCACCTAAGACACCGCCTCAAACTGCTGCAACAGCTGCTACGTCTGTTCAACCTGTAACACCTGTTTCTAGAGTATCTGTAACCCCGAGTTCATCTATCCCTGCATCCGTGCAAATCCCTCAAGTCTTTGTACCCCAATCAGGATCTTCGGTTCAAACTTCGGTTCAGATGCCTACGAGACAAGCCAGTACAAGTACAGTTGTCACAAGTCAACCGCAATTCACATATCAACCATACCAGGGACAACCACAATTCGGTCCCTATACACAAAATCCAAACTATCAGTATCAACTGTACCCTAGCTATACTTATCAATAGCCTCAACAACCCCAGTTCGGTCTGATTAATCCTGGTTTTCCCAAAGGTTATACAATTCCTAATGCTAATCTAATTCCTAGTTATCCTGGGTATCCACCTCCTAGAACTGCTTTGGCTACTCAAGGTTTTCGTGACCCTAACCGTCAGTTACCATTTATCGCAACTTTGGATTTACCTAATTTGACGCGCCTTATAACTGATCCAATTTTCTATTATCAGTACTGGACGCCAATGCCGCATAAGTTTCCTAGTGATATACCAAAATTCGAATGTAAGTCAGGAGAGGATCCATCAAATCACATCATGACTTATCACCTTTGGTGTGCATCTAATTCAATCATTTATGATTCAATTCGCTTACGTCTTTTCCAAAGAACTCTTATTGGTCTTGCAGCCAAATGGTACATTGAGTTACCACGAGGCTCATTTCATAATTTCAGTCAGTTAGCAACTACCTTCTTGACTCATTTTCAGTTGCCAGTCAGATACGACAATGGCACGGAATTATTAACTTCGCTGAAACAATCCACGTCTACGTATATTTCTGATCATATTCATGAATGGCGATGTAGGAGACGTTTGGTGAAATTTTATATTCCGGATCAAATTTTGGCAGAATGGTTTGTTAAATCATTGCTACCCAAGATTACTGAAGATGTAGCTAAGGCTGGTGTTGTTACTGAAGAACAAGTAATTGCTCAAGCTCAGTACCTTGACCTCGTTTACACGCAGTCAGGTACATTACATGAAAAAATCCCAGACCTTCCGAAACAAGGTCAAATAGCTGCTGCTCCTTCAGGGTCTCATGCCGCTGACGGTATGATTGGTACGGTCAATACTAAAAGTAAGAATAAATCTTCAAATAATTCTTCTCCAATTATAACTTTACTTGATTCCCCGAAAGGAGAATCTTCCCCCGAAGTTTCTGCCAATATTCATGTTGTGGAGACATCTA
The DNA here is from genome assembly GCA_034641835.2 of Pinus albicaulis. Lineage (NCBI taxonomy): Eukaryota > Viridiplantae > Streptophyta > Pinopsida > Pinales > Pinaceae > Pinus > Pinus albicaulis. The sequence goes on from CM076581.1 coordinate 257,101,931, forward strand.
CAGCTAAATCTAAATCCGGTAGCAAAAAGAAAGTGAAGAATAAAAACAAAAAGAATTTGAAAGAAAAAAATGATAAAAATGAATCCAATGACGAAAAACGTAAACCATGTTATCCTTGTTACATTTGTGACGAAGATCATTTTACTAAGGAATGCCCACATCGGGCTGAGGTTGCAAAATTCGTCAAAGGTTCACAACCTGTTGTCTTGAAGGATCCCTTTCCAACTCAAGATAGTAATATGGTTGGTTCTACCTCGACTGCTTTAGAACAACCCATTTTGATGATGTCTCATGTAAGGATTGTGACGCGATCACAAGATTATGGTACTAAGAATCCCGTTGATAGTAAAGAAGCAGAATATTCTAATGCAAATACATCAACTACACCTCCTCCTATTTTTGGTCCGCTACAAATCGAGAAACCAAATCCAGACTTAATAATCAAACTGCCTGCTAAAGGTGTTCTTCGTAATTCATCTTTCAATCCACATGCGAGATCTGCTCAGAATTACAACATTGTTGAGGACTTAGCTATTTCTGCTTCAGCGATGTCGGCTTTCGAAGTGCTGCAATCATGCCCAGCACAGCGTAAATTGCTTTTGTCTTCCATAGGAGCTGTTGATATTCAGTATTCTAATCTTATAATCTTTGATCTAGAAAATAGTACCGTCGCCTACCTCACCAAATGGCTTTCCAGATTCCGGTGACAGTAAAAAACAGATCGATCTATCAGAATGTGATTAATGAGGGAGCTTCAACATGTATTATGTCGATTCAGTGTTGGAAATCACTTGGTTCTCCTACACTGAACCAATCTCCGATGATTATTAAGGCTTTTGATGGTTGAGGTTTCCACCCTTTCGTAATTTTGCAGGATTTACCCATAGGGGTTGAAGGTAAAATCGTAAATCTAGATGTGGAAGTGGTTGATGCCCCTCTTGATTACAACCTTCTTCTGGGTCGTAGTTGGTCTTACGCTATGACTGTTGTTTTTTCTTCGGTCTTCCGACTCATAAAATTTCCATATCAAGGAAGGATCGTTATAATAGATCAGTTAACTTATTTTTCTTCTGAACCAGCCTCTACAGAAACAATCCAGCATGTTGGTAAAGTGGCTATCCTATACAAGGATGTTGGAGTAGGTTTTCTTAAAGATTCTGGTTTGCTAGGAACTTTTTCCATTCCTCCTTCTAACGTATCACCTTCTGTTGCAACTATTCATATGATTTTGTCAGACTCTGTTATGTTTTATGATCCTTGGATCATACCTTCCGAATTTGAGTTAGATTCAATTGATGGCATGATGCCTTTGAGTCCATTTGAACTTGCATATCAGGCTGTACAGTCATTTTCCGACCCCTCTTCAACCGAAATTGATCCAGTGAATGGGATCCATGAGGAATCACTTTCTATATCTAGCTCAGCCACAATGTCATTTATTGAACTTGTTCATTCTGATGAGCAGATTCGTGAATTATTTTCTGTTGACGATTTACCATGGGAAGATCTACATCACTGATCTTCGTTTTTACCTGGAATAGATCATTTTGAAGATGATTTCACTTCAATTTTTACTGCTAAATATGTCAAAGAACCACAAAATCCATTGAAAAATCTTGATTCTGAGTTAAATTTGGAAAATATTTCTCGAACGATTCCAATTGACATTTCAGTAAAACCTAGAATAATTGAAAACATTCATATAGGTGCTTCCTATACTGAAGAAGAAATTCAAACTTATAAAGCCCTATTTCAAGAATTCCATGCTGTGTTTGCCTGGTCCTATGAAGAAATGCCAGGAATTGATCTGTCAATTGTCATAATGAAATTAAGACTTACCCAGATTCCAAACCCATCCATCAACATATACGTCAAATGCATCCTAGAAAAGCTGCTGTTATCAAAGCAGAGGTTGAAAAATTACTTCATGCAGGTTTCATTTATCTGATTCCCTTAACGGATTGGGTATCTAATATTGTTCCTGTGACTAAAAAACAAGGAACGATATGAGTATGTATCGATTATAGGGATATCAATCGAGCTTGTCCTAAAGACAATTATCCAACTCCCTATATCGATCAAATAATCGATGATTGTGCTGGCAGTGAAATTTTTTCCTTTATGGACAAATTTTCAGGGTATAATCAAATAAACATACTTCCTGTTGATCAACTGAAAACAGCTTTTATTTTTCCATGGGGGACATTTGCTTACTGCAAACTACCCTTTGGACTGAAGAACGCTGGAGAAACTTTTCAAAGGGCGATGTCTTATGCATTTCATGACATTAATCACATTGTGCAACCGTATCTCGATGATTTACCTGCTCATTCATCACGTAGGGCTGATCATCTCACACATTTACGTGCTATCTTTATGAGATGTCGGCATTATCGAATTCGTCTGAATCCACACAAATGTGTTTTTTGTGTTGAGTCGAGTCGTTTACTGGGATTTTTTGTCTCGAAAGCAGGTATTCGCGTTGATCCGTCGAAGGTCGAAGCTATTGTCAAATTACCTCCTCCTTCAAATTTACACCAACTCCAAAGTTTGCAGGGGAAAGAAAATTTTTTACGTCGATTTATTCCTAAGTACGTCGAGCTTACAAAAGGTTTTACCCGGTTGCTAAAACAGAACATTCCATTCTTTTGGGATGAGATCGCTAATCGATCTTTTGATTCACTTAAACACGCGTTGACCCATGCACCGTTATTGCATCCTCCCAACTACAACCAGGATTACATTTTTTACCTTGCTTCTTCTCATTCCACTATTGGGATGGTGTTAGTTTAGGAAGATGAATCTCATACTGAACATGTGATTTACTATCTTAGTCGAAATTTGCATCCGACTGAGATTAAGTATACCCATGTGGAGAAATTGGCTTTGGCAACTGTTCAAGCTGTCCAACGATTTAGACATTACATATTGTTATGCAAAACTATGATAATTTCTGATTGCAACCCTATCATGTACATTTTGACTAAAAAATTGCTAGGGGGCAAGTATTCCAAATGGATAGTCATCCTGTAGGAATTTTCCTTGGAGTTTGAAAAATCCAAGGCGAAGAAATCCTTGGTCTTTGCGGAACTAATGTGTGATTTCCCCTCTACTGATACTGAAACTGTGGCAGAGCAGCCCATTGCAGACGAATCTCTATTTCTTATCAGTACTCTGGATCCATGGTATGGAGATATTATCGTTTATCTCCAAACCCAATCTTTTAGGCCTGAAATCTCGCAATCTTAGCGATGGAAAATATGTTTCCAATCCCAATAGTATAATATTATTGGTGATATAATTTATCGTCGTGGAGCGGATTCTGTTTTCCGACGCTGTCTTATTCATGAAGAAGCTGAAAAGGTTTTAAATGCCTGCCATTCTAGAGCATGTGGCGGTCATATGTCTATGTATGCCACAACCCAAAATATATTGCGCGCTGGTTATTTCTGGCCGTTGTTATTCAAAGATTGTATTTATGCAGTCCGAAAATGCCACAATTGTCAACTTTTTGATCGTAAGATGCACACGCCACCCGCACCTCTCCATCCCATAATTGCTGTTGGTCCTTTCGCAAAATGTGGTATCGATTTTATTACATGTAACCCTTACTCAGCCGGGGGGCATGCCTATATTATATTAGCAGTAGATTATTTTACTAAGTGGGCCAAGGTGATGCCTACATTTTCGGCTGACAGCAAGACTGCTACAACTTTTGTATTTAATCACATAATTGGTAGGTTTTGTGTTCCTCAAGCCATTATTACTGATCATGGAAGCCATTTTCGGAACATCATGATGACTGAACTGACAGAACAGCTTGGCCTGCGCCACGATAGTTCCACTCCATATTATCCACAAGCCAATGGTCTGGTCGAAGCCATAAATAAAGTTTTAGTCACCATGATCAGATGAATTATTGGTATTCACAAGAAGAATTGGCATTCCATGTTATTTTCAGCACTTTGGGCATATCGAACCTCAGTAAAAACATCAACTGGTTTCACTCCCTTTCAACTCGTTTATGGTTTGAAAGTTGTGCTGCCGATTGAATGAAAAATTCCATCTTTGAAATTAGCCATAGAGTTACTCCCAGCTACGTCTGAAGAGGAGAAACATTTTTTTTACTTGGCTCAATTGGATGAAAATCGGAGAAACGTTGCAATAGCAAACGAGGTTCATGTCAAAAGAGTAAAAGCTCAGTATGATAGAAGTGTTACCCCTCAAAATTTTTCAGAAGGAGACCTAGTCTTAGTTTATGATCAAGCCAATGATAAGCTAGGAGCTTCGAAATTCGTGCCCATGTGGCATGGTCCTTTTATTTTTAAGCGAAATTTGGCAAAAGGGGCCTATGAGCTAATAGATTTTGATGGTATCCCTTTAGATAAGCCCATAAATGGGTTATATCTGAAGCGATATTATGCTTAAACCTGGTGTGGAGATATTTTATCTTTTAGGTTAGATTTATTTACTGCTGGTGTGTCTTAGATTAGAAAGGTGTGCCTAGTTTAGAAGTGTGTTTTATCACTATTCCTGCTTATCTGAGTTTTACTCTTGATATTGCAGATGTCGACGTCTCTTCAAACTTATATTGGTTTTGCTGATGGTGCTTGCCGTAGTACATGGAACATTTCTTCCGTAGCATGGGTTATCTATTCACCCTTTGACGAGTTAGTTTCCATGCATGGGGTAAGCCTTGGTCAAACAACGAATAACATTTCCGAGTATAGTGCAGTGATTGAGTTATTATCTGAGTCCATATCATTTGGGATTCAGAGTTTGATTGTGAGGTTGGATTTTGAACTTGTTGTATTATAGCTTAACAGGGTTTATGCCATTAGAAATCCAGTGTTGTTACGGTTATTTTTAAGAGTTCGTCTCTTGGAACGTGAATTTGACTACATTGAATATCAACATATTCCAAGAAATTTAAATACATTAGCAGACGTAGTTGCTTCTAGCATGATAAATTGACATTTACAGTGATCGAAACAGTAAAACAAACAACATTCATAAAATGTACGCAGATAGCCGGTAAATAGTGATATATATCATAGGATAGAAGTGTTTTAAAAAAATATACATCGTCTTCGATCATAGGTTGGAAACACCTTATGATCGGCAAATGATAACACAAAAAACAAAAAATATGAGTCTACAACACGATCATCCCATCACTGATGGTGATCACGATAAGAAACCACTGCCCGAGCCACCCTGCATAGGAACCTCCTAAAAGGTCCTAGAACACTAATCACGTATCTCTGTAATCTGGGTGGAATGTCATCTATGTCTGTCTCCGGAATATCTAGAGTCAAACGCTCTAAATGATGCTCTAAATCAGTCAAGATTTTTGCTGACTGGCCTGCTGGAGCTGGTGTGGCTGCAACTGGTTGTCTTCTTTCATAAGGTTGGAGATGGGTTGGTCACCGTGGGCCCACATCTGTATTCAAAAAAAAATTTGTTATTAATTTTCAAGAAAATTTAAAAATAAAAAAATTTAGAACTTAGAAACTATTGAAGAAAGATTTTTTACCTGATTCATCCCACTGTTCCCCTGCTGGGAGAGTCATCTCTCAGTCGCCGCGGAAATCTATCCTAGCATATGGAAAATCCTCTATGACAAAAATTTGGTGATCAGGCCAAAGAAAATATGAAGAAGGAAATCGAACAATCTCAGTGCCCTCAATACCGTGACGGGCCATCAGTGCAGACCAACGAACCATCCTAGGTTCTCTAAGTCAATTCGCATCAACAGGGATACTCTATGGAGCTAGCATCAGATTCCTCTCTAGAGCAAAGGAGATGACGATGGATCCATATCCAAAGTTATTCAGTTTCCCATTTTTCTCTCTAGTTAGTTGGCCTTTTATATTAGCCAACACAGCGTCACACCAGTTGAAAATGGTGTCGTGAAAACAGTCCACAACAATGTGCATCTGAGAACCGATAGCTACATGAAATTTTGCACTCCCGCACAGCCTAGTAACAGTAAATGCAATAACTTTCAGCTCGGGACGGATGATAGTTTTTATATCAATCTGTTTGTCCCTAGGGTCTACTTCATCATTACAGAATGCTTGCCGAAGACTAGCGACAATCTGGCCACCTAGCCTAGTCCCAAACAAGGAGAGTTGTTCACCCCTCTTGGACAAACCAATCAGAAAATAAATGTCCTCTAGCTCGATTTCAAGCTGGTGGACGCCAATAATGAAACACTGGTCCTGCACGTTCCACCTGTTTACCAGCCATGTCAGGAGCTCTACCTGTGCTCTCATGCCTTGGATGGCCCAGAATTTATATAAACTGCACGCTCTTAATGCTTGCATTGTGGGCATATGGAGCATTGCAGCGTCATCCATGTCCTCGTGTTCACATTCTCTCCAAATCAACATCTTGTTAATCCTACAATACATAAAAAGATAGATTAGAACAATCTAATTTGAAAAATTTTGGGCGGCAAAAGAGAAATTTGAGTTTCAAATTTAAATGCACGGGGACCGCACTTTACCTTTGTAAACAATGCGTAGGAATGTATGCACTCTATAAGGAAAGTGCAGACCCATGAATTTTTTCTTTGTATAAAAAATTCGGGGTCTACAGGTACCATGTGTGTCACCTGCGGACCCTCGCAGGCGATTTTCGAACCATATTTTTTCCTTAGAAATAAAATTTAAAGCCTAAAAACAAATTGTAAACGGATGAAATGCAATATTAAGAGGTCGTGGATTACCTGGGACTGACGGTTCTCGATTTCAATGGATGGATTTTCCAGAATCTTCATGGGAACTTTTTTATCCAAAATCTTTTACTTTTCACTCTGAACTTGAACAGTAAAAATGAAGTTGAAAAATTCATTTTTATAAGTTTTTTCAAATAGATGAATTTTTAATTTATTTATTTTTCACTTTCAAAAGGGTATTTTTGAAGCATTTTTACTCATCTTAAACAGGTATGTGTAATGTTTCAATTTTTTGTGCAGAAATTGGATTTTTCAGGAGAGTTGATCATTTTTCAACAAAGAGCATACTTTTATCACTTTTTCGGACTCTTTCAAAAATTCACGAAAAAGAAAAACATTAGAGTCCTCTTTTAAGCCCTTTTCAGACTCTCTAAACATGAAAAGATCGTCGAGTACTTGATTGTTCAAACTCGTTAAAGTAAATGAATAATCGTCCCTTCAGTATAAGTTTACCCCTTTTACAGACTGAAATGGACTGTTTACGAAAAAGGTATATGTTGACTAATTATGGTCAATAGAGTTCTCTCCCGCATTATTTTATCCTTTTTTGGGCCTGAGAGACTAAATTTACGAAAAATTACACCCATGGAGTTTTCTTAAGTTTTTTCTTCTGACTCCCTAAAATTGAAAAACGCCAAGTTTCTCTTATACTGGACTCGTTAAAATTTAACGGTAAAGGACCTGTTCAATTTCAAACAGGAATGAACCACTCCTTCTTAGGGTTCGAATATTAAACTAAGTTGGACTCATCCAAAGGATTAGCTTATAAACAAGCAAATGTTATCCTCCTCAAGCTTGTCAAAAATAAAGAGGTACTTGCCAGAAATGGTGGGGGAAAAGAGAGGAAAATGGGCGTGTTTTTTGTATTTTGATTCTTCGAAAATTCAGTCAACCACTCTTGAACATGACACTTTCATTCACCTGGGTTGGGAAATCCTTTGCCTAACAAGTTAATCAAACCTCATTGAAAGTTTTCATCCGGTTTCTGGGTATTAGCTTTGGGTCAATTGTCGCCAAGCCATATGCAGTGTCGTTATGTGTTCAAGAGTACAGTTCAAATAAACCATTCATCTGTAAAATATCTGTCATCCATTTTGACCATCCCTGAGTCAGTCCTTGCCAATATATTTTCAAAACTTGATCTATGATTTCGTGTTGTGGGCTTTCCTACGATGGATCGCTTTCTATCGACGACAACTTATTTCGTCAGTACCTTGAAATCTGCATGCCTTAATGGTAGGTTTCTCACTTTTGACAACGGGTTACATCATCGACCATCGATTGAATGATTCCGTGAGATGTTCGACTTCAGCTCATTCATTCACATTTCATGGATTGTACTGGGTATTTTGAGAGCCATTGACATTACTGGTGGCTACTCTCACACTTGTTAACAGTTTACATCATTGACTGGTAATCAAGTGGTTTCTACCATGTTCGACTTAGACACATTCATTCGCATGGATAGAATCGTACTAGTTCGAGATGCAGAAATCAAGACCCTGGATCTAGTTTCTACCATCTAGGCTACGAGGAAATTTTTTATCATTTATACAGTGGACTATTTATAAACAGATGGTTGCATCCATACTGTGTTCACACATGTCTATATTGTCATATACTCAAAAATCATTCTTGTATCAGAACAGTTGAATCAGTTTTTAGTTAGTTTAATCTGAGTATGGGAATGCCTACCTCAGTGATGATATGTATACATATATATTTTTCATTGAATTTTTTTGCAAGTGCTGACTGGGGTGACCATGGGATGATCCTTGAAATGATAAAGTACTACACTGTTCATATATGACAGACTTCAGCATCATCTATTCCAGACTTTGCACTTTAGGGGGCAATCTGTTACATTGAAAATTGTCATCCTGACATTCTGCCATGTGTATGAGCTCATTATTACTCATACTTCTCCCTTTTGCAAGTCTAACATATCAGTTCCTCATGTCAAGCCTTGAAAATAAGAAAAAATTCCTAAAAGTCTCCTAAACTTTGGTGTCGCACTTTCTCGCTATCTTGCCTGCGGTCCCGCACCCAATGTTTAGCTTTCCTGCGTTCTTGAATGCACTTTATCTTTGTTATAAGTGCGGAACCCTGTAAGATTAAAAAGGCACAAGTAAATCTGAAAAAGCTCAATTACAGTAAATTCTGGAAGCTTCTAGAATGGATCTTGTGGTGGCAGAACCGCTCTTGTGAGGTGCATGAATCCCTTACCTTATGGAGCTAACCCCTTGATGTGAGGAGCTTATCCCTTTGAAGGAGGATTCTATCCCTTCATACTTGGAACAGAAACAATCCTCTTTTCCACTATAAAAAGAGGCATTGGGTAGCCTCAAAGGGAGTTCAAGCTTTTAGAATATTTGAAGTTAAGTGCTGTTGAGATTTAGACTCAGTTGACTAAGAATTTTGTGAGGAGAGATTACATACCTCTATTTGTCTTGGTTGGAGGAGTGCAGAGCTTATCAAAGTAAAGGAGACTCCTGCTTCGGACCCCGGAAAGTCCTGTGCAACATCAAGGCTCAGGTTTTAAGGATTTTATTCTTTTGAACTTAATAAAAATATACTCATTTTTCTCAATAAGCTTTCAATCAATGGTTTATTTCATATATTCCTTGATCACTATGATAAGCATGGTTTATGATGATTTCTATACAGGTGCTATGTAATATTTTGCTAGTTTGTGACTACAAGTTTACAAGCAAAACTCCTTCAAGCGCGTGAGGGATAACAACAACTTAAAACAAGCACTGGACAAATGGTAAGTATTTTACACCTATATATAGCTTTTCATAGATCATATATGCTTAGAGAAAGATTAGTCTATTTGGCTATTTGTTGCTAGATACTTTTAGTACTATGGAGATCGGTCTTGTCCACAAGACGGATTAATCCATACAACAAGGGCACACCATATCTTCCTTAGTTCATCTATACTTAACATATACTGAAAATAACATTTAAGAATAACAACTAGCTCAGAGAGTAGGACGAGGGAACGCCAACATTCCTATGCTTGAACTGAATTAGATCATTCCTCAATAACAAAAATTGGAAGAAAACATTTAGATAAATATTTTCAGCTAGATAAGGGTACTGATATACAATAGGTCCTAAATCTATGCATGTTGTTCTTTATAAGAGAATATGAACACAGTGAAAACAGAAACAAATAACAATTTACAATAAGAAATAACATCACCGTCAACATAGACCAGGATCCCATAAATCAACTTGTATTGATGCTCCAAACCAGTTACAACTTTAAGTTCAATTCTTTAGTTTAACAATCATCTACACTTTCCAGACTAACTTATCTATCACAAACAGAGCTTCAAGAACCAGTGAACATTATTTACAAGTATAAGTCTCAAGATCAAGTATATTTAAAAATTCAGCAACCAACCCCTCTATCATCTTTTCCAATAGTATTTATAGAAGAATGAGGAGGTGAGATCTGATAAAAGATCTCCAAAAATAATTAATACAGTATTAGTGGCTTCTCGGCCTTTGGGGGCTCGATGAAGAAGTTTACAGATGTTTCTGACTATATTAATGTTTTTCATTTAAGATTAAGCTCGGTGGGAGCTCTTATTGACTTTTGAGGATCTATGTTATCTTAAAGTAACTCTGCTGATGTTTTTCCATTATGTTTATTTGTAGATTTGACTATTTGGTTGCGCTGAGGAAAATATCTGATCTTAATAAATAACTCGGCCTCTTCTTGAATGCTTTGAGGCACAGGTGGCATTGTGGTAGCTGGGAGGAATCAATTTGCCTCAGATGTGGCGGTAGTGGCTTTCATGTCTGATAAAACACTTGTGATTTTCTTTTAACTGTGTTTTTAGTTTGGGGGGATTAGGCTTTTGATAATCAATATTAGCCGTAATCCCCACAGAGCTTTCTTCAATCTCCTCTTTTGGCACGTTATGTCTTCAACACTGATACTCTTTGTTTGTGATTTATTCACTATGCTTTGTTGGTGTGCAGTGCTGCACATGGATTGTGAGGCATCAATTCCTTTAAAGCATTGATGAGACGTGAAAATTTAACCCACGAATGGCTTCCTTTTAAAGGATTGAAGGCGTGAGAATTGAAACCCCAGCCTTCGGCCTTTCTTAGAATAATGGAAAAAAAAACATTAAATCGCCCTTTTTTTATCAAATAATATACCCCGAACATCAAAACTCCCGATAAAAAAAACTGCACAAACCATTTCGGGTCACAAAAGGAGCCCACTGATGTCAGGGTGTTTGTGACCCAAAATTTTTATGAAATTCGCCATATAAAGTGCCCCTGCTCTGGATTGGGGCCTACTGATGTCAACACAAGTGTGACCCGAAATTTTTATGAAATCCACCATATAAAGTTCCCCGGGTCTGGATTGCGGCCGGTTGACGTCAAGGTGTTTGTGACCTGAAATATTTATCAAATCTGCCCTAAAGCATATCGGGTCCGGGTTTCTTGACCATGTGAGCAACCAAACAAGACCTGCTGCAATCAGTTGCTGCCACATGTCCTGAATAGGCGTTGGGGACCACCGGTTCTGTGGGTCGTCGATCTGCAGATCAGATCGACGGTGGAGATGCTTTGCGAAATGTGCCAACAGAAAACTGTTCAAACCATATGAAAAAACCAAAAAAAATTAATATAAACAAAGGTTTAATGCTTCGGGGGTGGGATATATATTTAAGTGGATAGGCGCCTGACTGCGGGGCCTTGGTCTATATGAAATGCAATATGGCCGGGGGATATAATACACAGGGCTAAATCACATAAGATTTTTGTAATGGAAAAAAAGACTTACGCACTTGGACTTTGCGATGCGATAAGCGCTTTGTGGGTCTAGCACCTAGTTCTAGAGTGCGGGCATGTGGAGGGGAAGTGATTTCAAGACTTAGCCCAAGGGGGCTTAAGTCTGTGGTAAACATAATTTATTTTTTATGAATTTTTTCAAGTTTTCAATGGATTTTGGGGGTTTCGATAAGGCAAAGAGAGATTCTTAAACCTTATCAAAGGGGTTTTGATGGAGGGGAAAGGAGAAAAATATGAAGATGAAGGATTTTTATGAGAATGAAAAGGGTATAAAATGAGGTTAGTTTTGAAGTGGAAGGAGGGGAAAATGGTGATTTGTAGTAGTTTCTTCTCATGAAATCAGCAGAATTCCAGAATGTAAAATGGGCACAGTAGGGAAGATTTTGGATAGAGGCATGAAGCCTTCAAGAGTCTTCAAGAGATAACACTTTTTTGTAATAAAATTTGTTCCTTGAAGGCTCCAAAAAAATATTTAGCCACCTTTTGGTATAACAAATTTCATAGGTGGCTAACAGCAGCTACGCAGATAGTAGACCTAACAGGTACTGATGTGACCTGAGGAGATGACATGAGGGGTCTCCTTAGGTACATCCATAATGAAGGAATAACTGGCCTCGTAGACGGAGTTGATACTCCCATAGAGGCGATAATGGCCACAATCTGACTTAAAGATCTATACCCCGCTGGAAGCGAAGGACCAGGCAAAGACATGACAAATAATTCGGGTTTGTTTTCTGGGAACAGCTGGTAATCTTCACCAAATGTAGGGATTTCCTCACTAGGAGAAGGACTGGATGAGTCCATATCTGACCCTGCCACTAGATATTCTAAAAGACAGCGAGGACTAGGAGGAATAACAGCAGCTAAAAAAGGCAAACCCAATGTAAGAGGAGGGAAATATTCCCCTACTCCAAATCCAAACCAAGCATTGGATAAAGGCCAATTGAACTCAACTGATCCTCCAAATGGAAGCTTAGATAGAACCAGTCCCCTGTCGGGAAACTCAGAGACAATGGGTTGCTAAGGTTCAACAGAGGACTGAGAGACCTCTGACGAATCATCTATGTAAGGACTTCCAGTAGACGAAACTGAAGGTTCTGCCACTATGACAGTAATGAGAAGAGGAAGAGATCAAACAAAAGCACACGGGAAAAAACCAAGGCACACAATCAAACGACCAACAAGCAAACTCTAAAAAGGCGTGTGTTCATAGGTGATTTATTTTACCACATTGAAACTTAGAAACTTTACCGTTTCATGTTTTAAGAGTCGAGAAATGGATAAAATGTGACTCTATCTATTTCAATTTGGAAAAAATCATGAAAGGACAAGCGCTTGATGATCCTTTCAAATTTAATGAGTCAGAAAAGATGAAAATGACTACTCTGGAACTCTAGGCAAAGGGTGTACCAGATATCCGTGAACAGAAATATACACCTTAGTTTGAAAAAGAAAGAGAAATCAACCAAGGACTTGACATACGTGTAGGAAATATCCCTGAATGCTATGTCTGGTGTATCACGGGTATAAGGCGGTCGACTCAGCTTCCTACGGATAAAGGATAGCAACCTAGTGGGGTCTCCCTTTATAGACGCGATGGTACGGGGAGCACAAGTCTATACTAATGATGTCTAAAGCCAAGAGGCGAACAACAGCTACTAGGTTTAACGACGCTGAAACACTCATTAGCTTAGACCTCTAAATATTTCATTAATGTTTCAATGCTACCTTAAGGTAAATTGAATAAATTTTAGTTTTGATCTTCAATTATGTTTCAATTTCCAGGCCCTACCGAATGTTATTTCTCAAAATCCTCTAAATGCACACTACATGCCACAATATATCTCTTTTTTCGATGAATAACTAACCACGGGAAGGTTGAGAGCTTTTAAAACAATAACAAAATGATCACAAAACAACCAGTAGTGTCTCTAATGCATGCTAATGAAATTAAAATCTTTTCTTTCAGAGTTATATAACATTAATAACTCATAAAAGTTTTCAATTTTCACTAACTAATCAAAATCAAAGAGATTTGTTTTTGTATTTTCAATGTTTTAAGAACAAAATGCACTAAAGAAAATGAAAAATAATGGAGAGATCAATTTCAGAAACGATAGTGGAAGAGTAAAGACAAGAAAGTTCATTCAACGCAAAACACACAATCAGACCTCAAACTGATAGAGAAATCCCTCAAATCAAAGAGGAATCCCAAAACTTATACAACCTATGTAATCTAGGCTCGAAACGAGACAAAGAAAAATTTGAATGAGAAAGAAGGCAATCACTCAAATAATGCAATAAAATAATGGAAAACCACCAAAATAATGCAATAAGAAACAACGAAGTTGACTGGACAAATGAAAACCAAAAAATCCTACGGGAGGCTCAGCACACTATAACATCTAGATGTCGTAGGGATAGAATGTAAACCGATAGTAGAGGGAAAAAAAATAGATGATAGAGGTCACACACAGTCAACCAAGGCTTTAGGACACTCAGGCAGTCGAAAAAATGACACCAAAACCAAAAATCAAGCTCAGAAGGCTCAAAAAGAAGCAAACCCTAGCACCACACAGGATTGGCGTGACTGTCTGGCTGCAACTAGTGCCACAATAGGATTGGCGCGGGGGATGAACTAGCAACAAGCGCTAGTTGGTGTGATTGTCAGGGAAAAAACCGCACCATTCGAGTTTACTAATGTCAAAAAATAAAAAAGAGAAAACAGGGAGCAGATCAGGTATGGTGAGGATAAACAGAGGTTTAACACTAGAAAAGGAAAACCATAAGAGCTGATCAACCAGACAATGACCAAAATCAACCGAAAAGACAAGACAAACTCCAATCAATGTCTCCCCAGTGGAGTTGCCAGTTTTTTGGAGAGGTAAATTGCCTCTGTGGACAGAAATGATCCCTACTAGCCTAGATTGGGTCTAGAAATAACCGAGTCACGCTAAGACGCAGGTTCCTAGTTAAAAAAGACCAAGATTAGACAAGGGGCCTACCTTAAGTCCCATGCTACTGTTGCTTGCCGAGAATATAGGACTTCTGTCCTTCACTTTGGCAGATCACAATTCTCCCGCCTAGCACATTCGAACACCTGCACGTACATGAAGAAACAACACACAACATAAAACCTAATACATGCAACCATATATCAGTCAGACATGAACATATCAATGGAACCATAATCAAATTTGTTTATTATTAATCACAATGAAATAAAGATACAACCTCAGCTTTGAAATTGGATTTTCCTTCAACGGGTCGACAGCGGAGCACAACTTGATGAAGCTTGTCGGGAATGGGACAAAGCTCTCTCTCTTTGGCATTGGCTCTCAGAGGCTGTCTAAAGATAGTCTCCTTACTACTAATTCAGCTCTTAGTTCTATGAGCATTAAGGCTACTAAGACTACTAGCTTGCTAAGGGAAAAATGGCAATCTTATATAGATGGTCGAAGGGGAGTTCAGATCCCTACAATGGTGGGATTGGCCCTATCCTCAAGGAAGCTTCCATGATAGGTGGAAAACCACTTCCCTACATGGAGATCCAGAGCCAAACCTCCCAACTCATTTTAGAGACTCGTTCAGGAGTTGGTTGGAATCAAACTTCTGCCATTTTTTTTTTTTTAAATCATTATTAAGCTTGGTGCGAGTAATACACTGGGACAGAGCGCTAGTTGGCGCACCCTCTTTGGTGGATTTCCCCCATTGGCACGAGGGCTGAACTGGCTCGTTGTGCCAAGGCCAAGAGGTCTATTTTTATGGTTTTTTACAGGAAACTATCTTCAGAGGAATGATTTTCCATGTCAAGGGGGATGCCATGAAAGTGGTTTCAAGTCATGTCACTGCTCATAGGTCACGGAAAAGGCCCTCCAATGTGCGGCACGGGGGATTGCAGGGATGGTGACAATTTACTGTGTAACAATAAGGTTAAGGTTAGGTTAAGGTTAAGGTTAAGGTTACCGGTTTATTCAGGTTAAGGTTAAGTTTAAGGTTAAGGTTAAGTGTTTAGGAAGGTTAAGGGTAAGATAAGAATAAGGTTAACGTTAAGGTTAAGGTTAGGTTAAGGTCAAGGTCAAGGTTAAGGTCAAGGTTAAGGGTAAAGTTAAGGTCAAGGTTAGGGTTAGGTTATATTTAATTTTAAGGTTAGGTTAAGGGTAAAGTCAACGTTAAGGTTAAGGGTAAGGTTAAGGTTAAGGGTTATGCCTTGACTTTACCCTTAAATTAACCTTAACCTTCACCATAACCAAACCCTAACCTTGACCAAACCCTTAACCTAACCTTAACCTTAACCTTAACCTTCCCATAACCATAACCATAACCTTAACCTTAACCTAACCTTAACCTTAGCTTTAACCTTTACTTAACCTTTACCTTAACCTTAACCTTAATGTTAACCTTGACCTTAAGGGTAAGGTTTGGTCAAGGTTAGGGTTTGGTTATAGTTAAGGTTAAGGTTAAGGTTAGGTTTAGGTTAAGGTTAAGGTTAAGTTAAGGTTAATGTTAAGGGTTTGGTTAAGGTTAAGATTAAGGTTAAGGGTAAAGTTAAGGTTAAGGTTAAGAGGTTAAGGTAAGGTTAAGGTTAAGGGGGTAAGGTTGAGGTGAAGGTTAAGTTTAAGGTTAGGTTAAGGGTAAAGTCAAGGTTAAGGTTACGGTTAAGGTCAAGGTCAAGGTCAAGGTCAAGGTTATAGTTAAGTTAAGGTTAAGGTTATGGTTAAGGTTAAGGGTAAATATAAGGTTATGGTTAAGGTTACGTTAAGGGTAAATTCAAGGTTAAGGTTAGGATAAGCTTAAGCTTAAGGTTATGGTTAAGATAAGGTTAAGAAAAGGTTAAGGGTAAGGTTAAGGTTAAGGTTAAGGTTATGGTTAAGTGTAAATTTAAGGTTAAGGTTACGTTAAGGTTAAGATAAGTTTAAGGGTAAGGGTAAGGTCAAGGTCAAGGTTAAGGTTAAGTTTAAGGTCAACGGTAAGGTTAAGGTTAAGGTTAAGGTTATGGTTATGGGAAATTTAAGGTTAAGGTTATGGTTAGTGGAAGGTTAAGCTTAAGCTTAAGCTTAAGGTTAAGGTTAGGGTTAAGGTTAAGGTTAAGTTAAGGTTAAGGTTAAGGTTAAAGTTTGGTAAAGGTTAGGGTTAGGTTATGGTTAATGTTAAGGTTAGGTTAAGGGTTAAGGTTAGGTTAAGTTTAAGGTTATGGTTATGGGAAGGTTAACGTTAAGGTTAAGGGGTTAAGGCTAGGTTAAGGGTAAAGTCAAGGTAAAGGTTGAGGTTAAGGTTAAGGTTAAGGATTTGGTCAAGGTTAGGGTTAAGTTATAGTTAACATCAAGGTTAGGTTAGTTTATAGTTAAAGTTAAGGTTAAGGTCAATGTTAAGGTTAAGTTAAATTTAATATTAAAGTTAAGGTCAAGGTAAAGGTTAAGGTTAATTTTAGGTTAAGGGTAAGGTTAAGGTTAGGGTTAGGTTATAGCTATGGTTATGGTTAGGGTAAGGTTAGAGTTAGGTTATAATAAAGGTTAAGTTTACGTTAAGGTTAATGTTAAGGTTAAGGTTAGGTTAAGGTTAAGGTCAAGGTTAAGTTAAGTTTAAGGTTAAGGTTAAAGTTAAGGGTAAGGTTAACGTTACCGGTTTGGTCAAGGTTAGGGTTAGGTTATAGTGAAGGTTAAGATTAGGTTGGGTTATAGTTAAATTTAAGGTTAAGGATAAGGTTTAGGTTAAGGTTAAGGTTAAGGTTAGGTTATAGTGAAGGTTAAGGTTAAGACCCATAACCTTAACCTTGGAATTACCGTTATCCTTAACCTTAAATTTAACCCTAACCTTGACATTACCCTTAAATTAACCTTAACCTTCACTATAACCTAACCCTAACCTTGACCAAACCCTTAACCTTACCCTTAACCTTACCCTTAACCTGAACCTTAACCTTAACATTAATATTCACCTTAACGTTAACATAACCTTAATCTAACCTAACCCTAACCTTGACCAAACCCTTAACCTAACCTTAACCTTAACCTAAAATTAATCTTAACTATAACCTAACCCTAAACTTAACCAAACCCTTAACCTTAACTTTACCCTTAATCTAACCTTAACCTTAACTATAACCTAACCCTAACCTTGACCAAACCCTTAAGATTAACCTTAAAATGACTAAACACGTAACCTTAACCTTAACCTTACCTTAACCTTAACATTTCCTTAACCTAAATTTAACCTTAACCTTCCCCTAACCTTACTGTGAACTTACCCCTAACCCTACCCTTGACCAAAAACTTAACCTTAACCTTAACCTAACCTTAACCAAACCCTTAACCTTAATTACTATGGATACAACATACAACACATCTTCGAGGGTGGATGCCTCGACCATGGGATGATGTGACAGGGGAAAGTACAAAAACCTATGACAGAACGGGGGACCCCGACCCCCCAGACAAACTTACAGAGGGTAGGTGGGGACCTGCCAACACTGGGGAAACACAGGCTGAACTACAACAACTTGGAACCTGGGATTGGATGGGATTTGATACAACCTGCCTACCAATGAAGATACAATACTGACATGACTGCTAACTGGGTGGTGGAGGCTTTTCACATGTAGCTGCTTATATACGATTATATCGTGATACCTATTTCTTTGAGATAGGCTTTATTTAGTGATTAATACATACTGCCTTCTGTGAGGGAGCGCTACTACGGGCAGTCTTACAGCGGGTGACATTCACCTTAACCTTCACCTTAACCTTCACCTTACCCTTAACCTTCACCTTAACCTTAACCTAACCTTAACCTTAAATAGAACCTAACCCTAACCTTGACCTTAACTTTACCATTAACCTTGACCTTAACCTTAACCTTAACCTTGACCTTGACCTTGACCTTAACCTAACCTTAACATTAAACTTATAAGTATTACCCTTAACCTAACCTTAACCTTAACTATAACCTAACCCTCACCTTAACCTAGCCTTAACCTTAACCTTAACCTAACCTTAACCTTCCCCTAACCTTAACCTTAGCTTTACCCTTAACCTAACCTTAACCTTAACTTAACCTAACCTTAACCTTAACCAAACCCCTAACCTTTACTTTAACCTTAACCGTAACCTTAACCTTAACCTGAATAAACCCGTAACCTTAACCTTAACCTAACCTTAACCTTAAACTTAACCTAAGGTTAAGATTATCGTTAAGGTTAAGTTAGGGATAAGTTAAGGTTAAGGGTAAGGTTAAGGTTAAGGTTACAGATTTATTCATGTTAAGGTTAAGGTCAAGGTTAAGGTTAGCTTAAGGGTAAAATTAAGGTTATGGTGAAGGTTAATGGTAAGGTTAAGGTTAAGGTTACGGGTTTAATGAGGTTAAGCTAGGGTTAGGTTATAGTTAGGGTTAAGGTTAGGTTAAGGGTAAAGTTAAGGTTAAGGTTAGGTTAAGGTTAAGATAAGATTAAGGGTAAGGTAGGGTTAAGGTTAAAGGTTAAGGTTAAGATTAGGTTAAGGGTAAAGTTAAGGTTAAGGTTAGGGTTAAGGTTAAGGGAAGGTTAAGGTTAAACTTAGGTTAAGATTAAGGTTACAGGTTTAGTCAAGTTAAGGTTAAGGTTAAGGGTTTGTTCAAGGTTAGGGCTAGGTGTTACAGGTTTAGTCAAGTTAAGGTTAAAGTTAAGGGTTTGGTCAAGGTTAGGGTTAGACTATAACCTTACCCTTAAAATTAACCTTGACCTTAACTATAACCTAACCCTAACCTTGAAAAAAACCTTAACATTAACCTTAACCTTAACCTATACTTAACCTTAACCTTGACCTTAACCTTCACCTTAAACTTAACTATCACCTAACCCTAACCTTAATCTTACCCTTAATTTTACCTATAACCTAAACCTGACCTTGACCTTAACCATAACCTTAAACCTAACCTTAACCTTAACCTTACCCTAATCTTAACTTTAACCTATCCTTAGCCTTGAAATTACCCTTAAACTAACCTTAACCTAAATCTTACCTTAAACTTACCTTAACCCAACTTAACCTTAACATTGAGCTTGAACTTAAACTTAACTTTAACTTTATCCTTAACCTAACCTTAACCTTAACTATAACCTAACCCTGACCTTGACCTTAACTTTACCCTTAACCTTGACCTTAACCTTAACCTTAACCTTGACTTTACCTTAACCTAACCTTAACCTTAACCTGCCTAAACCCGTAACCTTAACCTTACACTTAACCTTAACCTGAACCTTTACCCTTAAGGTTAGGTTAAGGGTAAATTCAAGGTTACGGTTATGGGAAGGTTAAGGTTAAAGTTAAAGTTAAGGTTAAGCCTTAACCTTAACCTTAACCTTAACCTGACTAAACTCAAACCTTAACATTAACCTTAAATTTACCCTTAACTTAATCTTAACCTTAACCTTGACTTTAACCTTAACCTTACCCTTAGCCTCCACCTTAACCTCAACCTTAACATTAACTATAACCTAACCTAACCCTATCCTAACCTTAACCTTAATCTTCCCATAACCATAACCTTAACCTTGATTTTACCCTTGACCTAACCTTAACTTTTAACCTTAACCAAACCCTTAAACTTAACTATAACCTAACCTTAACTGTAACCTTAACCTTAAACTTCACTATAACCTAACCTTATAGTGAAGGTGAAGGTTAAAGTTAGGTTAAGGTTAGGTTAAGTTTACAGTTAATGTTAGGTAAAGGTTAATGTTAAGTGTAGGTTATAGTGAAGGTTAAGGCTAAGGTTAATCTTAAGACCCGTAACCTTAACCTTCACCCTTAACCTTAACTTTAACCTTAACCTTAACTTGACTAAACCCTTAACCATAACCTTAACCTTAACCTTGACCCTAACTACAACCTAAACTAACCTTAACCCTAACCCTAACCTTAACCTTAACTTTACCTTAACCTTGACTTTACCCTTAACCTAACCTTAACCTTAAACTTATCTTAACCTTATCCTAACCTTAACCTTAACTTGACTAACCTTTACGTAATTAAACCCTTCAGGTTAGGGTAGAGTTAAAATTAAGCTTAAAGTTAGGTTAAGGGTAAAGTCGGGTTAACAGTAAGGTTAAGGGTAAGGTTAGGTTAAGGGTAATCTTAACCTTAACCTGACTTAACCCATAACCTTAACCTTAACCTTCCCATAACCATAACCTTAACATAACCTTAACCTTATCGTTAACCTTGACCTTAACCTTAACCTTAACCTTACCTTAACCTTAACCTTAACTATATCATAACCCTAACCTTAACCTTAACCTTAACCTTAACCTTAACCTAAACCTTAACCTTGACCAAACCTTCACCTTAACCTTAACTTTACCCTTACCCTAACCTTAACCTTAACCTTAACCTAACCTTCACCTTAACCTTGACCTTACCCTTAACCTTACCATAGCATTAACCTTAACCCTTAAACTTAAGTTGACCCGTAACCTTGACTTTAACCTTAAATTGACCCTTAACCTTGACTCTAACCTTAACCTTACCCTAACCTTAACCCTAACCTTAAACTTAACCTTAACCTTAACCTTCCCCTAACCTTAACATTAACCTTAACTGTAACCTTAAGGTTAACGTTTGGTCAAGGTTAGGGTTAGCTTATAGTTAAGGTTAAGGTTAGGGGAAGGTTAAGGTTAAGGTTAAGGTTAGGGTTAAGGTTAAGGTTAAGGTTAACCTAAGGTTAGGGTTAGGTTAAGGTTAAAGTAAAGGTTAAGATTAAGGTTAAGGTTAGGGTTAGGTTATATAGTAAGCACAATTTTAAGGGTATGGTTAAGGTAAGGTTAAGATAAGGTTAAGGGTAAGGTTAAGATAAAGGTTAGGTTAAGGTAAGGTTAAGGGAAAATTTAAGGTTAGGTTATAGTTAAGGTTAAGGCTAAGGGTTTGGTCAAGTTTAGGGCTAAGTTATAGTTAAGGTTATAGTTAAGGTTAAGGTTAAGGGTTTGGTCAAGTTTAGGGCTAAGTTATAGTTAAGGTTAACGTTAAGGTTAAGGTTAAGGGGTTAAGGTAAAGTCAAGGTCAAGGTTAGGGTTAGGTAAGGTAAAGTCAAGGTTAAGATTAGGGTTACTTTAAGGTTAAGATAAGGTTAAGG
Organism: Pinus albicaulis; assembly: GCA_034641835.2. NCBI lineage: Eukaryota > Viridiplantae > Streptophyta > Pinopsida > Pinales > Pinaceae > Pinus > Pinus albicaulis. The sequence continues at coordinate 257,123,601 of CM076581.1, forward strand.
GTAAGGTTAAGGTTAAGGTTAGGGTAAATTTAAAGTTAAGGTTAAGTCAAGGTTAGGTTAAGGTTAAGGTTAAGGTTAAGGTCAAGGTTAGGGTTAGGTTAAGTTAAGATTAAAGTTAAGGTTAGGGCTAGGTTAAGTTAAGATTAAGGTTAAGGTTAAGGGTAAGGTTATGGTTAGGTTAAGGTTAAGGTTAAGGTTAGGTTAAGGTTAATATAAGGTTAAGGTTAAGGTTAATTTTAAGGTTAGGTTAAGGTCTAGGTTAAGGTTAGTGTTACACAGTAATTTTTCACCGTCCTTGCAATCCCTGTCCTGCAAATTGGAGGGCCTCTTCCATGACCTATGAGCAGTGACATGACTTGAAACCACTTTTGTGGCATCCCCCTTGACAAGGAAAATCATTTCCCTGAAGACAATTTCCTATGAAAAGCCCTAAAAATAGACCTTTTGGCCTTGGCGCGACTAACCAGTTCAGCCCTCGCACCAATGGGGGAAATCCACCAAAGAGGGTGTGCCAACTGGCGCTCTCTCCCAGTGTATCACTCACGCCAGGCTTAATAATATTGTTTTTAAAAAATAAATGGCAGAAGTTTGATTCCAACCAACTCCTGAATGATTCTCTAAAATGATTTGGGAGTTTTGGCTCCGGATCTCCATGTAGGGGAAGTAGTTTTCCACCTATCATGGAAGCTTCCTTGAGGATAGGGCCAATCCCACCATTGTAGGGATCCAAAATCTCCTTCTACTATCTATATAAGCTTGTCATTTTCCATTTGTAAGCTAGCCTGAATAGATTTGAATCAATAGTAAGGAGATTATCGTCAGACATGCGAAGAGAGAGAGACTTGTCCCATTCCTGACGAGATTTACTGAGACGTACTCCGCTGTCGACCCGTCGAAGGAAGATCCAGCATCAGAGCTTAGGTTGTATCTTTATTTGTTCTGATTAATAATAAATGACTTCAATTATGGTTCCACTCAGATGTTCATGTTTTATGTTATGATTTGTATCTTCTCTGACTGATACATAGTTGCATGTATTAGGTTTTATGCTTGTGTGTTTGTTGTTTCTTCATGTACGTGCAGGTGTTTGAACGTGCTTAGCAGGAGAATTTTGATCTTCCAAAGTGAGGGATGGAAGCACCATCTTCTCTAAAAATGACAATAGCGTAGGACTTAAGGTAGGCCTCTTGTCGCATCTTAGTATTTTGCAATTCGGAACTTGCGTCTTAGCATGACTCGGTTGTTGCTAGAACCGATTTGGGCTAGTAGGGATCGCCTCTGTCCGCAGATGGGATTTACCTCTCCAAAAAACTGGTGACTCCACTAGGGAGACATTAATTGGAGTTTTTCTTGTCTTTTCGGTTGATTTTTTTCTTTTCATGTTTGATAAAATCTTTTGGTTCGCTCTTTTCAAGTGTTAAACCTTTGTTTAGCCTCACCATCCCTGATCTGCTTCCTGTTTTCTCTTTTTTAATTTTTGCATTAGTAAAATCAACTGGCGCAGTTTTTTCCCTAAAAGTGGCACTAGCTGGCGCATTTTTCCTGTTTATCACCCACACCAATCTTGTTCTGGCACTAGTTGTAGCATGACAGTTGCGCCAATCCTGTGTGGTGCTAGGGTTTGCTCCTTTCTGAGCCTGATTTGTGGTTTTGGTGTCATTTTTTCAACTACCTGAGTGTTCTAGAGCCTTTTTTGACTGTGTGTGAAATTCATCCTCTGGTTTTTTTCCCTCTACTATCAGTTTTACATTCTATCCCTAGGGCATCTAGGTGTTATAGTGTGTTGACCCTCCCATGGGAGTTTTTGGTCCTCGTTTGATCAATAAATTTTGTTATTGCTTCTCTCCATTCATTTGATGGTTTTCCATTGTTTTTTTGCATCATTTGAGTGATTGGCCTCTTCCTCATTCGAATTTCTCTTTGTCTCATTTTGGGCCTAGATTACACAGTTCATTTGAATCTTTGGGATTCCTCTTTGATTTGAGAGATTTCTTCATCAATTTGAGGTCTCATTTTGTGTTTGGCATGGAGTGAGCTTGCTCGTCTTTGCTCTTTTTCTATCACTTATTAAATTTCTCTTTCCATTGGTTTTCATCTTGTTTAGTGCACTTTACTCTTAAACATTGAAAATAAAAAAATAAAAAAATAAATAAATAATTTCTTTTGATTAGTTAATGTAAATTGAGAACTTTTCTGTGTTATTAGTGATTTATAACTCTGAAAGAAAAGCTTTTAGTTTTCGTTAGCATGCATTTGAGACACTAGTGGTTGTTTTGTGATCATTTTTTTATTTCGTGAAAGCTCTCAACCTTCCCATAGTTATCTATTCATCGAATGAAATGATACATTGTGGCCTGTAGTGTGCATTTAAAGGATTTTGAGCATAACTTTCGGTAGGGCCTAGAAATTGAAACATAATTAAATATCAACACTGAAATTTATTAAATTTACCTTAAGGTGGCATTGAAACATTAATGAAATATTTATAGGTATAGGCTAGTGACGTGTTCCGGCGTTGTTAAACCTAGTAGCTGTCGTTCGCCTCTTGGATTTAGACAGCACTAGTATGGACTTGTGCTCCCCATACCGTCGCGTATATAAAGGGAGATCCCACTAGGTTTCTATCCTTTATCCATAGGAAGATGAGTCTACCGCCTTATACCCGTGATACACCAGACACAACATTCGGGGAGATTTCCTGCACGTACGTCAAGTCCTTGGTTGATTTCTCTTTCATTTTGAAACCAAGGTGTATATTGCAGTTCACGGATATCTGGTACACCCTTTGCCTAGATTACCAAAGAAGTCATTTTGATCATCAAGCACTTGTCCTTTCACACTTTTTTCAAAGTTGAAAGAGATAGAGTCACCTTTCATCCATTTCTCAACTCTTGAAACATGTAATAGTGAAGTTTCTAAGTTTCAATGTGGTAAAATAAATCACCTGTGATCACACGCCCCTTTTAGAGTTTTCTTGTTGGCCATTTGATTGTGTGCCTTGGTTTTTAGCCCATGTGCTTTTGTTTGATCTCTTCCTCTTGTCATTACTGTCACAGTGGCAGAACCCTCAGTTTTTTCTACTAGTAGTCCTTACACAGATGATTCATTAGAGGTCTCTCAATCCTCTGCTGAACCTCAGAAGCCCATTGTCTCTGAGTTTCCCGATGGGGGACTCGTTCTATCTGAGCTTCCCTTTGGAGGGCCAGTTGATTTCAATTGGCCCTTATCCAATGCTTGGTTTGGATTTGGATTAGGGGAATATTTCCCTCCTCTTACATTGGGTTCACCTTTCATAGTTGTTGTTATTCCTCCTAGTCCTCATTGTCTTCTAGAAGATCTAGTGGCAGGGTCAGATATGGACTGATCCATTCCTTCTCCTAGTGAGGAAATCCCCACATCTGTTGAATATTACTAGATGTTCCCAGAATACAACCCCGAGTTATCTGTCATGTCTTCGCCGAGTCCTTCGCTTCCAGCGAGGTATAGATCCTTAAGTCAGATTTTGACTGTCATCACCTCTATGGGAGTATCAACTCCTTCTACGAGGCCGGTTATTCATTCGTTAGTGATGTCCCCAAGGACACCTCTCACGTCATCTCCTCAGGTCACATTAGTACTTGTTAGGCCTACTGTCTATGTGGCTGCATCTACACCCGTTGTTACTACTCAGTCTGTAAGGACCGCGTCACTTCCCGGAGATGTCTACATAACATTTGCTATTCCAAGGAACATATCTCCTGAGGAGTATCGGTTGTCCCTACAAAAATCGAAATCCGAGGTTGGCCAATCCTCCCAAGATCCCAACTGTCCTTATTTTTCGCATTATGCACAGAATGGTACACCCGTCTACATTTTTCCATATCAGTACGATGAGTAGGGAAACCCTCTACGTTTTCCTGCTCCAGAGGCTTATCAGTATGTCCAAGGTTTTATATCTACCCAGGCTGGGCAATCTTCCAACCCGCAAGGACAACCCTTCTAGGGCCAACCTTCGGGGTAGCCTGGTTATCCCTACAACCCACAAAGACAACCCTTACAGGGCCAACCTTCGGGCCAACAGGTGTTGTTATACGATCCATAAGGACAGTCCTACAACCCTCAAGGTCAACCTATGCAACCCCACCCTGTGGTCCAACCGAGGCAACCTCAAGGACCCACAGGTCAAGCGGGGTACCAACCAGGGCCGTTGTACGGTCCTGGGGGGCAAATCCAGCCCTCTCAACCTATGGTGCAACCTCTGCAACCTTAGTTTCCTATTGGTATAAATGTTACACAACCAGGGTCATCTTATGGTCTTGTTACAAGTCAAGATGGTACAACCTGGCCCTATTCCACCACCAAGCCAACCAGCCCATCTGGGGCAGCCTGGTGTCCCTCATCATCCAGGTCAGCCCATTTAACCAGTGCAGCCTATTCACTCGGGTCAACCTGTTCAACCAGGACAACCCGTTCAGTCGGGTCAACCTGTTCAACCAGGGCAGCCCGTTTAGCCAGGTCAACTTGTCCAACCAGGTCAGCTTGTACATCCTGTCAACCTTGCTCAACAGCTGATTTACTCTATGCCACAACAAAATCTGCCTATGTGCCCCACTTATCAAGCTCAACACGGCCCCACTTATTAGTAGCCCGCTCAACCGCAAGGTGGTTATTATCTTCAAGGTCAATCTCAACCAGTTTACAACCTGCCCCAAGGTTCTAATTATTATCTTCAACCACCAGGCTATGCCTATACTCAGTAGTCAAATCTGTATACTGCTCAAATGGGGCCAACATATAATTAGGGTCCTTAATCCAGTTATCAACCCCCTTACACTAGTTATCAGCAACCATATCAGACTAATTATATGGCTTACACCCCTATTGTCAGAATCCTTCGGGACAGAACTAATGGGGGCAAGTTTATGCTCAACTAGGGTGGAGTACAGGTACAGGTCCTTATCAAGGGCCTGGTATTCCTTTCAATCCTCAGTTGCTGCTCCTAGCTACCTTGGAATTACCGGACGTTTCTAAATTGACCAATGATTTGATTCTTCACAATCCTTATTGGCCTCTGGTTCCAACCAAGGTGCTCGACGACTATCCTAAATTTTAAGGAAAAGCTGGAGAGGACCCCCAAGCTCATGTAATGACCTATCATCTATGGTGTTCGTCCAAATCTTGGGTGGATGATTCAATTCGTCTTTGTCTCTTCCAGCGCACTCTTACTGGTGCTACCACTAAGTGGTATATATAATTACCCCGCAGCATCTTTCAGGACTTAAATACGTTAGCTATGGATTTTCTGACACATTTCCACTTACCGGTTCGTTATGAAGCTGGGACGCATCTCCTAACTTCTTTGAAGCAGGATAAAGCCACCCACATATCTGATCATATTCATGAGTGGCGACATCATTGTAGATTGATCAAGTTTGATATACCTGATCAGCTACTAACTCATCGGTTCACCACCTCCTTTGTTAACAAGATCACTCAATATATTGCTATGGGGGCATGTGTGACCGAAGAACAAGCCATCGTGCATGCCCAGTACCTTGATCTGGTGTACTCTCAGTTTGGGACGCTTTATGATATTTTGTCTGATGCTTCACGGCCAAGATCCTCTAAAGCACCACCTACCCCAGCGATGGACGATGTTATTTGTTCCGTTTCTCAAAATTCTTGGAAATTCTCTAATGGGAAGCAAAAGTCCAATTATTCCAATAATTTTTCTCTTCCCGCCCCTCTAGATTCTGGAAAGACTACAGAGGTCAATGATGTTCAGTCTAATCCTATAGAAAAGGCCTCCTAAGGAAAGAATAAGGGCAAAGGAAAATCCAAACCCGATGCCCCGAAACCAGAGTCTTCTAAACCTCATACTGATGATGGTTCTCAACGATTACCCCTGCCGTATCTGCAAAAGAGACCATTATACCAAAGATTTTCCTCAACGATCTGAAGTTAGTCAACTTCTAAAAGGCTCCAAAGGGACTCCGATAGTTCTCAAAGAACCGTTACTGTCTCAGCAGACCCAGATGGTTGAGCAGCCTTCACCATCTATACCATTTAGGTCCCAGGTCTTTATGTTGAATGGTGCTGCACCTATCTCAATTGCTACGCATTCGAAGGATTATGCTGGATTATGCTAGAAGCTGGGAAGGAAGTTGTGGATGGCCCACCTCCCCCACCTGTCTCTGGTCCTTTAGAAATTGAGAAGCCCAGTGTTGAACCTGTTGTGAGGCCACCTTCTAAAGGTGTTCTTCAAAAATATTCCTACAACCCAAATGCCCATGCCACTCAGCACTACAGTATTGTTGAGGACTTGGCGCAGGTGCCTTCTGCAATGTCTGCATTGGATGTGCTTCAAAGTTTCCCATTGCAATAGAACGCTCTGTTGTCTGCAGTCGGTGGAATCGATCCCGCCGATTCTAATCTTCTCACCTTCAACCTAGAAAATTTTGTCCCCCAAATTCTGCATCAAATCGCTCTTGTTATCCAAGTCGGGATCAACGACCTCAACATCCATAGAGCCATTGTGGATGAAGGTGCTTCCACCTGTGTTATGTCATCTTCTTACTGGAAGGTCATTGGCTCTCTGGCTCTTACATCGTCTCCCAATGCCCTAGAGGCATTCGATGGTCGGGAATCAAAACCCCTGGGTGTTCTCGATAGTTTTCCGATTACGTTACAGGGGAAGACACTCAACATAGAAGTAGAAGTGGTTGATGCCAAGCTCAACTACAATCTTCTTCTTGGTTGTAGTTGGACTCACGCCATGCTATGTATTCCATCCACCCTCTTCCAGCTTTTGAAGTTCCCTCATGAGGGAAACATCATCACTGTGGATCAGTTGTCTTTCTTCACCTCATATGCTTAGAACAACGTTCCTTACATGGATCAGATCCCCAATCCCCCCGATAGTGTAGGACCCGGTCTCTTCAAGGACCCTGTCCTCATGGGTATTTTTTCCGCGCCACCACCACACAACGTTCAAGTTAACATGATCTCTAGGTCCAATGACCCTTGGATCATCCCTTCGCCTAAAAAGGTGACCTCTTTCGGAGAATCGATGCCGTTAACTCTAGTTGAGATTAATTATTGCAAAATCATCGATGCATCTGATCCTCCTCCTCCTGAACATGCTCCTTTGAGCATGGATCTAGATATATATTCTCAATCCCCTTAGCTCGGCGATGCAGATTCGCCTGATCCTTTAAGAGAATTTTTCCCTTTCGATGAAGCTACTTTTGAAACCATGTCCCTTGAAGATCTGCCATTGAGCGATGGACATCATCATTCATGCCTGGCCTGGGGGAAATGTCTGATTGTCTAGAGTGCTTTGCATCTCAGGTTCCCACTCTGCCTTTTCAAACACCGATATTGACTCATGAGGTCCTTTCAGAGGGAAACCTAAGTAATATCACTCAAACCATGCCGATCAAAATCTCCGTCAAACCAGGGGTAGTCGATAATATTCAAGTGGGAGTGACTTGCTCTCCCGAAGAGATACAAGTTTATACGAACCTTTTTCGTGAATTCAGAGATGTTTTCGCGTGGTCCTATGAACAGATGCCTGGGATTGATCCCATCATAGTCGTGCATGAGATTCCTACCTATCTAGGTGTGAAACCCGTGTGTCAATGCCTACGCCCAGTGCATCCCCAAAAATCCACAGCTATAAAGGCAGAAATTGAAAAAATTCTTAACGCGGGCTTTATCTATCCAATTCCTCTCACATAATGGGTTTCAAATATTGTCCCTGTAGATAAGAAGCAGGGCACTATACGGGTCTGTGTTGATTACTGAGACATTAATCAGGCCTGTCCTAAGGAAAATTACCCCACTCCCTTTATATATCAGATCATTGATGAATGCACGAGGAGTGAGATTTATTCCCTTATGGACAGTTTCTCTGGGTACAATCAAATCAATATTTTACCCGTTGATCAACATATGACTGCCTTCATCTACCATGGGGTACCTTCACTTACAAAAATCTCCCGTTCAGTTTAAAAAACATTGGGGCTACCTTCCAGCATGTTATGTCCTATGCTTTCCATGACATACACCATATTGTTCAGCCATATCTAGACGATTTTCCGGCCCATTCAGCTCAGCGTGAGGACCATCCTCAACACCTCCGCTAGATTTTCCTCCGTTGTAGACGCTACAATAATAGGCTCAATCCTCATAAGTGGGTCTTCTATGTGGATTCTGGTCATCTTTTGGGATTCATCATCTCCAAAGACAGAATTCACCTTGACCCCCTCAAGGTCGAGGCCATCGTTAACCTCCCATCCTCTTCCTCGTTACATCGACTACAGAGTCTATAAGGGAAAGCTAACTTCTTACGACGCTTCATTCCGAATTATGCGGAAGTGGCAAAGGGCTTTACTCGACTTTTGAAACAGGACGTTCCCTTCCATTGGGATGAGATCGCCCAACGATATTTTTATAAGCTTAAAATGTTGCTCATTAACGCTCTGTTGATACGTCCTCCCAACTATCATCGTGATTTCACCCTTTATTTGGCTGCTGCATTTAGCACAATAGCTATGGTTTTAGTACAGGATGAAAACGATGGAAATTAACACGTATTTTATTATCTATCTCGAAGTCTTCTTGACATAGAAACAAACTATGCTCACGTCGAGAATTTGGCGCTCGTTGCGGTTCAGGCTGTTCAGCGATTCCGCCATTACATCCTATTGCGTACTATAACCATGGTTTCTGATTGCAACCCCATGACATATATCTTCTCTCGACAATTACTGGGGGGAAATTACTCCAAGTGGATTGTAATCCTTCAGGAGTTTGATTTAGAGTTCACCACTACTAAGTTGATGAAATCATTGGTTTTTGTTGATCTTATTATCTCTCTCCTGACAGACTCCGTTCCATCCCAATCTGAGGATCATATCCTGGATGAAACACTCTCTCTTATTAGCACTCGTGATCCTTGGTACGGTGACATTATCGTGTATCTTCAAATATCCACGTTCTAGTCTGAATTGACAAAAGATGCTTGACAACGGATTTGGCATCAATCTCAACCATACCACATTGTAGGAGATACCTTGTACCGTGTCGGAGTTGATTCTGTGCTCCGCCAGTGATTGACCCTGGAAGAGGCTGAGAGATTCCTGAATGACTGTCACATTGGTGCCTGTGGTGGTCACATGTCCAGATATGCCATCGCCCAGAAGATTCTACGTGTGGGTTACTTCTGGCTTTCTATATTCAAAGACTGTATTGTTGCAGTCCGAAAATGTCATGCATGCCAGGTCTTTCAGCGCAAGATGTGTGTACGACCCCTACCCTTGCATCCTGTCATTACTGTAGGCCCTTTTTCTAAATGGGGCATAGATTTTGTGACACGTAGCCCTCACTCAGCCAGGGGGCATACTTATATAATCGTTGCCGTAGACTACTTCACTAAGTGGGTCGAAGCGATGTCTACATTAGCTGCCGACGGTAAGACAACTGCCCAATTCCTTTTCAACCATGTTATTACGCATTTTGGAGTCTCTCAAGCCATTGTCACCAATCATGGCACTCATTTTTTGGATTACATGATGGCTGAGTTGACATCAAAGTTGGGTTTATGTCATGATAGCTCAACGCCATACTACCCCCAGGGAAATGGCCAAGTTGAGGCCATGAACAAGGTTTTGGTCATGATGCTTCAATGAATGATTGGTATCCACAAATCCAACTAGCATCTCCAATTGTTCTCAGCTCTCTGGTTTTATCAAACGTTTATAAAAAGCGCAACTGGATTCACACCGTTCCAACTGGTGTATGGTCTGGAAGCGACTCTCCTGGTTGAATGCGAATTCCTTCCCTGAAGTTGGTTGTGGAACTATTGCCTGACACTTCTCTGGAGGAAGAACATCTCTTGTATTTGGAATGACTAGATGAAACCTGCCGCTTAGCTTCCTTGGTCATTGAGGCACAGAAAAAGCGGGTCAAATCCCACTTCGATCAATCAGTTTCTCCACGTTCTTTCATTTAAGGGACCTCATCCTCCTATATGACCAAGCACACGATAAACTTGGAGTGAGAAAATTCTAGCCCATGTGGAATGGGCCCTATATAGTTAAATGAGTATTAAAAAATGGGGCCTATGAGCTTATCGACTACGAAGGAGTTCCTCTGGAGCAGCCTAGGAATGGGTTGTACCTCAAAAAGTACTATGGTTGAGTTATTCTTGTGTGGTGTGTGTGTACATAAGTGAGTATTTTCATTTTTTGTGCATGTGTGGTGTGGTGTGCTTTGTAATCATCTTTCTACTGTTTGGGTCTTCCTGATTGTGCAGATGACTATTAGTCCTTTTGTCGGTTTTGCGGATGGTGTCTCCCGTAGTACCAGGAATATGTCTTCGGCAACCTAGGTAATCTACAATCCTGCTGGTGAGTTGGTTAAATTTCAAGGTGTTTGTCTAGGGCCTACCACAAATAATGTCGCAGAGTATAGTGTCATTTTGGAATTATTAAACGAGGTTGTCAACCTCGGTATTCCTGCATTACTTGTGTATCTGGACTCACATCTTGTAGTAATACAACTTAATGGTCATTATTCAGTTAGAAACCCATCCATTTTATGACTGTACCTACGTATTCGTTTACTGGAAAGAAATTTTGATTAAATTACATATCAACACATACCCAGACACATGAATGCGTTAACAGATGCAGTAGCTAATTTGGTTTTATATAGACATTTGTGCAACTTGTAAAAACATGACATGTAAAAAGATCCATCCAGAAATATATATATATATATATATATATAGATATATATATATATATATATATATATATATATATATATATATATATATCTGTGTGTGTGTGTGTGTGTGTGTATGTCGAATAGTTTGCAGTTTTTGTACATCACATAAAATCAAAAAATATACATGTATGTTTTAATAATAGCCGGAGACAACATGTCTCTCAAAAATATGCATATAAAAACCCTATATGACTAATCAGCGTGGTGCTCATGGTAGAATGCCAATGCATGCACCAATCACCTCAGTAATTGATGGAGGCGACTAGGCACCCCCACAGTGTGTCTCTGGTAAGCCATCGGGGTGTCTGCTAGCCATGCGTAATCTGAGATTCCCCAAGCGATACCCTCTAGGTTCTGCACTAGCTCGCTCCCTTCACTGCTCTCAGCTTGAGGATTGTGTGCGAGAGGGGTCCTCCGTGCAATGGGCGACATGCCGGCGGGCCTCTCCGGGCCAACATCTGCATACACATAGAACTGTTGTTAGAATAGGAATGTATCACAAAAAAATCATAAATACATAAAAATAAAAAAGAGTCTTACCCAGCTCCTTGTCCCAGTCATCCCCCTCTGGCAATGGAAGATCTGGGTCTCCCGTGAAGTCGGTACCAGCATAGGGCTAGTCCTCAATGACGATCAGCTGTCGCCGTAGTTATACAAAAAAATTGGGCCTCCAGGACATCTGCTGGCCCCCTCCTGATCTGGGCATGAGTGTTGCCCATCAAGCCATCCTCGGCTCCCTCAAATATCGCTCAGTGACTATCACCCCTTGGCCCTGGAAAATTGGTAATTGTTCCAGAATGAACGACACCAGAATGGAACCATACCCAAACTATTTTAGTTTAGTCTTCTTGCACTTTGTCAGCTGTCATTTGATGTTTGATGTTACGGTAGTGGCCCAATCAAAAAGTGTAGGGTTCATGCATTTGGAGGCTAGTAGGAGTTGTGATTTGGTTGCCTCATGCGGTGTCTACGACCCTGCAGCCTGCGTAATGGTGTGGAGCACTACTCGGAGTGCTAGATCGTGGACTATGTGGATGTCTACCTTCCCACTCCCCGATCCTGTCCGTGCCCCTGGGCACACTCTCGCCATTACCATCTCCATTTTTTCACCAGAAGGTCTACTACCTGTCATGATTGGCACTGGGCCTTTGCACGACAATTCGGTCATGAAATAAACATCAGAGACCTCAAGTTCTAGTACTCAGTCTCGAAGCTTGAACACTTCTTTGTTCTCATCCCATATGCTAATCAAATATTGCAACAACTCAGGTTTTTCTCTTAAACATGGTGCGAGGAAGAACTTCTTGAGACCACAGTTTCGGAGGGCAGTCATGCAAGCTTCATTTTGCATGGCCATTTAATCCTCTTTGTCATGCTCCCTCTCCTTCCACTCAATCACCATTGTGGCTGGGTATCTGTACCAACATGGTCAAAAACACCTTATTATATCTCTGCAACACAAAAATTCATCTGATTAGCTCACATTTTGATAAATTGAGGTAGAAATTTGAGTTGTTCCATCGACACGAATGTTTCGCTAACAGTCGCACCAACTGGCACGACCCCTTTGCAAAAAGGAGCCAATTGGCATGGGTCCATGCCCGATACCCGCACCAATTGGCCGAGCCCTAATTTTGCAAAGGATCCCCCAGGGATCAAAGACACAATGGAAATCTACAAAAAATGAATCAAAACAAAGCTAAGGGGAATGCCTCTTACCTGGAACAAACGAGAACCAGAATGATGTACTGGATTGGTCACAATCGCTGCCACAAGTTTGCATAACAAAAGCTCACTGTTGCTCTCCAAAAGAGGTAAAAATTAAAATTGAATATGTTTTACTATTTTTGGCATATTTATAACTTTTCAAAGTCAAATTAGGTTTTGAAAGTCATTTTTCTCAATATTTTAATATATTTTTTCGAAAAATGGATTTTATGCTAGCTTTCATGTGCAGCAATAGGTTTTTCCACAGCTTGGACGGTGACACGAGTTGTATTTTATACTTTTTTGAACTCGGTAAAAACACGAAAAAGTCATTTCTGGAGTCATATTTCAGCTCTTTTCTAACTCTCTAAACATGAAAAGATTGTCGAGTCGCTTGTTGTTTTGATCTCGTTAAAGTGGTTGTGAAACAACATCTACCTAGTATATGTTTACCCCTTTTTCGGGCTAGGATAGATTATTTACGAAAAAGGAATACCCTAGTCTATCACAACTAGGAGGTTTTCTCAGACATACTTTTCTACCTTTTCGGATCTAAGGAACTATTTATGAAAAGGGGCTGTTGGAGTTTACTTTTCTGTTGCCTTTTCAAACTCTCTAAACATGAAAAGATATTGATTTCTTCCTTTGTTAGACTCATTAAACCCTGATGACATCGGATTCAGTAGTAATGACGATATTCGAGTTTCTCCTTCCTAGGGATCGTTAAACGTACTAGGATGGATTCTTCCGAAGGACGAACTTATATTACAAGCATATGCTATCCCCTTAAATATTGTTTTCAAAAATAATTGGGGTACTCACCAGAAATGGTGGGGAAAAATAAAACCAGTATCGTCGTCGTGTCGACAGTATGTCGCTCTTGAACATGGCACTTTGTCTGCATTTGTGTTGAGTTGGGACAACTCATCTCATTCTCTGTTCACCTTCGTGGGTTTGGGTAATCTCTTTTGACCTCTCATCTGCTCTTTGCCTCGTCACCATGACCTCTGATATTTTGAGGTCAAATATTGCCAAATCCATTGTCGTGCTGACGATATGTTCAAGAGAAGTTGACATCTGCAAGTTTCAACCTTCCTTTGATTCTCATATGATCCTAATTCACAAACATTATATTCCTTTGTCTCACGTCGATGATGTGGGAAACACTATGTTCCACCTTTGATCAAGGTCATTTCCTGTCGACTTCATCTCATTATCCAAGAAGCTGATCTAGAGACTCCCTTTCAATACCTTGGAGCCTGCATGCCTCAATGGAAGGTTCTTCGCATTTGACACGAGGCTTTCATCATTGGCCTTCGATCAGATGATTCTGTGAGCATTCGATGCTAGATCACCGTTCACATTCCGTATATTGTACCTACAGTACCTTGAGGGCCATTTTCATTATTGGTGGTTCCTCTCGCATCTGTTAACAAAATTTCATCATTGGCTGGTAATCAGACAATGTTCTTGCATGTTCGACTTCAGCTCACTTATTCACATGCTAGAATTTGTACTCTATTCAGGTTGAGATGGAGCGCAAGACCCAGGATTTTGTCTGTTGGAATCCAGGCTACAATTTTGTGGATTATTATGATTGGTTACATGACTCATTGATTTGATGGCTGTGACCATACCTAAGTCTATTTATCGATCCTTAATGGATGGCTGCGTCCATGCCTTGGATCTTTATTATTGTATACTCTGTTATGGATGGCTATGCCCATACCACATATATCATGTATTTGAGATATCATTTGTACTTGTCTATGCAGGTTTCCTGACGCAGTGTTTTCAGTTGGACACGTTTTCATAAATCATTTCACCCCTCTCTCTCTCTCGGGCCTCATGCTTTAGGGGGAATCTGTTACATGGTAATTTTTCACCATCCCTGTAATCCCCATCCTGCACATTGGAGGGCCTCTTCCGTTACCTGTGAGCAGTGACATGACCTAAAACCACTTTCATGGCATCCCCCTTGACAAGGAAAATCATTTCCTTGAAGACAATTTCTTGTGAAAAGCCCTAAAAATAGACCTTTTGGCCTTAGCGCGACTAGCCAGTTCAGCCCTCGCGCCAATGAGGGAAATCCACCAAAGAGAGCGCGCCAAATGGTGCTATGTCCCAGTGTATCACTTGCACCAGGCTTAATAAGGATTTCTTTCTAAAAATAAATGGCGGAAGTTTGATTCCAACCAACTCCTGAATGAGTCTCTAAAATGAGTTGGAAGGTTTGGCTCCAAATATCCATGTAGGGGAAGTGGTTTTCCACCTATCATGGAAGCTTCCTTGAGGATAGGGCCAATCCCACCATTGTAGGGATCCCAACTCCCCTTCCACCATCTATATAAGCTTGTCATTTTCCCTTTGCAAGCTAGCCTGAATAGAGCTGAGTCAATAGTAAGGAGATTATCGTCAGACAGCTGAAGGGAAAGAGATTTTTCCCATTCCCAACGAGCTTTACCAAGATGTACTCTATTGTTGACCTGCCGAAGGAAGATCCAATGTCAGAGCTTAGGTTGTATCTTTCTTTGTTCTGATTAATAATAAACGACTTTGATTATGGTTCCACTCATATGTTCATGTTTTATGTTATGTGTTGTATCTTCTCTGAATGATACATAGTTGCATGTATTAGGTTTTACGCTTTTGTTTTTGTTGTTTATTCGTGTACATGTAGGTGTTCGAACGTGCTTAGCGGGAGAATTGTGATCTTCCAAAGTGAGGGACAGAAGTGCCATCTTGTCGCATCTTGGTCTTTTGCAATTAGGAACTTGTGTCCTAAAATGACTCGGTTGTTGCTAGACCCAATCTGGGCTAGTAGGGATCACCTCTGTCCGCAGAGGGGATTTACCTCACCAAGAGTTAGGGTTAAGGTAAATATTAGGATAAGATTAAGGTTAAGGGTTTGGTCAAGTTTAACCTAACCTCAAGGTTAGGGTTAGGTTATGGGTAACGTTAAGGTTAGGTTAGGGTAAAGTAAGGTTAAGGTTAAGGTTAAGGTCAAGGGGAAGGTTAAGGTTAAGGTTAGGTTTAGTTGAGGTTAAGGTTAAGTTTAAGTTTAAGGTTATAGTTAAGGTTAAGGTTAAGAGAAAATCTAAGGTTAAGGTGAAGGTTAAGGGTAAAGTTAAATTTAAGGTTAAGGTTAGGGTTAGGTTATAGTTAAGGTCAAGGTTAAGTTTAAGATTAAGGTTAAGGTTAAGGTTAAGGTTAAGGTTAAGGGTAAATTTAAGTTCAATGTTAGGGTTAGGTTATAGTTAAGGTTAAGGTAAGGTTAAGGGTAAAGTAAAGGTTAAGTTTAATGTTAAGGTTAAGGGTTTAGTAAGGTTAAGGTTAAGGTTAAGGTTAGGTTAATGTTAAGGGTGAAGGTTAAGGATACAGGTCTTAACCTTAACCTTACCCTTAACCTTCATCCTTAACCTTAACCTTGACCTTAACCTTCACCATAACCTAACCTTAACCTTGACCTTAACTATAACCTAACCTTAACTTTACCCTAATCTTAACCTTAACCTTAACCTTAACTTTAGTCTTAACCTTACCCTTAACCTTCACCTTAAACTTAACCATGATTTTACCCTTAACGTAGCCTTAACCTTGACCTTATCCTTAATCTTAACCTTAACTTTACCCTTTATGTTACCCTCAACCCTTAACCTAACCGCAACCTTAAGCTTAACCTTTAACTTAACCTAATCTTAACCTTAACCTTAACCTTAACCTAACCTAAAACTTAACCTTAACATTACCCTTAGGTTATCCTAACCTTAACCTAAGGGTAAGGTCAAGGCTAAGGTTAAGGCTAAGGTTAAAGGTGAGGTTAAGGTAAGGGTAAGGTTAACCTTAACCTAACCTTAACCTTAAACTTGACCTTAACTATAACCTTAACCTTAACCTGACTAGACCCATAACCTTAAACTTACCCTTACCATAACCTTAAACTTAAGGTTAAGATTAAGGTTAAGGTAAAGGTGAAGGTTAATGGTAAGGTTAAGGTTAACATTAAGTTAAGGTTAAGGTTAGTTTAAGCTTAAATTCAACATCAAGGTTAAGGTTAATGGAAGTTTACGGTTAAGGTTAAGGTTAGGGGAAGTTTAAGGTTAAAGTCAAGGTTAAGGGTAAAGTTAGGGTTAAGGGTTATGCCAAGGATAGGGTTAAGTTAATGTTAAGGTTAAGGTTAGGTTAAGGTTAAAGGTTAAGGTTAAATTTAAGGTTAAGGTTAGGTTAAGGTAAAGGTAAGGTTAATTTAAGGGTAAAGTTAAGGTTAAGGTTAAGGTTAAGGGTAAGATATGGTTAAGGGTTAAGGTTAACCTTAACCTAACCTTAACCTTAACCTAAACTTCACCTTAACCTTGAGTTTAAACTTAACCTTCCCCTAACCTTAACCCTAACCTTAACCTTAACCTTAACCTTAACCTTCCGATAACCATAACCTTATCCTTGACTTTACCATTAACCTAACCTTAAGGGTTTGGTCAAGGTTATGGTTAAGGTTAAGGTTACAAGTTTAGTCAGGTTAAGGTTATAGTTAAGGTCAAGGTTAAGGTTAACGTTAGGTTAAGGTTAACCTTACCCTTACCTAACCTTACACTTAACCTTAACCTTGACCTTGACCTTAACCTTACCCTTAACCTTATCTTAACCTTAGCTTAACCTTAACCTTATCTCTACCCTTAAACATAACCTTAACCTAACCTTAACCTTAACCTTAACCTTTACCTTATCTTAACCTTACCTTAACCATAACCTTAACCTTGACCTTAACTATAACCTAACCCTAACCTTTACCAAACCCTTAACCTTAATCTTGACCTTAAATTTACCCTTAACCTTAACCTTAACCTTAACCTTAACTATAACCTAACCCTAACCTTAACCCTAACCTTAAACTTAACATTAACTAAACCTTAACCTTAGCCTTAACCTTCCCATAACCTTAACCTTTACCTAACCTTAACCTTAATTTGACTAAACCCTTAACCTTAACCTTAACCTTAACATTAAGTTTAACCTTAACCTTCTCATAACCTTAACCCTAACCTAAACCTTAACCTAAACCTGAACCTAACCTTAACTTTACCCTTAACCTAACTTTCACCTTACCCTAACCATACTAAACCTGTAACCTTAACTTTAACCTTAACTTTACCCTTAACCTTAACCTTAACATTAACCTGAATAAATCCGCAACCTTAGCCTTAACCTTACCTTGACCTTAACTATAACCTAACCCTAACCTTTACCAAACCCTTAACCTTAACCTTTACCCTAACCTTACACTAACCTTAACCTTAACCTTAACCTAACCTTAACCTTAACTTTACCCTAACCTTGACTTTACCCTTAACCTAACCTTAAGCTTTACCTTAACCTTATCTTAACATTAAACTTAACCTTAACCTAACCTTAACCTTAACTTTACCCTTAAACTTAAACTTAACCTTAGCCTAACCATAACCTTAACCTTAACCTAACCCTAACCTTAACTTTACCCTTAACCTAACCTTAACCTTAACCTTAACCTAACCCTAACCTTTAATTTACCCTTAACCTAACCTTAACATAACCTTAAACTTAATCTTATCTTAACATTGACTAAACCCGTAACCTTAACCTTAACCTTTAACATTACCCTAATATTAACCATAACCTTAACCTTAACCTTAACTTTACCCTTAACCTAACCTAACTATAACCTAACCTTAAACTTAACTTTACCCTTAACTTAACCTTAACCTTAACTTAACCTTAACCATGACCAAACCCTTAACATTAACCTTAACCTTGACCTTAAACTTAACCTTAACCTTACCCTTAACCTTAAACTTAACCATGACCTCAAATATATCCTAACCTTATCCTTAGGTTAAGGTCATGGTTAGGTTAAGGGTAAAGTTATGGTTAAGGTTAAGGTTAAAGTTAAGGTTAAGGTTAAGGTTAGGTTATAGTGAAGGTTATGGGAAGGTTAAGCTTAAGCTTAAGCTTAAGTTAAGGTTAAGGTTAAGGTTTGGTCAAGGTTAGGGTTAGGTTATAATTAAGGTCAAGGTTAAGGTTAACGTTAAGGTTAGGTTAAGGGTAAATTAAAGGTTAAGGTTATGGTTATGGGAAGGTTAAGGTTAAGGGGTTAAGGTTAGGTTAAGTTAAAGTCAAGATTAAGGTTAGGTTAAGGTTATGGTTATGGGAAGGTTAATGTTAAGGTTTAGGTTATAGTTAAGTTCAAGGTTAAGGTTAAGGATATGGTTAAGGTTAAGGGTAAGGTTAGGTAAAGGTTAATGTTAAGGATAGGTTATAGTGAAGGTTAAGGTTAAGACCCGTAACCTTAAAACTTAACCATAACCTAACATTAAACTTAACCTTATCTTAACCATAACCTTAACCTAACTATAACCTTACCTTACCCTAACTTAAACTTAACCTTAACCTTAGGTTAAGGTTAAGGTTAAGGTTAGGGTAAGGTTGGGGTAAAGGTTAAGGTTAAGGATTTGGTTAAGGATTTAGTTAAGGTTAGGGTTAGGTTATAGTTAAGGTCAGGTTAAGGTTAAGGTTAAGATTAGGTTATGGTTAAGTTTAGGTTATGATTAAGATTAGGTTATGGTTAAGGTTAGGTTATGGTTAATATCATGGTTAGGTTAACGTTAAGGTTATGGTTAGGTTAAGGTTAGGTTATGGTTAAGAATAGGTTATGGTTAGGTTATGGTTAAGATTAGGTTATGGTTAAGGTTAAGGTTAAGGGTAAAGATAAGGTTATGGTTAAGGTTAAGGTTAGGGTTAGGTTATAGTTAAGGTTAATGTTAAGGTTACATTAAGGGTAAAGTTAAGGTTAAGGTTAAGGTTTGGTCAGGTTAAGGTTAAGGTGAAGGTGAAGGATAAGGGTAAGGTTAAGCTTAAGGTTAGGTTAAGGTTAATTCTAAGGTTAAGGGTTTGGGAAGGTTAAGGTTATGGGTTAGGTTATAGTTAAGGTAAGGGGTAAGGTTAGGGTTAAGGTTAGGGTAATTTTAAGATAAGGTTAAACAAACCTTATCTTAACCTTAACCTTAAACTTAACCTTAACCTAACCTTAACTTGACTAAACCCGTAACTTGAACCTTCACCTAACCTTAACCTTGACTTTACCCTTAACCTAACCTTAACCTTAACCTTAACCTTAACCTTAAATTTACCCCTAACGTAACCTTAACCTTAACCTTAACCTTAACATTAACCTAAACCTTTACCCTAACCTTACCCTAACCTTAACCTTAACTGTAACCTTAACCTTGACCTTGAACTTAACCTTAACCATAACCTTAACCTTAACTGTAACCTTAAAGATAAGGTTAAGTTTATGGGTTAATGTTAAGAGTTTGGTCAAGGTTAGGGTTAGGTTATAGCTAAGGTCAAGGTTAGGTTAAGGTTAAGGTTACGAGTTTAGTCAGGTTACGGTTAAGGTTACGATTAAGGTTAAAGTCAAGGTGAAGGGTTTGGTCAACGTTAGGATTAGGTTAAGGTTAAGGTTATGGTTAGGTTAAGGTTAGGTTATGTTAAGGTTAAGGTTAAGGGTTACGGAATTAGTCAACTTAAGGTTAAGCTTAATGTGAAGCTTAAGGTGAAGGTTAAGAGTAAGGTTAAGTTTAAGGTTAAGGTCAAGGTCAAGGTCAAGGTTAAGGTTAAGGTTAGGTTTAGGTTAAGTGTAAGGTTATAGTTAAGTTTAAGGTTAGTTTAAGGTTAAGGTTAGGTTAAGGGTAAAGTTAAGGTTATGGTTAGGGTTAAGGTTAAGGTAAGGTTAGGGTTAGGTTAAGGTGAAGGTTAGGTAAAGGTTAAGGTTAAGGTTAAGGTTAGATTAAGGTTAAGGTTATGTAAGGGTAAGGTTAAGGTTATGGTTATAGTTAAGGTTAGGTTAACGGTAAAGTTAAGGTTAAGGTTAGGTTAAGGTTAAGGCTAAGGTTACGGGTTTAGTCAGGTTAAGGTTAAGGTTAAGGTTACGGGATTAGTCAACTTAAGGTTAAGGTTAAGGGGGTAAGGTTAACATTCAGGTTAAGGGTAAGGTCAAGTTTAAGGTTAACGTTATGGTTATGGGAAGATTAAGGTTAAGGCTATGGTTAAGGTTAAAGTTAAGGTTAACGGTTTGGTGAAGGTTAGGTTAGGTTATAGTTAAGGTCAAGGTTAAGTTTAAGGTTAAGGGTAAGGTGAAGGTTAAGGTTAAAGTTAAATTAAGGTTAATATTAGGTTAAGGTTAAATTAGGTTAAAGTTAAATTAAGGTTAATATTAGGTTAAGGTTGCTCGTTAGGTTAAAGTAAGGTTAAGGTTACGATTAGGTTAAGGTTAAGGTTAGGTTAATATTAAGGTTAAGGTTAGGTTTAGGTTAAGATTAGGTTAAGGGTAAAGTTAAGGTTAAGGTTAGGTTAAGGTCAGGGTTAAGGTTAGGTTAAGGGAAAATTCAAGGTTAAGATTAGGTTAAGGGTAAGGTTTTGGTCAAGGTTAAGGTTAGGTTATAAATAAGGTCAGGTTAAGGTTAAGGTTAAGGTTAAGGGTTTGGTCACGGTTAGGATTAGGTTATAGTTAAGGTTAAGGTTAAAGATAATGTTATGATTAAGGTTAAGGTTAGGGGTAGGTTATAGTTAAGGTTAAAATTAGGTTAAAGGTAAAGCTAAGGTTAAGGTTAGGGGAAGGTTTTAGTTAAGGTTAAGGTTAAGGTTAGGTTAAGGTGAAGATAATGTTAAGGATCAAGTTAAGGTTAAGGTTAAGGGTAAAGTAAAGGTTAGGTTAGGTTAAGGTTAAGGGTTTGGTCAAGGTTAGGGTTAGGTTATAGTTAAGGTTAGGTTAAGGGTAAAGTCAAGGTTAAGGTGAAGGTGAAGGGTAATGTTAAGGTTAAGGTTACAGGTTTAGTTAGGTTAAGGTTAAGGTTAAGGGTTTTGTGAAGGTTAGGGTTAGGTTAAGGTTTAAGTTAAGGTTAGGTTAAGGGTAAAGTCAAGTTTAAGGTCATCGTTAAGGTTAAGGGTAAGATAATGTTAAGGTTAATGTCAAGGTTAAGGTTAAGGGGGTAAGGTTAAGGTTAAGGTTACGGTTAGGTGAAGGTGAAGGTTACGATTAGGTCAAGGTTAAGGTTAAGGTTAAGTTAAGGTTAATGGTAATATAAGGTTAAGGTTAAGGTTAAGCTTAATATTAAGTTAAGGGTAAATTCAAACCTTAACCTTAACCTTATGTTCAATCTTAACCTTCCCCTAACCTTAAGCCTAACCTGAACCTTAACCTTAAATTTACCCTTAAACTAACCTTAAATTTACCGTAACCATTACCTTAACTTTACCCTTAAACTAACCTTAAATTTACAGTAACCATAACCTTAACTTTACCCTTAACCTAATATTAACCTTAACCTAACCTTAACCTTGACTTTACCCTTAACCTAACCTTAAACTTACCTTAACCTTTACCTAACCTGAACCTTAACCATAACCTTAACCTTAACCTAACTTTAACCTAGACCTTAACTATAACCTAACCCTAACCTTGAACAAACCCTTAACCTTAACCTTAACCTGACTAAAACCGTAACCTTAACCTTAACTTATCCTTAACCTTAACCTTAACCATAATCTTATTCTCAGGTTAAGTTATAGTTAAAGTCAAGGTTAAGGTTACGTTAAGGTTAAGGTTAAGGTTAAGGTTAAGGTTATGGTTATGGTTAAGGTTAGTTTAAGGTTAAGGTCAAGGTTAAGGTTAAGGTTACGTTAAGGTTAAGGGTAAAGGTTAAGGTCAAGGTTAAGGTTAAGGTTATGGTTAGTTTAGGTTAAGGTTCAGGATAAGGTTAAGGTTAAGGTTAGGTTATAGTGAAGGTTAAGGTTAAGACCTGTAACCTTATCCTTGACCTTACCCTTAATCTTAACCTTAACCTTAACCTTAACCTTACTAACCTTGTAACCTTAACCTTAACCTCAACCTTAACCTTAATTATAACCTAACCCTAACCTTAACCTTAACTTTACCCTTAAACTAACCTTAAACTTAACTATACCCTTAACCTAATCTTAACCTTAACCTAATCTTAACCTTGACCTTAATCTTAACTTAACCTAACCTTAACCTTAACCTTAACTATAACCTGACACTAACTTTCACCAAACCCTTAACTTGAACCTTATCTTAACCTTATCCTAACCTTAAACTTAACCTTAAACTAACAATAACCTTACCCTTAACCTTGATCTTAACTATAACCTAACCCTAACCTTGACCAAACCCTTAACCTTAGCCTTAACCTGATTAAACTTGTAACCTTAACCTTAACCTTGCCCCCTTAACCTTAATATTAACCTAATCTTAACCTTAACTAAAACCTAACCCTAACCTTAACCAAAATCTTAACCTTAACCTTAAACTTAGCCTTAACCATAACCCTAACCTTAACCTAACCTTAACCTTAACCTTAACGTAACTTTAACCTTAACCTAACCTTAACCTTAACCTTAACCTAATTATAACCTTACCCTTAACATTAACCTTGACATTAAATATAACCTATCCCTAACCTTGACCTTAACCTTAACCTAACCTTAACCTTAAATTTACCTTAACCTTGAATTTACCCTTAAACTAACCTTAACCTTAACCTAACCCTTAACCTTGACCAAACATTTAAGGTTAAAGTTATGGTTAAGGTTAAGGTTAACGTTAGGTAAAGGTTAAGGTTAAGGTTAATGTTAAGGGTTTGGTCAAGCTTAGGGTTAGGTTATAGTTAAGGTTATGGGTTTATTCAGGTTAAGGTTAAGGTTAAGGTTAAGGTTATGGTTAAGGTTAAGTTTAGGTTAAGTGGTTAAGGTTAAGGTTTGGTCAAGGTTTTTTGTTTAACTAGCTCCAAAAATAGAAGAAAATATATATCAACGCCTTATAAATAATCCACTTCGAGGGGGCAACCTCCAATACATTACATAAATGAAAAATTCTTGGATGATACAATTTACAAAACCTCCTTTCTATATATAGGAGTCCATGGGGCCATAATGTAATCCTAGTGGGCCACAATGTAATCCTAGCTGACCTAACAATAATAATTTAAGGGCACAATAATAACCAAATGGGGGTTACAAGGGTACAATAATAACAATAATGGGGTTACACTAACAACAATAAGGGACTATACTAGTGATATAGGGACCTAACAAGGTTAGGGTTAGGTTATAGTTAAAGTAAAGGTTAATGTCAAGGTTAAGGGTAAGGTTAATATTAGGATAAGGGTAAAGATAAGGTTATGGTTAGGGTAAGGTTAGGTTTAAGGTTAGGGGAAGGTTAAGGTTAAGGTTAGGTTAAGGGTAAAGTCAAGGTTAAGGTTAGGTTAAGGGTAATGATTTTGTCAAGGTTAGGGTTTGGTTATAGTTAAGGTCAGGTTAAGGTTAAGGTTAAGGGTTTGATCAAGGTTAGGGTTAGGTTATAGTTAAGGGTAAGGTTACGGTTAAGGTTAGGTTAAGGTTAAGGTTAAGGTTAATGTTATGGTTAAGGTTAAGATTAGGTTAAGTTAAGGTTAAGGTTAGGATAAGGTTAAGAAAAGGTTAAGGTTAAGGTGAAGGTTAAGTTTAGGTTAAGGTTAAGGTTAAGGTTAAGGTTAACGTTAGGTTAAGGTCAAGGTTAAGGTGAATTTAGGTTAAGGTTATGTTAAGCGTGAAGTCAAAGTTAGGGTTAAAGTTAAGCTTAATGTTAAGTGTAAGGTCAAGGTTAAGGTTACAGGTCTTAACCTTAACCTTCACTATAACCTAACCTTAACTATAACCTAACACTAACCTTAACAAAACCTTAACCTTAACAATAAGGTAACCCTAACCTTAACCTTAACCTTAACCCTAACCTTAATCTTAAGTTTACCCATAACCTAATATTAACCTTACCCTAACCTTAACCCTAACCTTACCCTTAATCTTAACCTTAACCTAAGATTAAGATTATGGTTAAGGTTAAGGTTAATGATAAGTTAAGTTTAAGGTTAAGGTTAAGCATTTGGTCAAGGTTAGGGCTAGGTTATAGTTAAGGACAAGGTTAACGTTAAAGTTATAGTTAAGGGAAAGTTTAAGGTTAAGGTTAAGGGTAAAGTTAAGGTTAAGGTTAAGGATAAGTTCAAGGTCAAGGTTAAGGTTATAGTTAAGGTCAATGTAAGATAAGGTTAAGCGTAAGGTTAAGGTTACATGTTTAGTAAGGTTAAGGTTAAGGTTAAGATTAGGTTAAGGGTAAGGTCAAGGTTAGGTTAAGGTTAAGGTTAAGGTTAAGGGTAAGGTTAGGGTCAGGTTATAGTTAAGGTCAAGGTTAACACTAAGGGCAAGGAAACCCTTAACCTTAACCTTAACCTTAACCTTAACTATAACCTAACCCCAACCTTGACCAAAACTTTAACCTTAACCTTAACTTGACTAAACCCATAACCTTAACCTGAACCTTACCATTAACCTTCACCCTTAACCTTAACCTTAACCCTACCCCCTTAACCTTAACCATAACCTTAACCTAACTAAGCCCGTAACCTTAACCTTAACATTAACCTCACTAAGATCGTAACCTTAACCTTAACCTTACCCTTACCTAACCTTAACCTTAACCTAACCGTAACCTTAAAATTAATCTTAACCTTAAAACTTATCTAACCTTAACCTTAACCATAACCTTAATGTTAACCTTAACCTTAACCTTTACCCTAACCTTAACCTTAAGCTTAACCTTGACCAAACCCTTAACCTTAACCTTAACCTTGACCTTAACTATAACCTAACCCTAACCTTAATGTTACGGGTTAAGGATAACATTAAGGTTATGGGTTAAGGATAACCTTAACTAAACTCATAACCTTAACCTTAACATTGACCTCACTAAACTCATAACCTTAACCTTAACCTTAACCTAAACCTAAACCTTAAACTAAAATTAACCATAACCCTAACCTTAACCTTAAAATAAAATTAACCATAACCCTAACCTTAACTCCCTAAATTTGAAAATATCATCAAGCGCTTGTCATTTCATGCTTGTTTCCAATCTGAAAGCAATAGAGTCACCTTTTTCCTGTTTCTTGACTCTTAAAAGATGAAACGGTAGAGTTTTGTTTCAATGTTTTAAAAAATTAGCTGCCCACGAAATATTCCTGGTTAAAGTTAGTTTCCTTAGGCTATTATTTTGGGTCGTCTCTGATGGAAAATTTATCGGAGTTCACCAACTAAGGAATCCCCTCTGAAGGGAATCCTGGTCCTTTTCCTCATTTTGGAAATGTTGGCGCTCCTTATATGGCAACGTTGTCCCTTCCTGGGTTAATTGTTGGGTTGCCTGTTTGGTTGTTTTCAACCTTTGTGGTCCCAAATGTCTTGACTACTGTTCAATCAGTTCTTCTGCCTGAACAACACCATGTTGATTCCAAGATGGACCTCTCCCCTTCTTCACCTGTTTCTGTGTCCTCCTCTTCTACTTTTCCTAGTGAAAGTCTGGATTCGAGTAACCAAGTGGCTAAGAAGAGGAAGAAGAAGACAAAGAAGAAGAAGTCTGATAAGAGAGAGGCTAAAGTTGTAGCTACTGCTTCTGAAACATATCCTCTTGATAAACCTTCCAACCCTCCACAGAAATTGAAGTTCCCTTTCATGTTGTGCACGGGAGACCATCTTCTTCGAGACTGCCCTGGCATTCCCAAGGTGCTCGAAGTATGGTCCAACAGTCGTCCGTCGTTGCCTTTGTCTTCTGGGAGTCAAGTTGGGGGCACATCTTCAGCTAGTGCTGGTAAAACTATTAAGAAGCAGGGTTAGCTTGCCAATCCCTGTAAGTTGTGTGAAGGGCACCATGCCATTCACCTTTGCCCATATATGGATGAAGCCAAGAGAGTTTTGGACAACCCGATTGTTTCTACACCATGCCTTCTGGCTGGTTACAAACAGCTTTCTTTGAGTCATCCACCAGCTAATTCAACGATTGATCAAGAGTCATCCTTGGTCGATCCCGCTCCCTTGAAAATTCAAATTCAGTAATCCATTGAACTAGCCCCATCTGTTGTGCACCAGGTATTTTCTGTTGAGAGTGGACCTCACACCCCTCATGTTCTTCTGGTTTCCTTAGATTCTTTAGACTTAGAGAAAGATTCTCTTGTCCCTACACCTCAAGAAGCGGCTCCTCCACCTCCCATGATGGAGGTCCTGGAGGATACCACTCCCACCTTTGAGATGGAGGTCGTGGAGGATGCTGCTTCTTCTTTCGTAACACCAGCGGAAGACCATCGCGATTCGATGGTAGTCCCTCCGAGTATTTTGGTCACTTCCTTTGATTGGAATTGATTTCCAGGATACCACCTTCCGTCTTATGTGCCTTTCGAGATAATGGTATAGGCCTTTGGTCTGGTCTTACCCAGCACCATTATAGATGAAGGTGCATCTGTTAGTGTTTTATCCTCAAATACCTGGTAAGATTTCATTTCGCCGCCGCTTGCGCCTATTACGCAGAATTTGTTGGCGTTTAACAGAAGAACTAGTCAACCGTTAGGGATCCTTCCAAGGTTACATGTTACATTGGGAGGTAAAACCATCCATATGGACATGATGGTTGTTCTAGGCCTCTTGGATTTCAATCTGCTTTTGGGGTGTGATTACACCTATGCCATGGGAGCACTTGTCTCCTCCCTTTTCCGTGTGGTTTGTTTTCCACATGAAGGATGGATCGTGACCATTGATCAAATTTCGTTCTTTAGTCCTGATGTGCCAACAGGCCTGCCATCATCCCTTCCTAGTTTTTATCCACCCATTGTATCTGCCCCACCGTAGGTCAACTATGTGGCTACCTACCCCGTGCTTGTACTTGGTGATAGTGCCATTGTGCATCAGGTATTGGGGTCATTGGGTCCTGACTTCCAAGATTTTTTCCCTCCATTGGGAGTGGAACTCTTAGAAGGGATGACTTATTGTTCATTATGATGAGGTCAGTCAGAGAAAAGTTTTTTTTCTTGTGTCAAGCTCCTTAAAAAATGAAACAAGGTTCCTGGAGCAGAGTTCATTTTCTTGTGTCAAGCTCCTTAAAAAATGAAACAATGTTCCTGGAGGAGAGTTCGTTTTCTTGTTTCAAGCTTCTTAAAAAATGAAACAAGCTCTTATGAGGATAGTTCTTTTAATGTTTTAACCTCGTTAAAACAATGAAACACTTTCCTGTTCAATTCAAGTATTTGATACGATCTCGTAAAATCCCAGTCAAGTCTTTCTCTTAATCTCGTGACTTGAACCTTCACTCCATCTGCCTTTCAAATGGATTGAAGCTTGGGGGGAATGTACCTCAAATTGAGTCACCATGCTGGGGGCATGCCTAAATTTTTCAAGCATAGTTTGTTTCTGTTTCAAGTTTGTGTAAAAATGAAACCGGTTTCAAGCATAGTTTATCTTTGTTTCAAGCTTGTGTAAAAATGAAACCAACTTCAAGAAGAGTTTCCTGATTTCAAGCTTGTGTAAAAATTAAACCGTTCCCATTTTACCTCTTCTGATTGCCATTTTATCAGCCTGTTTTTCCAGATGAGCCTTGGTTTTCTCACTCCATCGTCACTATCTGCTTGGCCAATCATATGCCTTCACTTGGTTGTTTCACCCAATCCTGAGGAACCGTTACGATGAGTGGTCTTGTTAGCCAGCCTCTTAACCTTTATTTTTTCAGAGCAGTTCCACCATCACCAGAACCAATTGCTTCCCTTTATACCACTCGTTCCTCCAGCAGGAGTCATCTTTCAACTCTTTTCTGATGCTCTAATACTAAAAATATTGTCAAGTCGCTTGTCGTTTTGAACTCATTAAATTGGCTGTGAAGCGATATCTACCCAGTATACGTTTACCCCTTTTTCAGGCTGGGATATATTATTTACGAAAAAGGAATACCCTAGGCTATCATGACTAGGAGGTTCTCTCAGACATAGTTTTCTACCTTTTCAGATCTGTGAGACTATCTACGAAAAGGAATTGTTGGAGTTTTTTTTTCTACTATCTTTTCAAAATCTCTAAACATGAAAATATGTCGAGTTCTTCCTTTTTTAGATTCATTAAACCCTGATGACATCAGATTCAGTCGTAATGACGATATTCGAGTTCCTCCTTCCTAGGGCTCGTTAAATGTACTAGGATGGATTTTTCCGAAGGATGAACTTATATGACAAGCATATGGTATCCTCTTCAAGCTTCTGTAAAAATAAAGAGGTACTCAACAGAAATGGTGGGGGAAAATGGAACCGGTATCATCGTCGTGTCGGCAGTATGTCTCTCTTGAACATGGCACTTGTCTGCATTCGTGTCGGGTTGGGGACATCTCATCTCATTCTCTGTTTGCCTCTGTGGGTTTGGGTAATATTTTTTGTCCTCTCATCTGCTCTTTTCCTCGTCATCATGACCTCTGATCTTTTGACATAAAATACTGCCAAATCCACTGTCGTGCTACCGATATGTTCAAGAGAAGTTTACCTCTACAAGTTTCAACCTTCCTCTAATTCTCATCTGATCCTGATTCACAAACATTATGCTCCTCTATCTCACGTCGATGATGTGGGAAACATTATGGCCCACCTTCGATCAAGATCACTTCCTGTTGACTTCAGCTCATTATCCAGGAAGTTGATCTAAGAGACTCCCTTTCGGTACCTTGGAGCCTGCATGCCTCAATGTTAGGTTCTTCGCATTCGACGCAAGGTTTTCATCATTGACCTTCGATCAGATGATTCTACGAGTGTTCGATGCCAGCTCAGTATTCACACTACGTGGATTGTACCTATAGTACCTTGAGGGCCATTGTCATTATTGGTGGTTCCTCTCATGTCTATTAACAGTTTTCATCATTGGCTGATAATTAGACGATGTTCTTGCATGTTCGACTTCAGCTCACTTATTCACATGCTAGAACTTGTACTTTTTTTGGGTCAAGATGGAGTGCAAAACCCTGGGTTTTTTCTGCTACAATCCAGGCTATGATTTTGTGGATTATTATGATTGGTTACATGACTCATTGATTGGATGGTTGCGACCATACATGAGTCTATTTATCGATCCTCATTGGATGGTTGTGTCCATGCCTCAGATCTTGATTATTGTATACTCTATTATGGATGGTTGTGCCCATACCACACATCATGTATTTGAGATATTAGTTGTATTTGTATACGCAAGTTTTCTGATGGCAGTGCTTTCAGTTGGGTGCGTTCTCATCAAGCATTTCACCCCTCTCTCTCTATCGGGCCTCATGCTTGAGGGGGCATCTATTACACTGTAATTTTTCACCGTCCCTACAATTCCCATATCGCCCATTGGAGGGTTGTTTATGTGATCAATAAGCAGTGTCATGCCTCACAAATACCATCATTGCATCCCTTTCTTTGAGGGCAACATTCCTTCTATTAATCATTTCCCGAGCAAACCCCTAAAAACACCTATTTTTGCCTTGGCGCTGGTAGCCCATTATGTCCTCGCGCCAATGGGGAAAATTAACACTGAGCCCGTGCCAGTTGGTGCTCTGTCCCAGTTAAGCACCCACACCAATCTGCTTATGGAAATTTTTTTAAAAAAGAGGCAAATTTTCGATTACAAGAACTTCGTGGATGAGTCATGAGGAGTGATTTCAAGTGAATAACTACGGCCTTCCTCCTTTGGCCTCTTGTTTCCACCTTATGGGGAACCTCCCAAGGGATAAGGCCTCCCTTCCACTATTTTAGGGATCCCAAACTCCTCCTCTCCTCTATAAATATAGCCATATTCCATTGATGAAGGGGTTGAATGGTTGAGAAAAGTAGTCTTGGTAGCCTGATTAGAGCTGAATTCATAGTAAGGATATTATCGTTAGACAACTGAAGAGAGAGAGTCCTATCCTCTGTCGACCAACCGAAGGAAGATCCAGTGTCAGAGCTCAGCTGTATCTTTCTTTGTTCTGATTAATAATAAGTGACTTCGATTATGGTTCCACTTAGATGTTCATGTTTTATGTTATGAGTTGTATCTTCTCTTACTGATACATAATTGCATGTATTAGTTTTTACGCTTGTTTTTTTGTTGTTTCTTCTTGCACGTGAAAATATTCAATCACATCGAGACGGAGAATTGTGATATGCCAAAACAAGGGACAGAAGCGCCATATTCTTCACAAATGACAGTAGTGTAGGACTTAAGGTAGGCCTCTTGTCGCATCTTGGTCTTTTGAAATTAGGAACTTGTGTCTTAGGGTGACTCGGTTGTTGCTAGACCTGATCTGGGCTACTAGGGATCGCCTAAGGGAAATCCAAGGTTAAGGTCAAGGATAAGGTTAGGGTAAAGTTTGAGGTTAAGGTTAAGGTTAAGGTTATGGTTAGGTTAAGGTTAAGGTTAGGTTAAGAGTAATGTCAAGCTTAAGGTTATGGTTATGGGAAGGTTAAGGTTAAGGTTAAGGTTAAGTTAAGGTTAAGGGCAAGGTTAGGGTTAGGTGATAGTTAAGGTCAAGGTTAAGGTTAGGTTAAGGTTAAGGTCAAGGTTAGCATTAGGTTATAGTTAAGGTTAAGGTTAAATTCAAGGCTAAGGATTTGGTCAAGGTTAGGGTTAGATTATAGTTAAGGTTAAGGTTAAGGTTAGGTTAAGGTTTAGGTTTAGGATAAGGTTAAGGGTTTGATCAAGGTTAGGGTTAGGTTATAGTTAAGGTTAATGTTAAGGTGAAGGTTACGGGTTTAGTTAGGTTAAGCTTAAGGTTAAGGGTTTGGTCAAGGTCAAGGTTAAGGGTTTGGTTAAGGTCGAGGTTAAGGGTAAGTTTAATGTTAAGGTTAGGGTAAAGTTAAAGTTAAGGTTAAATTTAGGTTAAGGTTAAGGTTAAGTTTAAGGGTTTGGTCAAGGTTAGGGTTAGGTTAAGGGGGTAAGGTTAATTTTCAGGTTAAGGGTTTGGTCAAATTTAGGGTTAGGTTATAGTTAAGGTCAAGGTTAAGGTCAACTTATAGTTAAGGTTAAGATTAAGGTTAAGGTTAAGGTTAGGTTAAGGTTAAGGGTTTGGTCAAGGTTAGGGTTAGGTTAAGGGGGTAAGGTTAAGTTTAAGGTTAATATTAAGGTTTAGGGTTTGGTCAAGGTCAAGGTTAGGTTATAGTTATGGTCAAGGTTAAAGTTAGTTTAAGGTTAATATTAGGTTAATGGTAAAGTTAAGGTTATGGTTAGGGTAAGGTTAAGGTTAAGGGTAAAGATAAGGTTATGGTTAAGGTTAAAGGTAAAGGTCAAGGTAAGGTTAATTTTATGATTAGGTTAAGTTAAGGTTAAAGTTAATGTTAAGGTTAGGTTAAGGGTAAATTTAAGGTTAAGGTTAGGGTTAAGGTTAGGGGAAGGTTAAGGTTAAGGTTACGATTAAGGTTAGGTTAAGGTGAAGGTTAAGGGTAAGGTTAAGTCTAAGGTCAAGGTAAAAGTTAAGGTTATGTTAGGTTAAGGCTAAAGTTAAGGTTATGGTTATGGGAAGGTTAAGGTTAAATTAATTTTAAGGGTAAGGGTTTGGTCAAGGTTAGGGTTAGGGTTAGGTTATATTTAAGGTCACGTTAAGGTTAAGGTTAAGGTTACGTTAAGGTTAAGGTTAATTTAAGGTTAAGGTTAAGGGTAAAGATATGGTTATGGTTAGGTTATATTTAGGGTTAGGTTATAGCTAAGGTTAAGATTAAGGTTAAGGGTAAAGTTAAGGTTAAGGTTAAGGTGAAGGTTAAGGGTAAGTTTAAGGGTAAGGTTAAGGTTAAGGTTAAGGTTACGTTAAAGTTAAGATTAAGGTTAAGGGTTCGAGATGGTTAAGGTTAATGTTAAGGGTTTAGTTAAGGTTAGGGTTAGGTTATATTTAAGGTCAAGGTTAAGGCTATGGTTAAAGTAAGGTTAAGATAAAGTTAAGGGTACGGGTTTAGTAAGGTTAAAGTACATGTTAAGTTCAAGGTCAAGGTAAGGTTAAGGTTAAAGTTTAGGTTAACCTTGACATTGATCTTAACCTTAACATTAACCTAACCTTAACCTTAACTTAACCTTAACCTTGACCTTAACCTTACCTTCACCTAAACCTTAACCTAACCTATACCTAACCTTAAACTTAACCCTAACCTTAACCTTGAACTTAACTTAACCATTAACCTTAACCTTAACCTTTACTTAACCTTAACCTTAACCTATAACCTTAACCTTAACCTGTAACCTTAACCTAACCCTAACCTTGACCAAACCCTTAACCTTAACCTTAACTATAACCTTAACCTTCCCCTAACCTTAACCCTAACATTAACCTTAATTTTACCCTTAACCTAACCTTAACCTTAACTTTACCCTTAACCTAATCTTAACCATAACATTAACCTTAACTTTAACCTTAACCATAACCTAACCCAACCTTGACCAAATCCTTAACCTTAACCTAACTATAACCTTACCTTTAACCTTAACATTGACCTTAACTATAACCTAATACTAACCTTCACCCAACCCTTAACATTAACCTTAACCTAACCCTTAACTTTAACCTTAACCTTAACCTGAACCTTAACCTTCCCATAACCTTAACCTTCACCTTAATTATAACCTAACCTTAACCTTGACGAACCCATACCCATAACCTTAACATGAACCTAACCTTAACCTTAACCTTATACTTATCTTAATCTTAGCCTAACCTTACCCTTAACCTTAACCTTAACCCTAACCTTAAGGTTAAAATTATGGGTAAGGTAAGGGTTAAGGTTAGGGTTAGGTTATAGTTAAGGTCAAGGTTAAGGTTAAGTTAAGGTTAAGGTTACGGGTTTAGTGAGGTTAAGGTTAAAGTTAACGTTGGTTATGTTAAGGGTAAAGTAAAGGTTAATTTTATGGTTATGAGAAGGTTAAGGTTAATTTTATAGTTAAGGTTAAGGCTAGGTTAAGGTTAAGATAAGGTTAAGGTTAAGGTTAAGGTTACATTAAGGGTAAAGTCAAGGTTAAGGTTAATATTAGGTTAAAGGTAAACTTATGGTTGAGATTAAGGTTAAGGTTAAGGTTAAGGTTAAGGTTATGGTTACCATAAGGTTATAGTTCTGTTAAGGTTAAGGTTAAGGTTACGTTAAGGTTAAGATTAGGTTATGGGTTTAATTAGGTTAAGCTTAAGGTTAAGGTTAAGGTTAAGGTCAAGGGTTTGGGAAGGTTAAGGTTAAGGGTAAGGGTAAGATAAGGTTAAGGTTAAGGTTAGGTTAAGGTCAAGGTAAAGGTTAAGGTCAAGGTCAAGGTTAAGGTTAGGTTAGGGTTAGGTTATAGTTAAGGTTAAGATAAGGTTAAGGTTAGGTTAGGGTTAAGGTTAAGGTTAAGGTTATTTTTAAGGTTAAGGTTAAGGTAAATGGTCAGTGACCTAACCCTAACCTTGACTAAAACCTTAACCTTAACCTTACCCTTACCCTTAACCTTAACCTAAACCTTTACCCTAACCTTAACCTTAACCTTAACCTGACCTTAACCTTAATTTTACCTTAACCTTGACTTTACCCTTAACTTAACCTTAACCGTAACCTTATCTTAACCTTAAAATTAACCTAACTATAACCTTACCCTTAACATTAACCTTGACCTTAACATTAACCTAACCTTAACCTTAACCATAACCTTATCTTTACCCTTAACCTTAACCTTAACCTTAACTTTAACCTAATCCTAACCTTAACTTTACCCTTAAACTAACCTTGACCTTAACCTAACCCTAACCTTAACCTTAACAAAACCCTTAACCTTAAGGTTACGTTAAGGGTAAGGTCAAGGTTAAGATTAAGGTTACGTTAAGGGTTTGGTGAAGGTTAAGGTTAGGGTTACATTAAGGTTAGGGTTAGGTTAGAGTTAAGGTTAAGGTTAATGTTAAGGGTTTGGTCAAGGTGAGGGTTAGGTTATCGGTAAGGTCAAGGTTAAGGTTATGTTATATTTAAGGTTATGGGAAGGTTAATGTTAAGGTTAAAGTTAGGGCTAGGTTAAGGTTAAGGTTACTAGTTTATTAAGTTTAAGGTGAAGGTTAAGGTTAAGGTTATGTTATGGGTAAATTAAAGGTTAAGGTTAAGGTTAAGGGTAAAGTCAAGGTTAAGTGTAAAGTTAAGGTTAAGGTGAAGGTTAAGGGTAAGGTAAAGGTTAAGGTTAAGATAAGGTTAAGGGTAAGGTTAATGTTAAGGTTAGGTTTAGGGTAAAGTTAAGGTTAAGGGTAAAGTTAAGGTTAAAGTTACAGGTAAGGTTAAGGTTAAGGTTAACGTTAAGGTCAAGGTCAAGTTCAAGGTTAAGGTTAAGTTAGGTTAAGGTAAGGTGAAGGTTACGGTTATGGTTATGGTAAGGTTAGGGTTAGTTTATAGTTAAGGTTAAAGATAAGGTTAAGGTGAAGGTTAAGGGTAAGGAAAATGTTAAAGTTAAGATAAGGTTAAGGTTAAGGTTAATGTTAAGGTTAGGTTTAGGGTAAAGTTAAGGTTAAGGGTAAAGCTAAGGTTAAAGTTACAGGTAAGGTTAAGGTTAACGTTAAGGTCAAGGTCAAGTTCAAGGTTAAGGTTAATTTAGGTTAAGGTAAGGTGAAGGTTATGGTTATGGTTATGGTAAGGTTAGGGTTAGCTTATAGTTAAGGTTAAAGTTAAGATTAAGGGTAAAGTTAAGGTAAAGGTTAGGGTTAGGTTATAGATAAGGTCAAGGTTATGTTAAGGGTAAAGTCAAGGTTAAGATTAAGGTTAAGGTTACGGGTTTAGCAAGGTGAAGGTTAAGGTTAAGTTTAGGATAAGGTTAGGGGTGAAATTTAAGGTTACAGGTCTTAACCTTAACCTTACCATTAACTTTAACCCTTAACCTTAACCTTAACCTTAACCTTTACTATAACCTAACCTTAACCTTGACCTTAAGTATAACCTAACCTTGACCTTAACCTTAAACTTACCTTTACCTTAACCTTAACCTAACCTTCCCATAACCTTTACCTTAACCTAGCTTTAACTTTAACCTTCCCCTAACCTTAAGCTTAACCTTAACTTAACCTTAACCCTAACCTTACCCCAACCTTCACCTTAACTTTACCCATAACCTTAACCTTACCCTTAACCTAAAATTAACCTTGCCTTGACCAAACCCTTAACCTAACCTTAACCTTAGCCTAACTAGGACCTTAACCTTAACCTTAACCTTATCTTAACATTAACCTTCCCATAGACTTAACCTTAACCTTAACCATAACCTAACCTTAACCTTGACATTACCCTTATCGTAACCTTAGCCTTAAAATTAACCTTAACCTTAACCTTCCCATAACCATAACCTTAACCTTAACCTTAACTTTACCCTTAACCTAACCTTAACCTTAACCTTATCTTGTTAGAAAATTATATGTTATGGAGCAATGCAACACATCAAATATGCGGAAAATAAAAGCACACAAAACACATAAAACTAGAGAAACACAGATATACATGGTTCACCCAGTTTGGGCTACGTCCACCCCGAACAGCCAGTCCTTCCTTTCTATTATCCAGCAAAAATGAAGAGACAAAACCTACAGAAGATCCATTGTAATATCCTCCGTTCTCTCTCACAGTCTCCCTCTCAATTTCTCACTCCGAGAATACACATACCATACATAGCCGCAATACAATGCCCTCATAAAAGCGAGGGGTTTCCTTCTAGGGAAAAAAACCCTAATCTAAAGATAACTTCTACCATCAGATAATTTTCCTAATGAACGGCCCAGATTGACTAGAAATTACTATACTTTTACAAGGTAATTTTACATCTGTTTTTAGCTTCGGGGGCACTGCCCCCGAAACCCCCATCAGGGGGGGGGCTCCAAAAAGTGTTGCTGCCCCCCCCCTGGAACCCCCACGACAGCGATTAATTACGAGCAGTGTTGCCACCCCTTTTAAGGTACAAGGGTCCAATGTTGTGATAGAAAGTAAACAAGATAATCAGGCTTCACACCCAACAATCTCCCACTTGGAGACTAATTTTAGCAACTCCACCGCTGCTTCATTTGCTGGAAAATGACTCCTCTTTGGACCTGGTTGTTTCTCATCTTCATCGTCATCCTTGAAGACCAATTGAAACTAAGCATGTTCTCAGTTTCTCCCTGGTTAAAACTTTTGTTAGCATATCTGCAGGATTCTAGCTAGTGTGTATCTTTTCCAGCTTCAACTCTCCATCTTCCAATACTAACCGTATGAAATGGTACTTGAAGTGTATGTGTTTAGTCCTAGAATGAAATGTTGATTTCTTTTCAAGATGAATAGCACTTTGGCTATCACTGTATAGCATGCCCATATCATGCTTCTTACCCAATTCATCCATAAACCTTTGTAACCAAATAATTTCTTTACTAGCCTCTGTAGCAGCAACATACTCTGCTTCTTTTGTTGAAAGTGCAACAACACTTTGGATTTTTGAAACCCAACTGACATTTGTTCCACCTACAGTAAATCCATATCCTGTAGTGCTCCTACTGTTATCTCTGTCACCTGCCATATCTGCATCAACATATCCCTGTAGAGCCATTTTTGAACCACCAAAGCATAATGCTTGATTTGTGGTACCTCTCAAATATCTGAGAATCCATCTTACTGCCATCCAATGTTCTTTCCCTGGATTATTCATGTGCCTTCTTACAACTCCCACTGCATGTGCAATATCAGGCCTTGTGCATACCATTGCATACATTAAGCTTCCAACTGCAGATGCATATGGAACTTTAGACATATAATCCATGTCTTCTTGGGTCTTTGGGCACATCTCCTTACTAAGTTTGAAATGGCTAGAAAAAGGTGTACTAACTGGTTTTGCATTCTGCATATTAATTATTTTCAACACCTTCTCTATGTACTCATTTTGAGACAATGTTAATTTGCGATTTTTCCTGTCTCTAGCTATCCTCATACCAACGATTTGTTTTGCAGCTCCCAAATCCTTCATTGCAAATGAATTTGCCAATTTTATTTTGAGCACATTTATTTCCTGCATGTTAGACCCTACAACAAGCATGTCATCTACATACAATAACAATATAATATAGCTGCCATCATTTTTCCTTTTTAGATAAACACAATGATTAGAGTGACATCTAGTATAACCTTGTTCAGACATGAACTTGTCAAATTTTAGATACCACTGCCTTGGAGCCTGTTTTAAGCCATACAAGCTCTTCTTTAACCTACACACCAATTTTTCTTTCCCTTTGACCTCATATCCTTCTGGTTGCTGCATGTATATCTCTTCCTCCAAATCTCCATGGAGAAATGTTGTCTTTACATCTAACTGTTCAAGATGTAAATCTTCCATTGCTACAAGACTTAAGATAGTTCTAATTGAATTCATCTTAACAACAGGAGAAAATATTTCATCAAAATCAATACCTTTCTTCTGTGCAAACCCCTTCACCACAAGTCTAGCTTTGTACCTCTGTTTTCCTCCATCTTCTTCCTTCAACCTGTAAACCCATTTATTTTGCAATGTAGTTTTACCTGCAGGCAACCTGACTAAGTCCCAAGTCTGGTTATGCATTAAGGAGTCCATCTCTTCTTCCATCGCTAGCTCCCACTTCTTCCTGCTTTCAACCTGCATTGCTTCTTCATAACATTCAGGTTCACCAGAATCAATCAACAATAAATAATATAATGAAGGAGAGTATCGTTCAGGGGGTCTACTTATCCTGGTAGATCTTCCAACACCACTTTCAGGTGTTTGAGGTGCCTGTTGCTGTTGTGGTGGTTGCTGCTGCTGTGGTTGTTGATTATTATTATTTTCAGGCACCTTTACTTTTTCAGTTATCTCATCAAGAACCACGTATTCCTTGCTTTCTTTTTCCTGTTTCTTTTCCTGCAACTGATTCTTATACAAGACCTTTTCATTGAATATTACATCTCTGGTCCTAATGATTTTGTGATTTTCATAATCATATAAGCGATAACCAAAATCATTAGCACCATATCCAATAAAGGTACATTTCTTTTATTTTGCCTCAAGCTTTGTTCTGTTTTCTTTATTAATATGGACAAAGGCCTCACAACCAAAAGGCTTTAAAAAAGAGTAGTTTACCTTTTTACCTGTCCATGTTTCCTCTGGAATACCACCATCCAAGGAACTTGAAGGCCCTCTGTTTATTAGATAAACAACAGTATCTACAGCATCTGCCCAAAATTGTAAAGGCAATCCTGCATGCAATCTCATGCACCTTGCATGCTCCATGATTATTCTGTTCATCCTTTCTGACACACCATTTTCTTGTGGTGTTCTTGGAACTGTCTTCTCTCTACGAATTCCATGCTCTGAACAGTACCTATCAAACTCTTTGCTGCAATATTCACCTCCATTATCTGATCTGAGACACTTCAACTTCTTTCCTGTCTCAATCTCAACCAAAGCTTTCCATTTCTTGAAAGTATCAAATACATCAGATTTATTCTGAATACAATAAATCCATGTTTTTCTAGTTGCATTATCAATAAAAGTAACATAATAACAGGAGCCACCGAGAGATGATACCTGAGCAAGTCCCCATACATCTGTATGCACAAGCTCCAATTTTTTGCTCTTCTTTTCTTTCCCAACTCTGAGAAATCTGACTCTCTTTTGTTTTCCATAAATGCAATTCTCACAGAAATCCAAGAAACATTCTTCAAACCTGGCAACAAATTTCTTGAGTGAAGAATCTTCATTCCCTTCTCACTCATGTGTCCGAGCCTATGATGCCATAATGTTGCATCTGATCCTTTGGAAGTTAAAGCATTAACAGAGTTAGAAATACCATTGCATAAATACAATGTACCAACCTTTTTACCTTTTGCTATTACCAACGCTCCTTTGGTGACCTTCCAAGTTTTATGTGTGAAAGTTGTCACACAACCTTCACTGCCTAACTGCCCTGTTGAAATCAAATTTTTCTTCAGATCTGGAACATGCCTTACCTCCTTTAGTAGCCATTGGTTTCCATTATGTTGTTTTACAAGAACCTTACCCATTCCAACAATTTTATAGGGTTTATCATCACCCAAACGAACTTGTCCAAAATCTCCTTGACCATAGTCATGAAAATATTTCTTATCAGGTGTGGCATGGAATGAAGCCCCTGAATCTACAACCCAAGAGTCAGTAACATTTTCGAAAGAAAGAATCAAAGCATCTTGTAACACATCACCTGTCACATTTGCTTCATAATTTTTTTCTTGTTGTGTGTCTCCTTCTTTTCCCTTCCGAGATCTATAGCCTTACTTTAGGTGTCCTTTCTTTCCGCAATTCCAGCACACTATCCCCGATCTAGACTTGGATCTACCTTTCCTTGATTTACTGCGATATCCCGAGCTCTTTCCTCTTTCCATTCTTATTCCCCTAGAATCTGCACTCAAAGAATTACCTGATGTCTCACCGGAGCTTTTCCGTATCATTTCCTTGCTAAGGATAGCACCAAAAACATCATCAAACTTTAAAGTACTAGATCCAGAGACAGAGTTACTAATTTCCATTACTAAACCATTCCAACTTTCTGGAAATGAGCACAAGAATAACAGAGCTCTAACTTCATCATCAAAGTTTACCCATATAGAACTTAACTGACTGGTAACTGTATTAAAATCATTTAAATGGTCTACAACAGATCCACCTTCCGACATCTTCATATTAAATAGTCGTTTCATAAGAAATACCTTGTTTGAGGCCGGGGGTTTTTCATATATTTTCACCAACATCTGCATCAAACCCTCTGTTGTTGTTTCCTTCGAAATATTGAAGGCGACTGATGCCGCAAGACACAACCGTACTGTTCCGAGTGCCTTTCTGTCGAGAATGTTCCATTCCGCATCTGTCATGGCCGCCGGCTTCTTTTTTTTTCCACTCAATGGTAGGTACAGATCTTTCTGATACATATAATATTCCATCTACATCTTCCACGGTAGAAAGTTTTGGCCATTAAATTTCTCAACCCTAAACTTACCATCGTCCGCCATTGCTCCCACTAGAACCAGGAACCCTTCTTTCTTGCGAGTTTATCAACAAAATATGCCTTCGGTTCTGATACCAATTGTTAGAAAATTATATATTATGGAGCAATGCAACACATCAAATGTGCGGAAAATAAAAGCACACAAAACACATAAAACTAGAGAGACACAGATATACGTGGTTCACCCAGTTTGGGCTACGTCCACCCCAAACAGCCAGTCCTTCCTTTCTATTATCCAGCAAAAATGAATCAAAACCTCTGGCGGATCAAGCTATAATATCCTCGTTCTCTCTCATCTCTCTATGTTCTCGCTCAGAGAATGCATACCATACATAAGCGCAAT
Organism: Pinus albicaulis; assembly: GCA_034641835.2. NCBI lineage: Eukaryota > Viridiplantae > Streptophyta > Pinopsida > Pinales > Pinaceae > Pinus > Pinus albicaulis. The sequence goes on from CM076581.1 coordinate 257,164,292, forward strand.
CTGATGCCCTGTAAACGAGGTTTTCCTTAAGGAAAAAACCCTAATCTAAACATAACTTCTACCGTTAGATCATTTGCCTAATGAACGGCCCAGATTGACTAGAAATTACTATACTTTTACAAGGCAATTTTACATATGTTTTTAGCTTCGGGGACGCTGCCCCCGAAACCCCTACCAGGGGGGGTCAAGGTTAGGCTTAGGTTATAGTTAAGGTCAAGGTTAAGGTTAGGTTAAGGGTAAGGATTTTGTCAAGGTTAAGGTTTGGTTATAGTTAAGGTCAGGTTAAAGTTAAGGTTACGGGTTTGGTCAAGGTTAGGGTTAGGTTATAGTTAAGGCTAAGGTTAAGGTTAAGGTTAATGTTAATGTTATGGTTAAGGTTAAGATTAGGCTAAGGTTAAGGTTAAGGTTAGGATAAGGTTAAGATAAGGTTAAGGTTAAGGTGAAGGTTAAGTTTAGGTTAAGGTTATGGGTGGAGGTTAAGGTTAAGGTTAAGGTTAACGTTAGGTTAAGGTCAAGGTTAAGGTGAATATAGGTTAAGGTTATGTTAAGCGTGAAGTCAAAGTTAAGGTTAAGGGTAATTTCAAGGTTAAGGTTACGGGTCTTAACCTTAACCTTCACTTTAACATAACCTTAACTATAACCTAACACTCACCTTAACAAAACCTTAATCTTTACTTTAAATTAACTGTAACGTTAACCTTAACCTTACCTTTAGCCTTAACCTTAACCTTAACCTTAACCTAACCTTATCCTTGACCTTAACTATAACCTAACCCTAACCTTGACCAAAACTTAACCTTAACCTTAACATTAACCTTAACCTTCCCATAACCATAACCTTAACCTTACCCTTACCTAAATATAACCTTACCCTTAAACTCAACCTTAACCTTAACAATAAGGTAACCCTAACCTTAACCTTAACCTTAACCCTAACCTTAATCTTAACTTTACCCATAACCTAATATTAACCTTACCCTAACCTCAACCCTAACCTTACTGTTAACCTTAACCTTAACCTGAGATTAAGATATGGTTAAGGTTAAGGTTAATGATAAGTTAAGGTTAAGGTTAAGGTTAAGGTTAAGCATTTGGTCAAGGTTAGGGTTAGGTTATAGTTAAGGACAGGGTTAACGTTAAAGTTATAGTTAAGGGAAAGTTTAAGGTTAAGGTTAATGGTAAAGTTAAGGTTAAGTTTAAGGTTAAGGATAAGTTCAAGGTCAAGGTTAAGGTTAATTAAAGGTTAAGATAAGTTTAAGTGTAATTTTAAGATAATTTTAAGGGTAAGGGTAAGGTTAAGGTTAAGGTTAATGGTTTGGTCAAGGTTAGGGTTAGGTTATAGTGAAGGTTAAGGTTAAGTTAAGGGTAAAGTCAAGGTTAGGGTTACATTAAGGTTAAGATTAGGTTAACGGTAAAGTTAAGGTCAAGGTTAGGTCAAGGTTAAGGTTATAGTTAAGGTCAATGTAAGCTAAGGCTAAGCGTAAGGTTAAGGTTACATGTTTAGTAGGGTTAAGGTTAAGGTTAAGATTAGGTTAAGGGTAAGGTCAAGGTTAGGTTAAGGTTAAGGTTAAGGTTAAGGGTAAGGTTAGGGTCAGGTTATAGTTAAGGTCAAGGTTAACGCTAAGGGCAAGGAAACCCTTAACCTTAACCTTAACCTGAACCTTTACCCTAACCTTAACCGTAACTATAACCTAACCCTAAACTTGACCAAAACTTTAACCTTAACCTTAACTTGACTAAACGTGTAACCTTAACTTTAACTTTACCATTAACCTTCACCCTTAACCTTAACCTTAACCCTACCCCCTTAACCTTAACCATAACCTTAACCTAACTAAACCCGTAACCTTAAGCTTAACATTAACCTCACTAAGATCGTAACCTTAACCTTAACCTTACCCTTACCTAAACTTAACCTTAACCTAATCGTAACCTTAAAATTAATCTTAACCTTAAAATTTATCTAACCTTAACCTTAACCATAACCTTAACGTTAACCTTAACCTTAACCTTTACCCTAACCATAACGTTAACCTTAACCTTGACCAAACCCTTAACCTTAACCTTAACCTTGACCTTAACTATAACCTAACCCTAACCTTAATGTTACGAGTTAAGGATAACATTAAGGTTATGGGTTAAGGATAACCTTAACTAAACTCGTAACCTTAACCTTAACATTAACCTCACTAAACTCATAACCTTAACCTTAACCTTAATATAACATTAACCTTAACTTTACCCTTAAACTAAAATTAACCATAACCCTAACCTTAACCTTAACCTTACCCTTACCTAGCCTTAACCTTAACCTAACCTTAAACTTAACTTTACCCTTAACCTTAACCTTAAACTTTATCTAACCTTAACCTTAACCTTAACCATAACCTTAACCTTAAACTTTACCCTAACCTTAACCTTAACCTTAACCTTGACCAAATTCTTAACCTTAACCTTAACCTAACCTTAACCTTGACCTTAACTATAACCCTAACCTTGAACAAACCCTTAACCTTAACTTTACCCCTAACCTAACCTTAACCTTAACTATAACCTAACCCTAACCTTAAGGTTAAGGTCACGGTCAAGGTTAATGTTATGGTTAAGGTTAAGGTTACGGTTAGGTTAAGGGTAAAGCTAAGTTTATGGTTAAATTTAAGGTTAGGTTAAGGTTAAGGTTAGGTTATAGTTAAGGTCAAGTTTAGGTTAAGGTTAAGGTTAGGTAAAGGTTAACCTTAACCTTAAATTTACACTTAGGTTACAAGTTTAGTCAGTTTAAGGTTAAGGTTAAGCGTTTGGTCAAGCTTAAGGTTAAGGTTAAGGTTAAGGTGAAGGTTAAGGGTAAAGTTAAGGTTAAGGTTAAGGTTACGGGTTTCGTAAGGTTAGGGTTAAGGTTAAGATGAAGGTTAAGGGTAAAGTTATGGTTAAGGTGAATGTTAAGGGTAAGGTGAAGTTTAAGGTTATGTGTTTAGTCAGGTTAATTTTAGGGTTGAGGGTAAGGTTAAGGTTAGGGGAAGGTTAACGTTAAATTTAGGTTAAGGTAAGGGTTTGGTCAAGGTTAACGTTAACAGTTGAGGTTAAGGTTAAGGGTTTGGTTAAGGTTAGGGTTAGGTTAGAGTTAAGGTTAAGGCTAGGTTAAGGGTAAGATAAGGTTGTTACATAGTAATTTGTCACCATCCCTGCAATTTCCATCTCGCCCATTGGAGGGAAATAAGCAGTGTCATGCCTTGCAAATACCATCATTACATCCCTTTCCATGAGGACAACATTCCTTTTGTTAATCATTTCCTGAGCAGACCCCTAAAAACACCTGTTTTTGCCTTGGCGCTGGTAGCCCATTATGTCCTTGCACCAATGGGGAAAATTAACACTAAGCTCGTGCCAGTTAGTGCTCTATCCCAGTTAAGCACCTGTGACAATCTGCCTATGGAATATTTTTTTTAAAAAGAGGCAAAGTTTTGGTTACAACAAATGCGTGGATGAGTCATGAGGAGTGGTTTCGACTGAATAACCATGACCTTCCTCCTTTGGCCTCTTGTTTCCACCCTATGGGGAACCTCCCAAGGGATAAGGCCCCCCTTCCACTATTGTAGGGATCCCAACCTCCTCCTCTCCTCTATAAATATAGCCATCTTCCATTGATGAAGGGGCTGAATGGTTGAGAAAAGTAGTCTTGGTAGCCTAAATAGAGTTGAATTCATAGTAAGGAGATTATCGTCAGATAGCCGAAGAGAGAGAGACGTGTCCTTGTCCCGACGAGCTTTACTGAGATGCACTCCTCTGTTGACCCGCCGAAGGAAGATCCAGCGTCAAAGCTCAGGTTGTATCTTTCTTTGTTCTGATTAATAATAAGAGACTTCGATTATGGTTCCACTCAGATGTTCATGTTTCATGTTATAAGTTCTATCTTCTCTAACTGATACATAATTGCATGTATTAGGTTTTACGCTTGTTTGTTTGTTGTTTCTTCTTTTACGTGCAGGTATTCGATCACATAGAGAGGGAGAGTTGTGATCTGCCAAAGCAAGGGATAGAAGCGCCATCTTATTCAAAAATGACAATAGCGTAGGACTTAAGGTAGGCCTCTTGTCGCATCTTGGTCTTTTGCAATTAGGAACTTGCATCTTAGCATGACTCAGTTGTTGCTAGAACCGATCTGGGCTAGTAGGGATCGCCTCTGTCCACAGAGGGGATTTACCTCTCCAAAAAATTGGCGACTCTGTTGGGGAGACATTGATTGGAGTTTTTCTTGTCTTTTTGGTTGATTTTGGTCTTTGTCTGCTTGATCATCTCTTTTGGTTCACTTTTTTCTAGTGTAAAACCTCTGTTCAGCCCCAAAGGATCAGATTTGACCTCTGCTTTTCCAAATTTTCATCTTTTCATGGTTGGCTTGATTGGCACAGTTTCCACCCTGACAGTCGTGCCCAGTGGCGCAGGTTTCCAGTTCATCACTCACACCATCTTCTGTCTGGCATGGATTACAACTAGACAGCCGCGCCATCTCCTGCAGGTGCTAGGGTTTTCCCTTCTTCGGAAGTTTATTTTGTTCAGTACTTTCCTTTTGAGTTTGTTTTAGATTTTGCTTGGAGTGGTGAGTCTGGTCTTCATTGGGAGAAGTTCTTTGTTTTTTCATTTTCAGGCATTGGCACTTGTTTTCAGTTAGCAACCCGTGCTAATTGGCCATTGGCGCTAGTTGTTAGTGAGAAATTTGTGCCAGTTGGCGCTAGTTTCACCCACAAAATTCGTGCCAATTTCAGGGTGTGTGAAAATTGAGTTTTTTTCCCTAAATCCTTCACCACTGTGTCTTTCCCTTCCAGTATTTTCTCTGTATGAGCATAGATTACATAGCTCATTGTTTGAAATTTCTTCTCTCCATGATTGCTTTATGTAAAAGGGAATGAATGCCTTGTTTTGATCTCATGCTTTGGAAGTCCTCTTTGTGTTTTGTCACCTTTTGAGGAATTTCGTTACAAAGTGTTTTGAAACAATGATTGCATTATTAGTGTTTGTTTACATCTCTTTTTCATTCATCCTTCATTAAGGGGATTTGCATTTATTTATTTTTCATCTCAAAGTTTGATTTTGTTAAAATGCATTAGATCACATTGCATTGGAAAGTGTTTTTTTTAGATTTATCATTGAACTTAGATTACGTTGTTTAATGATTGGAAGCTAAAAATCGCATTGAGTGCATTCTCTTTCATTAAAAGCATGCATTAAGTAGATTCTAATTTCCTCAAAAAATGCATTGAGTGCATTCTTATCATTTGAAAAGAAAAAGGAAATTGTGCATAGATTACAATTGCATAGTTTTCAAAAAGAGGAATTTGCATAGATTACATTTCATAATTCGTATCATTGGATGTTTTAAATTATTTTTGGATAGTGAAAGTGATATAGTTTGGAAAAAGTTTCTTTTTCAGTATTTTCGTTTGTTGCATCATTGTTTGAAGCTCTTCCCTCAACTAGATAGCATTCATCGAATTGAAAAGTTTTATTTTCTCATATAGCTGAATATAGGAGATTGTCAGATGACATTCGATAGGGCCTTGAAATTGAAAAATAATTTAAGATCAACATTAAAATTTATTCCATTTACCTTAAGGCAGCATTGAAAGATTAACAAAATATTTAGAGGTCTAGGCTAGTGACGTGTTCCGGCGTCGTTAAACCTAGTAGATGTCATTTGCCTCTTGGCTCTAAAGGGAACTAGTACGGACTTGTCCTCCCCGTATTGTCGCGTATATAAAGGGAGACCCCACTAGGTTTCTATCCTTTATCCATAGGAAGCCGATTCTGCCGCCTTATACCCGTGATACACCAGACATAACATTCGGGGAGATTTCCTGCACATACGTCAAGTCCTTGGTTGATATCTCTTTCATTTTGAAACCAAGGTGTATATTGCAATTCACGGATATCTTGTACACACTCTTTCCTAGAGTTCTAGAGCAGTCAGTTTGATCTTTACTGACTCCCTAAATTTGAAAATATCATCAAGCGCTTGTCCTTTCATGCTTGTTTCCAATCTGAAAGCGATAGAGTCACATTTTGCCTGTTTCTTGACTCTTAAAAGATGAAACGGTAGAGTTTTGTTTCAATGTTTTAAAAAATTAACTGCCCACGAAATATTCCTGATTAAAGTTAGTTTCCTTAGGCTATTGTTTTGGGTCGTCTCCGATGGCAACTTTTTCGGAGTTCACCAACCAAGGAATCCACTCTGAAGGGAATCCTGGTCCTTTCCTCCTTTTGGAAATGTTGGCGCTCCTTATATGGCAACGTTGTCCCTTCCTGGGTTAACTATTGGGTTGACTGTTTGGTTGTTTTCAACCTTTTTGGTCCCGAATGTCCCGACTACTATTCAATTAGTTCCTCCGCCTGAACAATGCCATGTTGATTCCAAGGTGGACCTCTCCCCTTCTTCGCCTGTTTCTGTGTCCTCCTCTTCTACTTCACCTAGTGAAAGTCTGGATTCGAGTAACCAAGTGGCTAAGAAGAAGAAGAAGAAGAAGTCTGATAAGAGAGAGGCTAAAGATGTAGCTACTGCTTCTGAAACATATCCTCTTGATAAACCTTCCAACCCTCCACGAAAATTCAAGTTCCCTTTCATGTTGTGCACGGGAGACCATCTTCTTCGAGACTACCCTGGCATTCCCAAGGTGCTTGAAGTATGGTCCAACGGTCATCCGTCGTTGCCTTTGTCTTCCGGGAGTCAATTTGGGGGCACATCTTCAGCTAGTGCTGGTAAAACTCTTAAGAAGCAGGGTCAGCTTGCCAATCCCTGTAAGTTGTGTGAAGGGCACCATGCCATTCACCTTTTCCCATATATGGATGAAGCCAAGAGAGTTTTGGACAACCTAATTTTTTCTACACCATGCCTTATGGCTGGTTACAAATAGCTTTCTTTGAGTCCTCCACCAGCTAATTCAACGATTGATCAAGAGTCATCCTTGGTCGATCCCGCTCCCTTGAAAATTCAAATTCAGGAATCCATCCCCGACCAACCATTGGTTGTGGGATCAGTTGAACTGACCCCATCTACGGTGCACCAAGTCTTTTATGTTGAGAGTGGACCTCACACCTCTCATGTTGTTCTGGTTTCTTCAGATTCCTTGGACTTAGAGAAAGATTCTCTTTTCCCTACACCTTTAGAAGTGGCTCCTCCACCTCCCATGATGGAGGTCCTGGAGGATACCCCTCCCACCTTCGAGATGGAGGTCGTGGAGGATGCTCCTTCTTCTTCCGTAACACCAGCGGAAGACCATCTCGGTTCGATGGTAGCCCCTGCGAGTAGTTTGGTCACTTCCTTTGATCGAAATCTATTTCCAGGATACCACCTTCCGTCTTATGTGCCTTTTGAGATAACGGTACAGGACTTTGGTCTGGTCTTACCCAGCACCATTATAGATGAAGGTGTGTCTGTTAGTATTTTATCCTCAAATACCTGGCAAGACTTTGTTTCGCCGCTGCTTGCTCCTGTTACGTAGAATCTGTTGGCATTTAACAGAAGAACTAATCAACCGTTAGGGATCCTTCCAAGGTTACCTGTTACATTGGGAGGTAAAACTTTCCATATGGGCATGATGGTTGCTCCAGGCCCCTTGGATTTCAATCTACTTTTGGAGCATGATCACACCTATGCCATGGGAGCACTTGTCTCCTCCCTTTTCCATGTGGTTTTTTTTCCACATGAAGGATGGATCGTGACCATTGATCAAATTTCATTCTTTGGTCCTGATGTGGCAACAGGCTTGCCATCATCCCTTCCTGGTTTTTATTTACCCATTGTATCTGCCCCACCGCAGGTCAACTATGTGGCTACCTACCCCGTGCTTTTACTTAGTGATAGTACCATTGTGCATCAGGTATTGGTGTCATTGGGTCCTGACTTCCAAGATGTTTTCCTTCCATCGGGAGTGGAACTCTTAGAAGGTATGACTTCTTGTTCATTATGATGAGGTCGATCGGAGCAAAGTTTTTTTTCTTGTGTCAAGCTCCTTAAAAAATGAAACAAGGTTCCTAGAGCAGAGTTCGTTTTCTTGTGTCAAGCTCCTTAAAAAATGAAACAATGTTCCTTGAGGAGAGTTCGTTTTCTTGTTTCAAGCTTCTTAAAAAATGAAACAAGCTCTTATGAGGACAGTTATTTTAATGTGTCAACCTCGTTAAAACAATGAAACACTTTCCTGTTCAATTCGAGTCTTTGATAAGATCTCGTAAAATCCCAGTTGAGTCTTTCTCTTAATCTCGTGACTTGAACCTTCACTCCATCTGCCTTTCAAATGGATTGAAGCTTGGGGGGAATGTACCTCGAATTGAGTCACCATGCTGGGGGCATGCTTAAATTTTTCAAGCATAGTTTGTTTCTGTTTCAATCTTGTGTAAAAATGAAACCGGTTTCAAGCATAGTTTATCTTTGTTTCAAGATTGTGTAAAAATGAAACCAACTTCAAGAAGAGTTTCATGATTTCAAGCTTGTGTAAAAATTAAACCATTCCCATTTTACCTCTTGTGATTTCCATTTTATCAGCCTGTTTTTCCAGATGAGCCTTAGTTTTCTCACTCCATCGTCATGATCTTCTTGGCCAATCATATGCCTTCACTTGGTTGTTTCACCCAATCCTGAGGAACCGCTACGATGAGTGGTCTCGTTAGCTAGCCTCTTAACCTTTATTTTTTCAGAGCAGTTCCACCATCACCAGAACCAGTTACTTCCCTTTATACCTCTTGTTCCTCTAGCAGGAGTCATCTTTCAACTCTTTTCTAATGCTCTAATACTAAAAATATTGTCGAGTCACTTTTCGTTTTGAACTCGTTAAATTGGCTGTGAAGCGATATCTACCCAGTATACGTTTACCCCTTTTTCGGGCTGGGATATATTATTTACAAAAAAGGAATACCCTAGGCTATCATGACTAGGAGGTTCTCTCAGACATAGTTTTCTACCTTTTCAGATCTGTGAGACTATCTACGAAAAGGAATTGTTGGAGTTTTCTTTTCCAATATCTTTTCAAACTCTCTAAACATGAAAAGATGCCGAGTTATTCCTTTTTCAGACTCGTTAAACCCTGATGACATCAAATTCAGTCGCAATGACGATATTCAAGTTCCTCCTTCCTAGGGCTTGTTAAATGTACTAGGATGGATTTTTCCGAAGGATGAACTTATATGACAAGCATATGGTATCCTCTTCAAGCTTGTGTAAAAATAAAGAGGTACTCAGTAGAAATGGTGGGGGAAAATGGAACCGGTATCATTGTCGTGTCGGCAGTATGTCTCTCTTGAACATGGCACTTGTCTGCATTTGTGTCGGGTTGGGGACATCTCATCTCATTCTCTGTTTGCCTCTGTGGTTTTGGGTAATATTTTTTGACCTCTCATCTGCGCTTTGCCTTGTCATCATGACCTCTGATTTTTTGCCGTCAAATACTACCAAATCCACTGTTGTGCTGCCGATATGTTCAAGAGAATTTTACCTCTACAAGTTTCAACTGATCCTGATTCACAAACATTATGTTCCTCTATCTCACATCGATGATGTGGGAAACACTATGGATGAACTTCGATCAAGATCACTTCCTGTCGACTTCAGCTCATTATCCAGGAAGCTGATCTAAGAGACTCCCTTCCGATACCTTGGAGCCTGCATGCCTCAATGCTAGGTTTTTCGCATTCGATGCAAGGTTTTCATCATTGACCTTCGATCGGATGATTCTACGGGTGTTCAACGTCAGCTCACTATTCACACTACGTGGATTGTACCTATAGTACCTTGAGGGCCATTGTCATTATTGGTGGTTCCTCTCGCGTCTGTTAACAATTTTCATCATTGTCTGGTAATCAGACGATGTTCTTGCATGTTCGACTTCAGCTCACTTATTCACATGCTAGAACTTGTACTTTGTTCGGGTTGAGATGGAGTGAAAAACCCTAGGTTTTGTCTACTACAATCCAGGCTGTGATTTTGTGGATTATTATGATTGGTTACATGACTCATTGATTGGATGGCTGCGACCATACCTAAGTCTATTTATCGATCCTCACTGGATGGTTGTGTCCATGCCTCAGATCTTGATTATTGTATACTCTATTATGGATGGCTGCGCCCATACCACACATCCTATATTTGAAATATCAGTTGTACTTGTCTACGCAAGTTTTCTGACGGTAGTGTTTTCAGTTGGGCACGTTCTCATAAATCATTTCACCCCTCTCTCTCTATCGGGCATGATGCTTTAGGGGGCATCTATTACACAGTAATTTTTCACCATCCCTACAATCCCCATCTTGCCCATTAGAGGGTTGTTTATGTGATCAATAAGTAGTGTCATGCCTTGCAAATACCATCATTGCATCCCTTTCTTTGAGGACAACATTCCTTCTGTTAATCATTTCCTGAGCAGACCCCTAAAAACACATGTTTTTGCCTTGGCACTGGTAGCCCGTTATGTCCTCGTGCCAATGGGGAAAATTAACACTGAGCCCATGCCAGTTGGCGCGTTGTCCCAGTTAAGCACCTGCGGCAATCTGCTTATGGAAAGTTTTTTAAAAAAAGAGGCGAAATTTTGATTACAACAACTTCGTGGATGAGTCATGGGGAGTGGTTTCAAGTGAATAAATATGACCTTCCTCCTTTGGCCTCTTGTTTCCACCTTATGGGGAACCTCCCAAGGGATAAGGCCTCCCTTCCACTATTTTAGGGATCCCAAAATCCTCCTTTCCTCTATAAATATAGCCATCTTCCATTGATGAAGGGGCTGAATGGTTGAGCAAATTAGTCTTGGTAGCCTGAATAGAGTTGAATTCATAGTACGAAGATTATCATCAGACAGACGAAGAGAGAGAGACTTGTCCTTGTCCCGACGAGCTTTACCGAGACAAAATCCTCTGTCGACCCACCGAAGGAAGATCCAACATCAGAGCTCAGTTGTATCTTTCATTGTTCTGATTAATAATAAGCGACTTCAATTATGGTTCCACTTAGATGTTCATGTTTTATGTTATGAGTTGTATCTTCTCTTACTGATACATAATTGCATGTATTAGGTTTTATGCTTGTTTTTTTGTTGTTTCTTCTTGTATGTGAAAGTATTCAATCGCATCGAGCCAGAGAATTGTTATCTTCCAAAGCAAGGGACGGAAGTGCCATCTTCTTCACAAACTACAATAGCGTAGGACTTAAGGTAGGCCTCTTGTCGCATCTTGGTATTTTGAAATTAGGAACTTGTGTCTTAGCATGACTCGGTTGTTGCTAGACCCGATCTGGGCTAGTAGGGATCGCCTAAGGGAAATCCAAGGTTAAGGTCAAGGATTAGGTTAGGGTAAAGGTTGAGGTTAAGGTTAAGGTTAAGGTTATGGTTAGGTTAAGGTTAAGGTTAGGTTAAGATTAATGTCAAGCTTAAGGTTATGGTTATGGGAAGGTTAAGGTTAAGGTTAAGGTTAAGGGCAAGGTTAGGGTTAGGTGATAGTTAAGGTCAAGGTTAAGGTTAGGTTAAGGTGAAGGTTACGGGTTTAGTCAGGTTAAGCTTAAGGTTAAGGGTTTGGTCAATGTCAAGGTTAAGGGTTTGGTTAAGGTCAAGGCTAAGGGTAAGGTTAATGTTAAGGTTAGGGTAAAGTTAAAGTTAAGGTTAAGGTTAGGTTAAGGTTAAGGTTAAGGCTAAGGGTTTGGTCAAGGTTAGGGTTAGGTTAAGGGGGTAAGGTTAATTTTCAGGTTAAGGGTTTGGTCAAATTTAGGGTTAGGTTATAGTTAAGGTCAAGGTTAAGGTCAGGTTATAGTTAAGATTAAGATTAAGGTTAAGGTTAAGGTTAGGGTAAAGTTCAAGTTAAGGTTAAGGTTAAGGTTAAGGTTAAGGTTAAGGGTTTGGTCAAGGTTAGGGTTAGGTTAAGGGGGTAAGGTTAAGGTTAAGGTTAATATTAAGGTTTAGGGTTTGGTCAAGGTTAAGGTTAGGGTTAGGTTATAGTTATGGTCAAGGTTAAGGTTAGTTTAATGTTAATATTAGGTTAATGGTAAAGTTAAGGTTATGGTTAGGGTAAGGTTAAGGTTAAGGGTAAAGATACGGTTATGGTTAAGTTTAAAGGTAAAGGTCAGGGTAAGGTTAATTTTATGATTAGGTTAAGTTAAGGTTAAAGTTAATGTTAAGGTTAGGTTAAGGGTAAATTTAAGGTTAAGGTTAGGGTTAAGGTTAGGGGAGGGTTAAGGTTAAGGTTACGGTTAAGGTTAGGTTAAGGTGAAGGTTAAGGGTAAGGTTAAGTTTAAGGTCAAGGTAAAGGTTAAGGTTATGTTAGGTTAAGGTTAAGGTTAAGGTTATGGTTATCGGAAGGTTAAGGTTAAATTAAGTTTAAGGGTAAGGGTTTGGTCAAGGTTAGGATTAGGTTATAGTTAAGGTCACGTTAAGGTTAAGGTTAAGGTTAGGTTAAGGTTAAGGTTAATTTAAGGTTAAGGTTAAGGGCAAAGATATGGTTATGGTTAGGTTATATTTAGGGTTAGGTTATAGCTAAGGTTAAGATTAAGGTTAAGGTTAAGGTTTGGTTAGGTTAATATTAAGGTTAAGGTTAAGATGAAGGTTAAGGGTAAGTTTAAGGGTAAGGTTAAGGTTAATGTTAAGGTTAAGTTAAGGTTAAGGTTACGTTAAGGTTAAGATTATGGTTAAGGGTTTGGGATGGTTAAGGTTAATGTTATGGGTTTAGTTAAGGTTAGGGTTAGGTTATAGTTAAGGTCAAGGTTAAGGCTATGGTTAAGGTAAGGTTAATATAAATTTAAGGGTACATGTTTAGTAAGGTTAAAGTACATGTTAAGTTCAAGGTCAAGGTAAAGTTAAAGTTAAACTTTAGGTTAACCTTGACCTTGACCTTAACCTTAACCTTAACCTTAACATTAACCTAACTTTAACCTTAAATTAACCTTAACCTTGACCTTAACCTTACCTTCACCTAAACCTTAACCTAACCTTTACCTAACCTTAAACTTAACCCTAACCTTAACCTTGACCTTAACTTAACCATTAACCTTAACCTTAACCTTTACTTAACCTTAACCTTAACCTGTAACCTTAACCTTACTCTTAAGTATAACGTACTCCTAACCTTAACCAAACCCTTAACCTTAACCTTAACTATAACCTTGACCTTCCCCTAACCTTAACCCTAACATTAAACTTAATTTTAACCTTAACCTAACCTTAACCTTAACTTTACCCTTAACCTAATCTTAACCATAACATTAACCTTAACTTTAACCTTAACCATAACCTAACCCAACCTTGACCAAATCCTTAACCTTAACCTAACTATAACCTTACCCTTAACCTTAAACTTGACCTTAACTATAACCTAATACTAACCTTCACCAAACCCTTAACATTAACCTTAACCTAACCCTTAACATTAACCTTAACCTTAACCTTAACCGTAACCTTCCCATAACCTTAACCTTGACCTTAACCTTAACCTAACCTTAACCTTGACGAAACCCATACCCATAACCTTAACCTGAACCTAACCTTAAACTTAACCTTAGCCTAACCTTACCCTTAACCTTAACCTTAACCCTAACCTTAAGGTTAAAATTATGGGCAAGGTAAGGGTTAAGGTAAGGGTTAGGTTATAGTTAAGGTCAAGGTTAAGGTTAAGTTAAGGTTAAGGTTACGGGTTTAGTGAGGTTAAGGTTAAGGTTAAGGTTCGTTATGTTAAGGGTAAAGTAAAGGTTAAGTTTATGTTTATGAGAAGGTTAAGGTTAAGGTTAGGTTAAGGTTAAGATAAGGTTAACGTTAAGGTTAAGGTTACATTAAAGGTAAAGTCAAGGTTAAGGTTAAGATTAGGTTAAAGGTAAACTTATGGTTAAGATTAAGATTAAGGTTAAGGTTAGGTTAAGGTTATGGTTACCATAAGGTTATAGTTATGTTAAGGTTAAGCTTAAGGTTACGTTAAGGTTAAGATTAGGTTATGGGTTTAATTAGGTTAAGGTTAAGGTTAAGGTCAAGGGTTTGGGAAGATTAAGGTTAAGGATAAGGGTAAGATAAGGTTAAGGTTAAGGTTAGGTTAAGGTCAAGGTAAAGGTTAAGGTCAAGGTCAAGGTTAAGGTTAGGCTAGGGTTAGGTTATAGTTAAGGTTAAGATAAGTTTAAGGTTAGGTTACGGTTAAGGTTAAGGTTAAGGTTATGTTTAAGGTTAAGGTTAAGGTTAATGGTCAGTGACCTAACCCTAACCTTGACCAAACCCTTAACCTTAACCTTACCCTTACCCTTAACCTTAACCTAAACCTTTACCCTAACCTTAAACTTAACCTTAACCTGACCTTAACCTTAAATTTACCTTAACCTTGACTTTACACTTAACTTAACCTTAACTGTAACCTTATCTTAACCTTAACCTAACCTTAACCTTAACCTTAACCTTAACCTAACTATAACCTTACCCTTAACATTAACCTTGACCTTAACATTAACCTAACCTTAACCTTAACCATAACCTTATCTTTACCCTTAACCTTAACCTTAACCTTAACTTTAACCTAACCCTAACCTTAACTTTACCCTTAAACTAACCTTGACCTTAACCTAACCCTAACCCTAACCTTGACAAAACCCTTAACCTTAAGGTTACGTTAACGGTAAGGTCAAGGTTAAGGTTAAGGCTACGTTAAGGGTAAATTCAAGGTTAAGGTTACGTTAAGGGTTTGGTGAAGGTTAGGGTTAGGGTTATGTTAAGGTTAGGGTTAGGTTATAGTTAAGGTTAAGGTTAATGTTAAGGGTTTGGTCAAGGTGAGGGTTAGGTTATAGGTAAGGTCAAGGTTAAGGTTATGTTATAGTTAAGGTTATATGGAGGTTAATGTTAAGGTTAAAGTTAGGGCTAGGTTAAGGTTAAGGTTATTGGTTTATTAAGTTTAAGGTGAATGTTAAGGTTAAGGTTATGTTAAGGGTAAATTAAAGGTTAAGGTTAAGGTTAAGGGTAAATTCAAGGTTAAGGGTAAAGTTAAGGTTAAGGTGAAGGTTAAGTGTAAAGGAAAGGTTAAGGTTAAGATAAGGTTAAGGGTAAGGTTAATGTTAAGGTTAGGTTTAGGGTAAAGTTAAGGTTAAGGGTAAAGTTAAGGTTAAAGTTACAGGTAAGGTTAAGGTTAACGTTAAGGTCAAAGTAAAGTTCAAGGTTAAGGTAAGGTGAAGGTTACGGTTATGGTTATGGTAAGGTTAGGGTTAGCTTATAGTTAAGGTTAAAGTTAAGGTTAAGGTGAAGGTTAAGGGTAAGGAAAATGTTAAAGTTAAGATAAGGTTAAGGGTAAGGTTAATTTTAAGGTTAGGTTTAGGGTAAAGTTAAGGTTAAGGGTAAAGTTAAGGTTAAAGTTACAGGTAAGGTTAAGGTTAACGTTAAGGACAAGGTCAAGTTCAAGGTTAAGGTTAAATTAGGTTAAGGTAAGGTGAAGGTTACGGTTATGGTTATGGTAAGGTTAGGGTTAGCTTATAGTTCAGGTTAAAGTTAAGATTAAGGGTAAAGTTAAGGTAAAGGTTAGGGTTAGGTTATAGATAAGGTCAAGGTTAGGTTAAGGGTAAAGTCAAAGTTAAGATTAAGGTTAAGGTTACGGGTTTAGCAAGGTGAAGGTTTAGGTTAGGTTAAGGTTAAGGGTGAAGGTTAAGGTTACGGGTCTTAACCTTAACCTTACCATTAACTTTAACCCTTAACCTTCACCCTTAACCTTAACCTTAACCTTAACGTTTACTATAACCTTAACGTTTACTATAACCTAACCTTAACCTTGACCATAACTATAACCTAACCTTGACCTCAACCTCAACCTTACCTTTACCTTAACCTTAACCTAACCTTCCCATAACCTTTACCTTAACCTAGCTTTAACTTTAACCTTCCCCTAACCCTAACCTTAACCTTAACCTAACCTTAACCTTAACCTTACCCTAACCTTCACCTTAACTTTACCCATAACCTTAACCTTACCCTTAACCTAACATTAACCTTGACCTTGACCAAACCCTTCACCTAACCTTAACCTTAGCCTAACTAGGACCTTAACCTTAACCTTAACCTTATCTTAACATTAACCTTCCCATAGACTTAACCATAACCTAACCTTAACCTTCCCATAACCATAACCTTAACCTTAACCTTAACTTTACCCTTAACCTAACCTTAACCTTAACCTTATCTTGTTAGAAAATTATATATTATGGAGCAATGAAACACATAAAATATGCGGAAAATAAAAGCACACAAAACACATAAAACTAGAGAGACACAGATATACGTGGTTCACCCAGTTTGGGCTACGTCCACCCTGAACAGCCAATCCTTCCTTTCTATTATCTAGCAAAAATGAAGAGACAAAACCTCTGATGAATCAGATTTATATTATCCTCTATTCTCTCTTACTGGTCTCCCTCTCTGTTCCTCTCAGGGAATACACATACCATACATAGCCGCCATACAAATGCCTAATAAAAGCTGAGGTTTCCTTTTAGGAAAAAAACCTAATCTATCCATAACTTCTCTGATCGAGATCATTTGCCTAATGAACGGCCCAGATTGACTAGAAATTACTATACTTTTACAAGGAAATTTTACATCTATTTTTAGCTTCGGGGGCACTTCCCCCGAAACCCCCACCAGGGGGGGGCTCCAAAAAGTGTTGCCACCCCCCCCCCTGGACCCCCCACGACAACAATTAATTACGGGTGGCGTTGCCACCCCTTTTAAGGTACAGGGGTCCAATGCTGTGATAGAAAGTAAACAAGATAATCAGACTCCACACCCAAAAATCTCCCACTTGGAGATTGATTTTAACAACTCCACTGCTGCTTCATTTGCTGGACAATGACTCCTCTTTGGACCTGGCTGTTTCTCATGTTCATCGCCATCCTTGAATACCAATTGAAACTGAGCATGTTCTCAGTTTCTCCCTGGTTACAACTTTTGTTAGCATATATGCAGGATTCTGGCTAGTGTGTATCTTTTCCAGCTTCAACTCTCCATCTTCCAATACTGACCGTATGAAATGGTACTTGAGATGTATGTGTTTATTCCTAGAATGAAATGTTGAGTTCTTTGCAAGATGAATAGCACTTTGGCTATCACTATATAGTGTGCCCATATCATGCTTCTTACCCAATTCATCCATAAACCTTTGTAACCAAATCATTTCTTTACTAGCCTCTATAGCAGCAACATACTCTGCTTCTGTTATTGAAAGTGCAACAACACTTTGGATTTTTGAAACCCAACTAATAGTTATTCCACCTACAGTAAATACATATCCTCTAGTGCTCCTCATGTTATCTCTGTCACCTGCCATATCTGCATCAACATATCCCTGTAGAGAAATGTTTGGACCACCAAAGCATAATTCTTGATTTGTGGTACCTCTCAAATATCTGAGAATCCATTTTACTGACATCCAATGTTATTTTCCTGGATTATTCATGTACCTGCTTACAACTCCCACTACATGTGCAATATCAGGCCTTGTGCTGACCATTGCATACATTAAGCTTCCAACTGCAGATGCATATGGAACTTTAGACATATAATCCATGTCTTCTTGGGTCTTTGGGCACATCTCCTTACTAACTTTTAAATGGCTAGCAAAAGGTGTACTAACTGGTTTTGTATTTTGCATATTAAATCTTTTCAACACCTTCTCTATGTACTCATTCTGAGACAGTGTTAATTTGTGATTTTTCCTGTCTCTAGTTATCCTCATACCAAGGATTTTTTTTGCAGCTCCCAAATCCTTCATTGCAAATGAATTTGCCAATTTTCTTTTGAGCACATTTATTTCCTGCATGTTAGACCTTGCAAAAAGCATGCCATCTACATACAATAACAATATAATATAGCTGCCATCATTTTTCCTTTTTAGATAGACACAATGATCAGAGTGACATCTAGTATAACCTTGTTCAGACATGAACTTGTCAAATTTTAGATACCACTGCCTTGGAGCCTATTTTAAACCATACAAGCTCTTCTTTAACCTGCACACCAATTTTTCTTTCCCTTTTACCTCATATCCTTCTGGTTGCTGCATGTATATATCTTCCTCAAAATCTCCATGGAGAAATGCTGCCTTTACATCTAATTGTTCAAGATGTAAATCTTCCACTGCTACAAGACTTAAGATAGTTCTGATTGAATTCATCTGAACAACAAGAGAAAATATTTCATCAAAATAAATACCTTTCTTCTGTGCAAAACCCTTCACCACAACTCTTGTTTTGTACCTTTGTTTTCCTCCATCTTCTTCCTTCAGCTAGTAAACCCATTTATTCTGCAATGTAGTTTTACCTGCAGGCAACCTGACTAAGTCCCAAGTTTGGTTATGCATTAAAGAGTCCATCTCTTCTTCCATGGCTAGCTCCCAATTCTTCCTGCTTTCAACCTGCATTGCTTCTTCATAACATTCAGGTTCACCAGAATCAATCAACAATAAATAATATAATGAAGGAGAGTATCGTTCAGGGGGTCTACTTATCCTGGTAGATCTTCTAACACCACTTTCAGGTGTTTGAAGTGCTTGTTGCTGTTGCGGTGGTGGCTGCTGCTGTGGTTGTTGATTATTATTATTTTCAGGCGCCTTTACTTTTTCAGATATCTCATCAAGAACCACGTATTCCTTGCTTTATTTTTCCCGTTTCTTTTCCTGCAACTGATTCTTATACAAGAAATTTCATTGAATATTACATCTCTTCTCCTAATGATTTTGTTATTTTCATAATCATATAAGCGATAACCAAAATAATTATCACCATATCCAATAAAGGTACATTTCTTTGATTTTGCCTCAATATTTGTTCTATTTTATTTATTAATATGGACAAAGGCCTCACAACCAAAAGGCTTTAAAAAAGAGTAGTTTACCTTTTTACCTTTCCATGCTTCCTCTGGAATACCACCATCCAAGGAACTTGAAGGCCCTCTATTTATTAGATAAACAGTAGTATCTACAGCATCTGACCAAAATTGTAAAGGCAATCCTGCATGCAATATCATGCACCTTGCATGCTCCATGATTGTTTTGTTCATCCTTTCTAACACACCATTTTCTTGTGGTGTTCTTGGAACTATCTTCTCTCTATGAATTCCATGCTCTGAACAGTACCTATCAAACTATTTGTTGCAATATTCACCTCCATTGTCTGATCTGAGACACTTCAACTTCTTTCCTGTCTCAATCTCAACCAAAGCTTTCCATTTCTTGAAAGTATCAAATACATTAGATTTATTCTGAATACAATAAATCCATGTTTTTATAGTTGCATCATCAATAAAATTAACATAATAACGAGAGCCACCGAGAGATGATACCTGAGCAGGTCCCCATACATCTGTATGCACAAGCTCCAATTTTTCGCTCTTCTTTTCTTTCCCAACTCTGAGAAATCTGACTCTCTTCTGTTTTCCATAAATTCAATTCTCACAGAAATCCAAATCAACATTCTTCAAACCTGGCAACAAATTTCTTGAGTGGAGAATCTTCATTCCCTTCTCACTCATGTGTCCGAGCCTATGATGCCATAATGCTGCATCTGCTCCTCTGGAAGTTAAAGCATTAACAGAGTTAGAAATACCATTGCATAAATACAATGTACCAACCTTTTCACCTTTTGCTATTACCAGCGCTCCTTTGGTGACCTTCCAAGTTTTATCTGTGAAAGTTGTCACACAACCTTCACTGCCTAACTGCCCTGTTGAAATCAGATTTTTCTTCAGATCAGGAACATGCCTTACCTCCTTTAGTAGCCATTGGTTTCCATTCTGTTGTTTTACAAGAACTTTACCCATTCCAACAATTTTACAGGGTTTATCATCACCCAAACGAACTTGTCCAAAATCTCCTTGAACATAGTCATGAACATATTTCTTATCAGGTGTGGCATGGAATGAAGCCCCTGAATCTACAACCCAAGAATCAGTAACATTTTCGAAAGAAAGAATCAAAGCATCTTGTAACACATCACCTGTCACATTTGATTCATGATTGTTTTCTTGCTGTGTGTCTCCTTCTTTTCCCTTCCGAGATCTACAGTCTTTCTTTAGGTGTCCTTTCTTTCTGCAATTCCAGCACACTATCCCCAATCTAGACTTGGATCTACCTTTCCTTTATTTACTGCGATATCCCGAGATATTTCCTCTTTCTATTCTTCTTCCCCTAGACTCTGCACTCAAAGCATTACCTAATGTCTCATTGGAGCTTTTACGTCTCATTTCCTTGCTAAGGATAGCACCAACAACATCATCAAACTTTAAAGTACTAGATCCAGAGACAGAGTTACTAATGGCCATTACTAAACCATTCCAACTTTCTGGCAATGAGCACAAGAATAACAGAGCTCTAACTTCATCATCAAAGTTTACCCCTACAGAACTTAACTGACTGGTAACTGTATTAAATTCATTTAAATGGTCTGCAACATATCCACCTTCCGACATCTTCATATTAAATAGTTGTTTCATAAGAAATACCTTGTTTGAGGCTGAGGGTTTTTCATATAGTTTTGCCAACGTCTGCATCAAATCTTGTGTTGTTGTTTCCTTCGAAATATTGAAGGTGACTGACACCGGAAGACACAACCGTACTATTCCGAGTGCCTTTCTATCGAGAATGTTCCATTCTGCGTCTTTCATGGCCGTCGGCTTTTTTGTTTTTCCACTCAATGGTAGGTACAGATGTTTCTGATATAGATAATATTCCATCTACATCTTCCACAGTGGAAAGTTTTGGCCGTTAAATTTCTCGACCCTAAACTTACCATCGTCCGCCATTGCTCCCACTCAAACCAGGAACCCTTATTTCCTGCGAGTTTATCAGCCAAATATACCTTCGGCTCTCATACCAGTTGTTAGAAAATTATATATTATGGAGAAATGAAACACATAAAATATGCGGAAAATAAAAGCACACAAACCACATAAAACTAGAGAGACACAGATATACGTGGTTCACCCAGTTTGGGCTACGTCCACCCCGAACAGCTAGTCCTTCCTTTCTATTATCCAGCAAAAATGAAGAGACAAAACCTATAGCAGATCCTCTGTAATATCCTATGTTCTCTCTCACAGTCTCCCTCTCTATTTCTTGCTCCGAGAATACACATACCATACATAGCCGCAATACAATGCCCTCATAAAAGCGAGGGGTTTCCTTCTAGGGAAAAAAACCCTAATCTAAACATAACTTCTAACATCAGATCATTTGCCTAATGAACGACCCAGATTGAATAGAAATTACTATACTTTTACAAGGCAATTTTACATCTGTATTTAGCTTCGGGGGCACTGCCCCTGAAACCCCCGCCAGGGGGGGCTCCTAAAAGCGCTTCTGCCCCCCCTGGACCCCCCACGACAACGATTAATTACGGGCGGCGTTTCCACCCCTTTTAAGGTACAAGGATCCAATGCTGTGATACAAAGTAAACAAGATAATCAGGCTCCACACCCAACATATCTTAAACTTAACCTAACATTAACCTTGACTTTAGCCTTAACGTAACCTTAACCTTAAGGATAAAGTTAATTTAACCTTACCCTTAACCTTATCTTAACCTTAACCTAACCTAATCTTAACCTTAAACCCTAACCTAACCTTACCTTAACCATAACCTTAACCGAACCCTTACCTTAACCATAATAGAGTACATAAAAGTGAGATCTGAGGTATGGACGTAGCCATCCAACAATAAGGATCAACAAATTTTTTCAGGTGTGGTTGCAACCGTCCAATCAAAGGAGTCATGTAACAAGTCATAGTAATCCACAAAAAACCCGCAGCCTGGATTTCACCAGACAAAACCCTGGGTCTTGCACTCCATCCCGACCTGAACAAAGTACAAGTTCGAGCATGCGAATAGACAAGTTGAAGTTGAACATGCAGGAACATCATCTGATTACCAGCCAATAATGAGAGTTGTTAAGAAACACGAGAGAAACCGCCAATAATGACAACAAATCTCAATGTACAAAAGGTACAATCCACGGCATGTGAACACTGATTTGGCCTCGAACATCCACATAATCATTCGATCAAAGGCCATTGTTTAGGTTTCAAAATGTCACTCATTACCATACATTTTTCACCTATGCTTCCATTATATCACCGATTATTCACCACCATGTCAGTTCATTTTCCCTGTTATTCACCATTAATGGGTCTCATTTATATTTTCCAAATATTATTTATTTTTAAGCATTTTTAAGAGAAATTATTGATTAAATATTAGAAAATAATATATTTTACTTTATATATGGAAAGTGGGTTGTTTTTGTGACATGTGTAAGTGCCAAGGAAGCTTCCAAGACACCTTTATGTGGCCTTGGATGATCAAATTCGAATTTGAGAAGATAAACCTCATGGAGAAGATTATGATCTCATGGAGAATATCAAGGAAAAAATGGGTTATGTGTCTAAATGGTTGAGAGATGTATGGAACTAAAGAGAGATTAGTGGATGATCATTATGAGTTTGTTACTCATCTCATTGTATAAATAGGAGTAAAATCTCCTCCATTTGTAATCTTGAAGTTTTGCAATCTTAGAATTTTGGAGTATGTAATCTTAGAATCTTAGAGTTGGTTTGTAATGGAGATTTTGAAATAAAGGATCATACTTCAATTTTGCTTCTACATATGAGTCTCCATTGAAGTGGTGTGCTTGTGGAGTTATGGAGGGCCCCCATGGCCTCACTTGCATGCTTATTTGTTTATTTTAGGTATAATTTATTTTATGTTTTTGTTTGATTTTAGTTTTCAAGTTTTTGTTAAATGTTCTAATATTGGAAGAGTCTTATTTGAAAGTGTTCTTGTAAGAGAACCGTAAGATTTCATACAATTGTTAGATCTAGGTTTATTTCATTTCAGCTTTTAAGTTCTTATTAGATGTTCTAATGTTGGAAGAGATCTTGTAGAGTATGTTCTTGTAAGAGAACTATAGATCTCAAACAATTGTTAGATCTAGGTTTGATTAGTTATTGAAAGAGATCTTAATGAATATGTTCTTGTAAGGGGACTTTAAGATCTTGGACAAATTAGGAATATTTCTAGATCTATATATTTTAGATAAGCACTTCTAAGTTTACCTTCCCGGGTTGACATTAAATTAAACTCTAATTGACATCATCAATTAGACACAAACATTTTGGCACCGTTGCCGGGGAAGTGCAACTAGAAGGATTTAGTAATTATTTTATGCATTTGTTTTTATGGACTAATTTGTGGAACTTGGTGATAGCAGGTTCATAAAGAAGTTCAAAGTTTGGAGCATTTTTATTTTCGCACATAGTTAATTCAGTTTTTATTTTAAACCCCCCATTTCTCACTAATCCATCTACGGATGAGGAATTTGACAATGTTGAACAGGTACTTCTTGGAGAGCAAGGACAATTACCTTGAGCCAACTCTAAGACAGGATTCTCACATACTTGTAAAACATAATGTAAAAATTTTAAATCTTGATGTGAGCATTTTTGAATTTTTAATCCGTAGATGGCTTCACTGGAAGCATTCTTTTACTTAGGAAATAAATAAATCTTTCAAGAAATATAGGTAGCATAGATTAGAAAAATAAAACGAGATCTTGTAGAATTTTGTCATAGAATTTTCTCGTAGAATTTCCCTGTAGAATTTTCTTTTAGTCTTGTTTTTAAAATATCATCATGAATAAAAGGAGCTGGTTCATCTTTGCATTTATGTCTTGTTTCTATATCACGGGTGAGCCAGGAGCTTGATTATCGGAAAGCCCCTGTGTCATTGCAGAAAGAGTGTAGATAATGCAAGGTTTTGATTGTAGATCTTAATTGTGTTTTATCCATCCACGCTAACCTGCATAAATAAAAAAATCAAGAGATTGGTATGCTCTCTTCCTGCACTTCGTGCGATCAGAAAGATCAGAAAATCTATTGATTTATTTCAAATAAAAATACTTTTGCTAGAAAATTGATCTGCGATATAACAATAAAGAATTTTGTGAATTAGTCAAAAATCATCTTAAAAAACATCTTAGATAAAACTTAGTCTTTTTAAATTTTAGTTTAAAAAAAATTAAAAATAAATAAAAAATAAATAAAAAATAAAAAATTTTCCCACATAATAATAATATATATATATATATATATCATATATATTATTATTAATTTTTTTTTTTTTGAAAAAATAGCTATTTTTTTTAGATAGGTTAGATTTCATTTTTTTTAGATTTAAACAAATTTAAATAAAAAAAAATTCACAATAAAAAAAACATTAATAAAAAAAATAATAAAAAAAATGAAATACAAAACATAAAACAAGACAAAACACAACAAAACGAAATCATAAAAAATTAAAAAAAAATTAAAAAAATAAAAAAAAAACAACAAAAAGTTAAAAAAATAAATAAATAAATCCAACCAACACAATGAAAAATTGAACATACAAGCTGCCAACAAAATTTTTGAATTGACCGCATGGCTTCAATACAGAGAAGGCCAGACGCTCTTCACACAAACATTTCAATCTCACCATGGATGAAGACCACGGTCACAACAATGCCTCTGTTGCTGCTGCTGATAATGACGACGAGCGAGTAAATAGAGTGAAGTTGAAGGACGCACAGGGATGGCATGTTTATCTCATCATTTCTGCGGTCATGCGTAAGACATATCTAGGTGTTACCACAGACTTTGAACGCAGGTAAAAGCTTTGTCGCACGCTGTTTCTGCATCTGCATTCTCCACCACCAGCGCGGTTGTTCCTACACTACCTCAACGAAAAAATCCTCAATGAAAAACAAAAACACTCCATCTACCTTCAATTCGGTTAGTTCACAAATTTTTCCTTTTCTTTTCCGTTTTGTTTTGCATTTCTTTTGGCTTGTTTTCATTTTTAGTTTTTGTATTTCTTGTTATTTGTATATTTTTAGTTTATGTTTGGTTTGTTTTGATTTATATTTGTATATTTTTAGTTTATGTTTGATATGTTTTAATTTATATTTGTATATTTTTTTTAATGTTTGATTTGTATATTTTTAGTTATAATTTCTGATTTGTTTTGATTTGTATTAATATATGTTATGATTCCATTAATATATTATTTTATATTAAATATGATTGTTATTGTTATGTGATGTTTAATATATATATATATATATATATATATATAATTTATTTTTTTATGTTATGTGACATTTGTTGTTCTGAAGGATTTGAGGGGTGAATATTGGCATGCGAAGGATATAGGCATTTTATAAAACAAAACTTTGGTGGTATGAAAATTGAGAAAATCATGAGAATTACAATAATTGGATGAAACTGCAAGAGTTGGAACAAGTTCAAAACTTAAAAAAAATAACAAACAAACACACTTTTCCCAAAATTCACGCAGGTTTGAAAATAAATAATGGAACAATTGGAAACAAATTTTGAGGATCGATTTATCAAACATTTGGAGGATTCTATAGATAACAATAATATTTTTTTGATAGCTTCAAGTTGGAATTAAACTCATAACATATTTCTGTTGAATTTTTTTATGTGACATACTAATATGAAGAACACAACAGATCTTTCTAATGCCAATCTTTTTGCCAAGCACATTACATGAGTTATTCAACATAAACAGGGAGTATTACTTTTCATGGTTATTTTTAAGAATGGATTGATATTAATATCATGATTAAGTCAATTTCAACACTTTTATTGTCCTTAATATGGTTTATTTGGTACAAAATTTTTGCATAAGAATCATGAAGGAACTAGCCATTTCTTCTAGAGCACACTTATATTTTCTTTCTGCCAAGTTTTTTTTACAGGTTATAGGATAATCAAATGATAAGTAAGGAGATTACATTGTGTGCACAATTGGTCTTCAAATGACTAAACTCATGAAAATTTATAAAGACAAATTCATGTTCACAACCACTACCTTGCACCTCCCTTTTTGCAAAAGATTTTTCCACCAATTATCAATCCATAAAGCATACCATTTCCATGTCCATTTTTTTTTACAGCAAGAGTTCTTGTTCATTCACCATGCATTTCCTTTCATCTATTCCTAACCCATCAATAAAATCCATATTCCATTTCCATTTCCTTTTTCCTACCATTTTTCATTTCCGCCAATAAAACCCTGCTTCTATGTATATCATTGAGTCAAAGTCCTAGAGTCTAATTATCTTTGTAAAAACACCTAGATGCTTGCATGCCCTAATGGCAAGTACTCTTGCCAATGAAAAATGGGAGTACATTAATATCCCTTGTTCGTTGGATCTTGTAGGTGAATCAACCACAACAAACATATTTGTACCTACAAAGATGTGTTAGGCATCTTGACTCCCATTGGAATCAATGGTGGGAGCTCTCGTGTTGGCCAGTGGCATTCATTAATGGCCACTAAGTCAACAACTTCTTGCTATGTTCGACACCAGCACATTTAATCACATAGTAAGATTTATGCCATCGAGTGCTGAAGACTTGAAGACCCATATTTTGTAGCAGATGAAGCAGATTTCCTTTCATTTGTTTTTCAACTTGTCATGACTTGAGGACAAGTCAATAAATAAGGCTGGGGGGAGGAAAATGTAACTTCTATATTTTGTATACCTTCCAAGCCTTATAAATTTTCATCCATATTTAGAAAACTCATCAGATTCATTAGACTGTTTAGCAGAAAATCCAGCAGCAGATACGACAATATAGATCCATCTTTCATCCACAACTTGCAGAAGAAGCTTCAGATCCGAATTGCAACAACTAAACATGCATGATTCATCCACTTTTGTAGGTAAGTAAGGTATGATTTTTTCTAACCTTTAATCTTGAAATTATTTTTAGATGCTAAAATGATGATATTTGGAAAATATTCCACTATTTCACTATTCCCTTTCTCATTAAAAAATTTTTGCCAAAAACCATCAGTTGGGGAGGGGGAATTTCACACTTCATTTTTTTCCTCATTCATATTACATCTTAACCCACATAGTCTTCCCACAATAAAAACTACTAAAAAATGATGAGAATATTAAATGACTTCTTAAAATGATTGATCTCAAAAAAGTAAATAATGATTGTAACATAAGAACCAATCATTAAATAGAGATCTCAACGAAGTAAATAATGATTGTAACACAAGAAACAATCATTAAAAAATGCAAATGCTTTGCAAAAATAAAATTTATCCAAAGAAGTGAAAATTTAAAAGGAATTCAATGATTGAAAGATGCTTGTTACACAAGAACCAAACATCTTGTAAAAAGAAGCTCATCTAAGAATCAAATCAGATAAGTCATTGTAGTAGCTTGCATGAGGACATGCAAGAGCTTCAGTTGGGGAGTATGTTTGGGTTTCAAAATGTCACTCATTACCATACATTTTTCACCTATGCTTCCATTATATCACCCATTATTCACCACCATGTCACTTCATTTTCCCTATTATTCACCATTAATGGGTCTTATTTATATTTTCCAAATATTATTTACTTTTAATCATTTTTAAGAGAAATTCTTGATTAAATATTAGAAAATAATATATTTTACTTTATATATGGAAAGTGGGTTGTTTTTGTGACATGTGTAGGTGCCAAGGAAGCTTCCAAGACACCTTTATGTGGCCTTGGATGATCAAATTCGAATTTGAGAAGATAAACCTCATGGAGAAGATTATGATCTCATGGAGAATATCAAGGAAAAAAGGGGTTATGTGTCTAGATGGTTGAGAGATGTATGGAACTAAAGAGAGATTAGTGGATGATCATTATGAGTTTGTTACTCATCTCATTGTATAAATAGGAGTACAATCTCCTCCATTTGTAATCTTAAAGTTTTGTAATCTTAGAATTTTGGAGTATGTAATCTTAGAATCTTAGAGTTGGTTTGTAATGGAGATTTTGAAATAAAGGATCATACTTCAATTTTTCTTCTACATCTAAGTCTCCATTGAAGTGGTGTGCTTGTGGAGTTATGGAGGGCCCCCATGGCCTCACTTGCATGCTTATTTGTTTATTTTAGGTATAATTTATTTTATGTTTTTGTTTGATTTTAGTTTTCAAGTTTTTGTTAAATGTTCTAATATTGTAAGAGTCTTATTTGAAAGTGTTCTTGTAAGAGAACCGTAAGATTTCATACAATTTTTAGATCTAGGTTTATTTCATTTCAGCTTTTAAGTTCTTACTAGATGTTCTAATGTTGGAAGAGATCTTGTAGAATATGCTCTTGTAAGAGAAATATAGATCTCAAACAATTGTTAGATCTAGGTTTGATTAGTTATTGAAAGATATCTTAATGAATATGTTCTTGTAAGGGGACTTTAAGATCTTGGACAAATTAGGAATCTTTCTAGATCTATATATTTTAGATAAGCACTTCTAAGTTTACCTTCCCGGGTTGACATTAAATTAAACTCTAATTGACATCATCAATTGGACACAAACATCATTGATGTGGAAACTTTCAACAATCAAGAGCTTTCCATTGAGCATGTAGGTTCTAAGGCACCTGAAGGGAGTCTATAGATCAGCTTCCTAGATAATGAGTTGAATTCGACAATAAGTGACCTTGATCAAAGGTGGGCTATAATGTTTCCCACATCATCGACACGAGACAGAGGGATATAATACTTGTGAATCAAGACCAACAGAGAATCAGAGGGAGGTTGAAAACTTCAGAGGCCAACTTCACTTGAACATATCGGTGGCATGACATTGGATTTGGAAATATTTGACATCAAGGGATCTGAGGTCATGGTGACGTGGAAAAGAGCAGATGAGTGGTCAAAAGAGATTACCCAAACCCATGGAGGCAAACAAACGACGAAGTGAGATGTTTCCAACCCGACACGATTGCAGACAAGTGCCATGTTCAAGAGTGACATACTGCCGACTAAAGTCTGGTTCCATTTTCCCCCACCATTTCTGGAAAGTACCCCAATTCTTTTTGTAAACAAGATTGAAGGGGATAGCATATGCTTGCGATGTAGTAGAGGATCATAGATACAACTGTGATTTACTTTGCAAACATATAAGTTGTATACTTTGCAAGAGTGGATCTCATCACTAGCTGCTTCTATAGTATTCTTCTCCAAGCTCAACTCCTTGGCTATATGTTCAGCTAGCTTTCATAAAGGGAGAAGGCATGTTTATATAGAGGGAGAGGGAGAGGTTAGGATCCCTATAATCATGGAAGGGAGGCCTATATTTTAGGAGTGTTCCATGGGAGGTAAAAACCACTACCTAAAGACAGAGATGTGTGGCTCATCAACTTAACCACTTCCAGTCACTCATCCCCGAGGCTAATTTTTAAAAAACATTCCTAAAACAGCTTGGCATAGGGGCTGCACTGAGACAAAGCGCCAGGTGGCGCGGGCTCTAGTGAAAATCTTCCACATCGGCGCGAGAGATGAACTGGCTACCCATGCCAAGGCCAAAACATAGGTTTTGTGTGCTTTTTGAGGAAATGTTCAATAGTAGAAATGATGTCCTTATGCAGAAGGATGCAAAGAAGGTGTTTGCAAAGTATGACACTGTTCACAAGTCACGGGAATGATCCTCCAATATGTGGGACGAGGGATTGCAGGGACAGTGACAAAATTTTGTGTAACACCCTTATCCTTAACCTTAAATTTAACCCTAACCTTCACTTTACCCTTAACTTAACCTTAAACTTCACTATAACCGAACCCTAACCTTGACCAAACCCTTAACCTTAACCTTAACCTTACTACAGTCATAACCTTAACCTTAACCTTAACCTTAACTATAACCTAACCCTAACCTTTACCAAACCATTAACCTTAACCTTGACCAAACTCTTAATCTTAACCTTAGCCTGACTAAACCTGTAACTTTAACCTTAACCTTAACCTTAATTATAACCTTGACCTTAACCTTAACCTTCACTATAACCTAACATTAATCTTGACCTTTACTATAACCTAACCTTGACCTTAACCTTAACCTTACCTTTACCCTTACCTTAACCTTAACCTTACCCTTACCCTTACCCTTACCCTTAACCTTAACCAAACCTTTAATCTTAACCTTAACCTAACCTAAACCTTACCCTTAACCTTGAACTTAACTTTAACTTAACCTAGCCTTAACCTTAACTATAACCTAACCCTAACCATGACCAAACCCTTAACCTTAACCTTATCTTAACCTTAACCTATCCTTAACCTTAACCTTAACCTCACTATAACCTTACCCTTAACCTTAACCTTGACCTTAACTATAACCTAACCCTAACCTTGACCAAACCCTTAACATTAACCTTAACTTAACCCTAACCTTGACCAAACCCTTAACATTAACCTTAACCTTAACCTTAACCTTAACCTAATCTTGACCTTAACCTAGTTTTAACCTTAACCTAACCTTAACGTTAAACTTGACCTTAACCTTAACCTTAGCATAACCATAACCTTAACCTTAACCTTAAGCTAACCATAACCTTAACTTTACCCTTAACCTAACCTTAACCTTAACCTTAACCTAACTCTAACCTTAACTTTACCCTTAACATTAAAATTAACCTTAACCTTAACTTGATATTAACCTTAACCTAACCTTAACTTTAACCTTACATTAACCTTAACATTAACCTTGCCTTGACCTTAACTGTAACCTAACCCTAACCTTGACCAAACCCTAACCTTAACCTTAACCTTAACCTTTACCCTAACCTTACCCTAACCTTTTCTTAACCTTAACCTAACCTTAACCTTGGCTTTACCCTTAACATAACCTTAACCTAACCTTAACCTAACCCTTAACCTTAACCTTAACCTTACCTTGACCTTACCCTTAACTTAATCTTAACCTTAACCTCGAACCTAACCATAACCTTAAACCTTAACCATAACATTTACCTAACCTTGACCTTAACTATAACCTAACCCTAACCTTAGCCTTAACCTAACATTAACCTTGACCTTAACTATAACCTAACCTTAACCTTGACCAAACTCTTAACGTAACCTTAACCTTGACATTACCCTTAACGTAACCTTAACCTTGACCTTAACCTTACCCTTAAGATTAACCTTAACCTTAACTTTACCCTTACCCTTAACTTATCCTTAACCTTAACCTTGACCTTAACCTTAACCTTAACCTTACCTTAACCTAACCTTAACTTAAATTTAAGCTTAAGCTTAACCTTAACATTAACTTTACCCTTAACCTAACCTTAAGGGTTTAGTCAGATTAAGGTTAGGTTAAGGTTAAGGTTAACGTTAAGAGTTTGGTTAAAGTTAGGTTAAGGTTAAGGTTAAGGTTAAGGGTTTGGTGAAGGTGAGGGTTAGGTTATCGTTAAAGTTAAGGTCAAGATAAAGGTTAACCTTAACCTAACCTTCCCCTAACCTTATCTATAACCTAACCTTAACCTTAACCTAGAACTTTACCCTTAACCTAATCGTAACCTTAAGCTTAACCATAACCTTAACCTTAACCTTGAATTTAACCTTAACATTAACCTTAACTTAACTATAACCTTAACCTTCACCTTAAACTTAACCTTAACCTTGACTTTACCCTTAACTTAACCTTCACCTAACCTTAACCTTAACCTTACCCCTAACCTTAACCTTAACCTTAACCTTAACCTTAGCCTAACCATAACCTTTACCTTAACCTTAACCTAACCCTAACCTTAACTTTACACTTAACCTAACCTTAACCTTGACCTTGACCTTAATCTTAAATTTACCCTTAACCTTCACCATAACCTAACCTTAACCTTAAGGTTAGGGTTAGGTTATAGTTAAGGTCAAGGTTAAGTTTAAGATTACGAGTTTAGTCAAGTTAAGGTTAATGTTAAGGTTAATGTTAAGGGTAAGGTCAAGGTCAAGGTTAAGGTTACGTTAAGGTAAACTCAAGGTTAAGGTTACGTTAAGGGTTTGGTTAAGGTTAAGGTTAGGATTAGGTTATAGTTAAGGTCAAGAATAAGTTTAAGGTTAAGAGTAATTGTAAGGTTAAGGTTAAGGTGAATGTAAAGGTAAATGTTAAGGGTTTGGTCAAGGTGAGGGTTAGGTTAAGTTAAGGTCAAGGTTAAGGTTAAGTTTAAGGTTATGGGAAGGTTAAGGTTAAGGTTAAGGTTACGGGTTTAGTCAGGATAAGGTTAGGTTAAGGGTAAAGTCAAGGTTAAGGTTAAGGTTAAGGGTAAAGTTAAGGTTAAGGTGAAGGTTAAGGGTAAGGTTAATATAAGGTTAACGGTAAGGTTAAGATTAAGGTTAGTTTAAGTGTAAAGTTAAGGTTAAGGGTAAAGTTAAGGTTAAGGTTATGGGTAAGGTTATGATTAAGGTTAAGGTTAAGGTCAAGGTCAATGTTAAGATTAAGTTAAGTTGAGGTAAGGTTAAGGTTAGGGTTAGGGTTAGGTTATAGTTAAGGTTAAGGTTATGGTTAAGGGTAAAGTTAAGGTCAAGTTAACCTTAACCTTAACCTTCACCTTTACCCTTAACCTTAACCTTAACTATAACCTAACCTTAACCTTGACCTTAAACTTAACCTAACCTTCACTATAACCTAACCTTAACCTTGACCTTAACTATAACCTAACCTTCACCTTAACCTTAACCTTACCTTTACCTTAACCTTCCCATAACCTTTACATTAACCTAATTTTAACCTTTACCTTCCCATAACCTTAACCTAACCTTAACCTTAACCTTACCCTAACCTTACCCTAACCTTAACCTTAACTTTACCCATAACCTTAACCTAACCCTTAACCTAACCTTAACCAAACCCTTAACCTAACCTTAACCTTAAGCTAAGCTAAGCCTTAACCTTAACCTTATCTTAACCTTAACCTTCCCATAACCTTAACCATAACCTAACCTTAACGTTGACTTTAACCTTAACGTAACCTTAACCTTAACCTTAACCTTAACCTTCTCGTAACCATAACCTTAACCTTACACTTACCCTTAACCTTAACCTTATCTTAACCTTAACCTAACCTTAACCTCGAATTTACCCTTAAGGTAACCTTAACCTTAAGTGTAAAGTTAATTTAAACTTACCCTTAACATTATCTTAACCTTAACCTTACCTAATATTAAACTTAACCCCTAACCTAACCTTACCTTAACCATAACCTTAACCTAACCTTAACCTTAACCTTACCCTTAACCTTAACTTAACATTACCTTAACCTTCCCAAACCCTTAACCGTAACCTTAACCCAACCTTAACCCTAACCTTAACCTAACCTTAACCTTGACTTTACCCTTAACGTAACCTTAACCTTAACTTTAACCTTACTAAATCCATACCCTTAACCTTATCTTAACCTTAACCTTTACTTAACCTTAAGGTTTAGGTTAAGGTTAAGGTTAACCTTGAATTTACACTTAACCTAACCTTAACCTTAACTATAACCTAACCCTAACCTTGAGGGTAAAGTTAAAGTTAAGGTTAAGGTCAAGGTCAAGTTTAAGGTTAAATTAGGTTAAGGTAAGGCTATGGTTAGGTTAAGGATAAGGTTAAGGTTAGGTTAAGGTTAAGATAAGGTTAATGTTAAGTTAAGGTTATGTTAAGGATAAATTCAAGCTTAAGGTAAAGGTTAATGTTAAGGGTAAGGTTAAGGTTACGTTAAGGTAAAGGTTATAGTTAAGGTTAGGGTTAAGGGTAAAGTCAAGGTTAAGGTTAGGTTAAGGTTCAAGTTACGGGTTTAGTCAGGTTAATGTTACATTAAGGTAAAGGTTAAGGTTAAGGTTACGTTAAGGTAAAGGTTATGGTTAAAGTTAGGGTTAAGGGTAAATTCAAGGCTAAGGTTAGGTTAAGGTTAAGTTAAGGGTAGGTTATAGAGAAGGTTAAGCTTAAGACCCGTAAACTTAAACTTTAACCTTAACCTAGCCTTAAACATAACCTCAACCCTTAAGCTTAACCTAACCTAACCTTAACATTACCCTTAACCTTACCTTAACCATAACCTTAACCCAACCTTAACCTTAACCTTCCCATTAACCTTATCTTAACCTTACCCTAACCATAACCTTAACCTTCCCATTAACCTTATCTTAACCTTACCCTAACCATAACCTTAACCTTGACCTTAATGATAACCTAACCCTAACCTTGACCAAACCTTTAACATTAACCTTAACCTTAACCTAAACTAAACCCTTAACCTTAATCTTAACCTTAACATTAACCTTAACACTAACCTTACCCTAACCATAACCTTAACCTTACCCTAACCTTACCCTAACCATAACCTCAACTTTAACCCTAACCTAACCTTAACCAAACCCTTAACCTTAACCTAAACTTAACCTAACCTTTACCTTGACTTTACCCTTAATCTAACCTTAACCTTAAATATAACCTAACCCTAACCTTGACCTTAACTTTACCCTTAACCTTGACCTTAACCTTAACCTTGACTGTGACCTTAACTTAACCTTAACCTTAACCTTAACCTTATCTTACCTTTAACCTAACCTTAACCTTAACTATAACGTAACCCTAACCTTAACTTTACCTTAACATAACCTTAACCAATTAACCTTAACCTTAACCTAACCTTAACCTTGAATTTAACTATAAAATCACCCTAACCTTGACCAAACCTTAACCTTAACCTTCCCTTAACCTTATCCTTAACCTTAACCATAACCTAACCTTAACCTTTACCTTAAATATAACCTAACCCTAACCTTGACCAAACAATTAACCTTAACCTTAATCTTAACCTTAACCTTTACCTAACCTTAACCTTAACCTAACCCTAACATTACCCTAACCTTTACCCTAATCATAACATTAAGTTTACCCTTAACCTAACCTTAACATTAACCTAACCTTAACCATAACCATAACCACCTTAACCTTAACCTTACCCTTAAACTTACCTTAACTATAACCTAACCCTAACCTTGACCAAACCCTTAACCTTAACCTAAACTTTACCCTTAACCTAACCTTAACCTTAACCATAACCTTAACCTTAACCTTAACCTTAACCCTAACCTTAACCTTTACTTTACCCTTCACTTTAAGGTTATGGTTTTAGTCATACCCTTAACCTTAACCTTGACCTAATCGTTACCTTAACCTTAACCTTAACTATAACCTAACTCTAACCTTAACCATCACTATAACCTAACCCTAACCTTAACATTAACCTGAACCTTACCCTAACCTTAACCTTGACCTTAACATTAACCTAAATAAACCTATAACCTTAACCTTACCTTAACCTAACTTTAACGTTAACCTTAACCATAACCATAACCTTGACCAAACCATTAACCTTAACCTTACTTGATTAAACCCATAACCTTAACCTTAACCTTAACCTGACTAAACCGGTAACCTTTACCATAACCATAACCTTAACCTTAACCTAACTATAACCTTACCCTTAACCTAACTTAAACTTAACCTTGACCTTTACCTTAACCTTAGCCTTCACCTTCACCTTCACCTTCACCTTAACCTTAACCTCACTAAACTCGTAACCTTAACCTTACCCTTAACCTTAACCTGAACCTTTACTCTAAACCTTAACCTTAACCTTAACCTGACCCCCTTAACCTTAATCTTATCCTAACCTTAACCTCAACTAAAACCTAACCCTAACCTTAACCAAACCCTTAACCTTAACCTTGACTTTACCCTTAACCTAACCTTAACCTTAACTTTACCTTAACCATGACTTACCCTTAACCTAACCTTAACCTTAACCTAACTATAACCTTACCTTAACCTAACTTAACCTTAACCTTCCCCTTGAGCTTAACCTTAACCTTAACCTTAACCTTACCTTAACCTAACTCAACCTTAACCTTCACCTTGACCTTAACCTTAACCTTAACTTGACCCTAACCTTAAGGGTTTAATCAGGTTAAAGTTAAGGGTTTGGTCAAGTTTAGGGTTAGGTTGAGGTTAAGGGTAAGGTTAAGGTTAAGGTTAGGTTAAGGGTAAATTTAAGGTAAAGGTTAGGGGAAGGTTAAGGTTAAAGTCTAGGTTAAGCTGAAGGTTAAGGGCAAGGATAGGGTAAGGTTAAGGTTAAGGTCAAGGTCAAGGTTAACGTTAAGCTAGGTTAAGGTAAGGTTAAGGTTAAGGTTAGGTTAAGGTTAAGGTTAAGGTTAGCTTAAGGTTAAGATTAGATTAAGGATAAAGTTAAGGTTAAGTTTAGGTTATGGGTAAGGGTTTGGTCAAGGTTAAGGTTAGGATATAGTTAAGGTTAGGTTAAGATTAAAGTTAAGGGTTTGGCCAAGGTTAGGATTACGTTATAGTTAAGGTTAAGGGTAAAGACAATGTTATGGTTAAGGTTAAGGTTAGGGTTAGGTTATAGTTAAGGTTAAGATTAGGTTAAGGGTAAAGTTAAGGTTATGGTTACGATTAAGGTTAGGGGAAGGTTTTCGTTAAGGTTAAGGTTAAGGTTAAGGTTAAGGTTAAGGTTAGGTTAAGGGTAAAGTTAAGGTTAGGTTAGGTGAAGGTTAAGGCTAGGTTAAGGTTAAGGTTAAGGGTATGGTCAAGGTTAGGGTTATGTGATAATTAAGGTTAGGTTAAGGTTAGGTTAAGGGTAAAGTCAAGGTTAAGGTGAAGGTTAAGGTGAAGGTTAAGGGTAAGGTTAAGGTTAAGGTTATGGGTTTAGTGATTTTAAGGTTAAGGTTAAGGGTTTCTTCAATGTTAGGGTTATTTTAAGGTTAATGTTAAGGTTAGTTTAAGGGTAAAGTCAAGTTTAAGGTTATGGTTAAGGTTAAGGGTAACATAACATTAAAGTTAAGGTTAAGGGGGTAAGTTTAAGGTTAAGGTTAAGGTTACAGTTAGGTGAAGGTGAAGGTTACGGTTAGGTCAAGGTGAATTTTAAGGTTAATTTAAGGTTAAGGGTAATATAAAGTTAAGATTAATCTTAAGCTTAATATTAGTTTAAGGTTAAATTCAAACCTTAACCTTAACCTTGTGTTTAACCTTAACCTTCCCCTAACCTTAACCCTAACCTTAACCTTAACCTTAAACTTAACCTAACCTTAACCTTAACCTAACCTTAACCATAACCTTAAATTTAACTTTACCCTTAAACTAACCTTAACCTTACCCTAACCATAACCTCATCTTTACCCTTAACCTAACCTCAACCTTGACTTTACCCTTAACCTAACCTTAACCTTAACCTTAACCTAACCTTAACCTTGACCTTAACTATAACATAACCCTAACCTTGATCAAACCCTTAACCTTAACCTTAACCTCACTAAACCCGTAACCTTAACCGTAACCATAATCTTAATCTCAGGTTAAGGTTAAGGTTAAGGTTAAGGGTAAGGTTAGGGCTAATGGTAAAGGTTAAGTTTAAGGCTACAGGTTTAGTGATGTTAAGGTTATGGTTAAGGTTTGTTCCAGGTTAGGGTTAGGTTATAGTTAAAGTCAAGGTTAAGGTTAGGTTAAGCTTAAGCTTAAGGTTAAGGTTATGGTTATGGTTAAGGTTAGGTTAAGGTTAAGGTCAAGGTTAAGGTTAAGGTTAGGTTAAGGTTAAGGTTAAGTGTGAGGGCTAAGGTCAAGGTTAAGGTTAAGGTTATGGTTAAGTTTACGTTAAGGTTAAGGTTAGGTTTTAGTGAATGTTAAGGTTAAGGTTATAGTGACGATAACCTTACCCTTAACCTTAACCTTGACCTTAACTATAAGATAACCCTAACCTTAACCTTAACCCTAACCCTAACATTAACCTTAACTTTACCCTTAACCTAATATTAACCTTATCCTAACCTTAACCCTAACCTTACCCTTAACCTTAACCTTGACCTGAGGTTAAGATTATGGTTAAGGTTAAGGTTAATGATAAGTTAAGGTTAAGGGTAAGGTTACGGTTAAGGTTATAGTTAAGGATAAGGTTAAGTGTTTGGTCAAGCTTAGGGTTAGGTTATAGTTAAGCTCTTCGTTACGGTTAAAGTTATAGTTAAGGGTAAGGGTAAGGTTAAGAATAAAGTTAAGGATAATGTCAAGGTCAAGGTTAAGGTTAAGTAAAGGTTAAGAAAAGGTTAAGGGTAAGTTTAAGATACGGTTAAGGTTAAGGGTGAGGTTAAGGTTAAGGGTTTGGTTAAGTTTAGTTTAAGGTTAAGGTTATAGTTAAGGTAAATGTAAGATAAGGTTAAGGGTACGGTTAAGGTTACAAGTTTAGTCAGGTTAAGGTTACAGGTTTAGATTAGGTTAAGGGTAAGGTTAAGGTTAGTTCAAGGTTAAAGTTAAGGTTAATGGTAAGGTTAGGGTTAGCTTATAGTTAAGGTCAAGGTTAAGGTTAAGGGGTTAAGGGGATGGAAACCCTTAACCTTAACATGAACCTTTACCCTAACCTTACCCTAACCTTAACCTTAACTATAACCTAACCCTAACCTTGACTAAACCCATAACCTTAAACTTAACCTTACCATTAACCTTCACCCTTAACCTTAACTTTAACATTACCACCTTAACCTTAACCCTCACCTTAACCTTAACCTTAACCTAACTAAACCTGTATCCTTAACCTTAACCTGACTAAACCTGTAACCTTAACATTAACCTTAATATAACTTTAACCTTAACTTTACCCTTAACCTAACCTTAACCTTACCCTTACCTAACCTTAACCTTAAATTTACCCCTAACCTTAAAATTAACCTTAACCTTAAACTTTATGTAGCCTTAACCTTAACCTTAACCATAACCTTAACCCTAACCTTAACCTTAGCCTTTACCCTAACCTTAACCTTAACCTTAACCTTGACCAAACCCTTAACCTTAACCTAACCTTAACCTTGACCTTAACTATAACCTAATCCTAACCTTGACCAAACCCTTAAGATTAACCTTAAACTTAATCTTACCCTAACCTTAAATTTAACTTTACTCTTAACCTAACCTTAACTTTTCCCTTAACCTTAATCTCAGTCTTAACCTTTACTTTACCCTTAACATAACGTTGAGGTTAATGTTAAGTTAGGTTAAGGTAATTTTAAGGCTATGGTTAGGTCAAGGTTAAGGTTAACCTTAATCGTAACCTTAACTTTACCCTTAACCTAACCTTAATCTTAACTTTAACTATAGCCTAACCTAGCCTGAACCTTAGCTTAACCTAATTTAACCTTGACCTAACCGTAAGCTTAACCTTAACCATAACCTTAAACTTAAGCTTGACCTTAACCTTAACCTTGCGCTTAACCTTCACCCTTAAACTTAACCTAACCTTAACCTTAACCTTAACCTTATCTTACCCTTAACCTTGACCTTGAACTTGACTTTAACCTTACCTTTACCTTAATCTTAACCTTAACCTTTCAATAAGCATAAACTTAACCTTGACTTCACCCTTAACCTAACCCTAACCTTGACCAAACCCTTAACCTTAACCTTCCCATAACCATAACCTTAACCTTGACCTTGACTTTACCCTTAACCTAACCTTAACCTTGACCTTCCCCTAACCTTAACCCTAATATTGCCCTAACCATAACCTTAACTTTACGCTTAACCTAGTCTTAACCTTAAGCTAACCTTAACCTTACCCTTAACATTGACCTTAAACTTAAGTTTAACTATAACCTAACCCTAAATTTAAATTTAACTATAACCTAACCCTAACCTTGAAAAAACCTTAACCTTAACCTTAACTTAACCTAACCTTAGGCTTAACCTTAACCATAACCATAACCTTAACCTTAATTACCCTTACCCTTAACCTTATCTTAACCTTAACTATAACCTTACCCAAACCTTAACCCTAACCTTACCCTTAACCTTAACCTAACCTTAACCTTAACTTTACCCTTAACCTTGAATTTAACCTTAAATTTACCCTAACCTTAACCTTAACCTTAAACTTCTCCTAACCTTAACCCTAACCTTAAATTTAACCTTAACCTTAAGGTTAAGGTTACGAGTTTAGTGAGGTTAAGTTTCCGGTTATGGGAAGGTTAAGGTTAAGATTAGGTTAAGGTTAAGGTTAAGGGTTTGGTCAAGGTTAGGGTAAGGTTATAGTTTAGGTCAAGGTTAATTTTAAGGTTAAGGGTAAGGTTAGGTTAGTTTAAAGTAAGGTTAAGGTTACAGTTAAGGTTAAGGTCAATGTCAAGATTACGTAAAGGTTAAGGTTAAGGCTAATATTAAGGTAAGGTTAAGGTTACGGATTTAGTCAGGTTAAGGTTAAGGTTAAGATTATAGTTAAGTGGGTAAGGTTAAGGTTAAGGTTAAGGTTGAGATTAAGGTTAAGGCTATGGTTAATGCTAGGGTAAGGTTAAGGTTAAAGTTGAGGTTAAATTTAGGTTAAGGTTAGGGTTAGGTTATAGTTCAGGTTAAGGTTAAGGTTAGGGTTAATGTTATGTTAAAGTTAAGGGTATGATTAAGCCCTTAACCTTCCCATAACCTTAACCTTAACCTTAACCTTACACTAACCTAACCTAACCTAACCTTAAATTTATCTTTACATTAACCTAACTTTAACTTTAACCTTAACCTTCCCCTAAATTTAACATTACCTTACCCTATCCTTACCCTTAACCTTCAACTTAATTTTAACCTAACCTTCACCTTAAATTTACTCTTAACCTAACCTTAACCTTAACCTCAACCTAACCCTAACCTTGACCTTAACCTTAACCTTAACCTAACCTTAACCAAACCCTTAACCTTAACCTTAACCTGACTAAATTTGTAACCTTAACCATAATCTTAACCTTAACCTAACCTTAACTTTGACTTTACCCTTAAATTAATCTTAACCTTAACCTTAACCTAACCTTAACCTTACCTTAAGGTTAGGTAAACGTTAAGGTTAAGGTTAAGGTTACGGGTTTAGTCAGGTTAAGGTTAAGTAAGGTTAAGGTTAAGGTTAGGTTAAGGGTAAAGTTATGGTTAAGGTGAAGGTTAAGAGTAAGGTTAAGGTAAAGGTTATGGGTTTAGTCAGGTTAAGGTTAAGGTTAAGGGTTTGGTCAAGTTTAGGGTTAGGTTATAGCTAAGGTTAATGTTAGGGTTAAGGGTAGGGTTAAGGTTATAGTGAAGGATAAGGTTAAGACCTGTAACCTTAACCTTAACCTTAGCTTTAACTATAACGTAAACTTAACATTTACCTTAACTATAACCTTAACCTTAGCCCCAACCTTAATCTTACCCTTAACTTAACTAAACCCGTAACCTTAACCTTACCCTTACCTAACCTTAACCTTAACCTAACCTTAACCTTAACTTTACTGCTAACCTAACCTTAACCTTAACTATAACATAACCATAACCTTAAAATTAACCTTAACCTTATCTTAACCTTAACCTTCACTATAACCTGATCTTAACCTTGACCTTAACTATAACCTAACCCTAACCTTGACCAAACCCTTTACATTAACCTTAACTTTACCCTTAACCTAATCTTAGCCTTAACATAACCTTAACCTTGATGTTACCCTTAACCTAGCCTAAACCTTGACCCTAACAATAACCTAACCCTAACCTTGACCAAACCATAACCTTAACCTTAACCTTAACCTTACCATTACCATAAATTTAACCTTAACTTTACCCTTAAACTTAATCTTAACCTTACCCTTACCTATCCTTAATATTAACCTAACCTTAACCTTAACATTACCTTTAACCTAACCTTAACCTTAACTATACTCTTAACCTAACCTTAACCTTAAACTTAACTATAACTTAACCCTAACTTTGAACAAACCCTTAAGGTTTGGATTAAGTTATAGTTAAGGTCAAGGTTAAGGTTAGGATAAGGTTAAGCTTCAGGTGAAGGTTAAGGTTAAGGTTAGGGTAAAGGTTCAGGTGAAGGTTAAGGTTAAGACCCATAACCCTAACCTTAACCTTAACCTTGAATTTACCCTTAACCTAACCCTAACCTTAACTTTAACCTTATCCTTATCTTAACCTTAATCTAACCTTAACCTTAACCTTAACCTAACTATAACCTTACCCTTAACCTTAACCTTGACCTTAACTATAACCTAACCCTAACCTTGACCAAACCCTTAACATTAACCTTAACCGTAACCTTTACTTAACCTTAACCTTTACCTTACCCTTAACATTAACCTTAACCTAAACCTTAACCTTAACTTAACCATAATCTTAACCTTACCATAACCTTTTCCTAACCTTAACCTTAACTTTACCCTCAACCTAACCTTAATTTTAACCTAACCTGAACCTTATCTTAACCTTAACTATAACCTAACCCTAACCTTGACAAACCCTTAACATTAACCTTAACTTCACCCTTAACCTAACCGTAACCTTAACCTTAACCTTTAATTTACCCTTAACTTAAGCTTAACATTCACTATAAGCTAACCCTAACCTTGAACAAACCCTTAACATTAACCTTAACTTTAACCTTGACCTTAACCTTAACTTTAACTATAACTTAACCCTAACCTTGAACAAACCCATAACATTAACCTTAACTTAACTTTATCCTTAACCTTAACCTTAACCTAACCTTAACCTTGACATTAACTATAACCTAACCCTAACCTTGAGAAAACCCTTAACCTTAACCTTAACCTGACTAAACCCTTAAGGTTAGGGTAAAGTTAAAGTTAAGGTTAAGGTTAAGTTAGGATAAGGTAAGGTTATATTTAGGTTAAGGTTAAGGTTAAGGGGGGCCTTAACCTTAACCTGAATAAACCCATAACCTTAAACTTAACCTTAACCTTAACCTTCCCCTAACCTTAACCTTAACCTTACCCTTAACCTTCACCCTTAACCTAACCCTAACCTTGACCTGAACCTTAACCTAACCTTAACCTTAACCTTATCCTTAACCTTACCTTAACCTGAACCTGAACCTAACCTTAACATTAACTTTACCCTTAACCTAACTCTAACCTTAAGGTCAAGGTTAAGGTTACTTTAAGGGCAAAGTTCAGGTTATGATTAGCGTAAGGTTAGGTTAAGGTTAAGGTTAAGGTTATGGTTAAGGTCAGGTTAAGGTTAAAGTTAAGGTTATGGTTACGGTTAAGGTCAAGGTCAAGGTTAAGGTCAAGGTCAAGGTCAAGTTAGGTTAATTTAAGGTTAAGGTTATGGTTAGGTCAAAGTTAAGGGTTTAGTCAGGTTAAGGTTAAGGTTAAGGGTTTTGTCAAGGTTAGGGTTAGGTTAAGGTTAAGGGTGAAGTTTACGGGTAAGGTTAAGGTCAAAGTTAAGGTTAAGGTTATGGTTAAGGTTAAGGTTACGGTTAGGTTATGGGTAAAGTTAAGGTTATCGTTAAAGTTAAGGTTAGGTTAAGGTTAAAGTTAGGTTATAGTTAAGGTCAAGGTTAGGTTAAGGTTAGGTAAAGGTTAAGGGTAAGGGTAAGGGTAAGGTTAAGGTTAAGGTCAAGGTCAAGGTCAAGGTTAATCTTAAGCTAACCTTAACCTTAACCTTAACCCTAACGTCAACCTTAAATTTGCCCATAGGTTATGGGTTTAGTCAGTTTAATGTTAAGGTTAAGGTTTTGGTCAAGGTTAAGGTTAAGGTGAACATTAAGGGTAAGGTCAAGGTTAAGGGTAAAGTTAAGGTTAAGGTTAAGGTTACAGGTTTAGTAAGGTTAAGGTTAAGATTAACGTTAATGGTAAGGTCAAGGTTAAGGGTTAAGTTAAGGTTAAGGTGAAGGTTAAGGGTAAGGTTAAGGTTAATGTTATGGGTTTAGTCACGTTAAGG
This sequence comes from Pinus albicaulis, assembly GCA_034641835.2. NCBI lineage: Eukaryota > Viridiplantae > Streptophyta > Pinopsida > Pinales > Pinaceae > Pinus > Pinus albicaulis. Next base: position 257,207,877 of record CM076581.1, read on the forward strand.
TTAGGGTTAAGGGTAACGTTAAGGTTAAGGTTAGGGGAAGGTTAAGGTTAAAGTTAGGTTAAGGTAAGGGTTTGGTCAAGGTCGACGTTAAGGGTTAAGGGTTTGGTCAAGGTTAGGGTTAGGTTAGAGTGAAGATTAAGGTTAGGTTAAGGGTAAGATAAGGTTAACGTTAAGGTTAAGTTTAAGGTTAGGTTAAGGTCAAGTTAAAGGTTAAGGTTAAGGGTAATGGCAAGGTTAAGGTTAAGGTTATGTTAAAGGTTTAGGTTAAGGTTAAGGTTAAGGGTTTGGTCAAGGTTAGGGTTAGCTTATCCCTTAAGGTTAGGGTAAAGTTAAAGTTAAGGTTAAGGTTAAGGTTAGGTTAAGGGTAATGTCAAGGTTAAGGTTATGGTTAGGGTTAAGGTTAAGGTTAGGGTTAGGTTAAGGTTAAGGTTAACATTAAGGTTAAAATAAGAATAAGGTTAAGGGTAAGGTTAGGGTAAAGGTTAATTTTAAGGTTAAGGTTAAGCTTAAGCTTAGGTTAAGGTTAAGACAAAAATAAGGTTAAAGTTAATTTTAGGTTAAGGTTAATGTTAAGGTTAGGGTTAGGTTAAGGTTAAGATAAGGATAAGGTTAAGTTAGGGTTAGGGTAAAGGTTAAGGTTAAGGTTAATTTAAGGTTAAGTTAAGGGTAAAGTCTAGCTGTAAACTTAACCATAATCTTAACCTTAACCTTAACCTTAAAATTAACTATAACCTAACCCTAAGCTTGACCAAACACTTAACCTTAACTATAAAATAACCTTACCCTTAACCAAACCCTTTACCTTAAACTTGAATTTACCCTTAACTTAACCTTAACTATAACCTTAACCTTACCTTAACCTAATTTAACCTTAACCTTGACCTTGACCTTAACCTTAACCTTAACTTTACCCTAACCTTAAGTGTTTATTTAGGTTAAGTTTAAGGTTAACGTTTTGGTCAAGGTTATGGTTAGGTTGAGGGTAAGGTTAGTGTTAGGTTAAGGTTAAGTTTAAGTTAAAGTTAACGTTAAGGTTAAGGTTAAGGTTAGGTTAAAGTTAAGGTTAAGGTGAAGGGTAAAGATAAGGTTATGGTTAAGGTTAAGGTTAGGGTTAGGTTATTATTAAGGCTAAGGTTATTTTACGGGTAAGATAAGGTTAAGGTTAAGGTTAGGTTATAGTGAAGGTTAAGGTTAAGCTAATATTAATGTTAAGTTTATGGGTTTGGTCAAGGTTAGGGTTTGGTTATAGTTAAGGTCAAGGTTTAGGTTACGGGTTTATTCAGGTTAAGGTTAAGGTTAAGGGTAAGGTTAGGTTAAGGGTAAAGTTAAGGTTAAGGGTAAATTCAAGGGTTTAGTTAGGTTAAGGTTAAAGTTTTTGTAAAGGTTAGGGTTAGGTTCATGTTACGGGTTTATTGAGGTTAAGGTTAGGTTTAAGGTTAAGGTTATGGTTAAGGTTAAGTTTAAGGGTAAAGTCAAGGTTAAGGTTAAGTTTAAGGTTATGTTAAGGGTAAATAGAAGGTTAAGGTTTGGTCAAGGTTAGGGTTAGGTTATAGTTAAGGTTAAGATAAGGTTAAGGTTATGGTTAAGGTTAGGCTAAGTTAAGGTTAAGGTTAAGGTTTGGTCAAGGTTAGGGTTCGGTTATAGTTAAATTTAAGGTTAAGGTCAAGTTTAAGGGTAAGGGTAAGGTTAAGGTTAGGTTAAGGTTATGATTAGCTTAAGGGTAAAGTTAAGGTTATGGTTAGGGTAAGGTTAGGGAAGGTTAAGGTTAAGGTCTGGTTAAGGGTAAAGTCAAGGTTAAGGTTAGGTTAAGGGTAAGGGTTTGGTATAGGTTAGGGTTTGGTTATAGTTAAGGTTAGGGTAAGGTTAAGGTTAAGGGTTTGGTCAAGGTTAGGGTTAGGTTATAGTTAAGGTTAGGGTTAAGGTTAGGGAAAGGTAAAGGTTAAGGGTTTGTTCAAGGTAGGGTTAGGTTATAGTTAAGGTTAAGGTTAGGTTAAGGTTAATGGTAAGGTTACAGGTTTATTCAGGTTAATGTTAAGGTTAAGGTTAGGTTAAGGTTAAGGTTAAGGTTAAGGTTAATGTTATGGTTAAGGTTAAAATTAGGTTAAGGTTAAGGTTAAGGTTAGGATAGGGTTAAGATAAGGTTAAGGTTAACATTAAGTTTAAGGTTAGGTTAAGGTTAAGCGTGAAGGTTAATGGTAAGGTTAAGGTTAAGGTTAGGTTAAGGTCAAGGTTAATGTTAATTTAGGTTAAGTTATGTTAATGTTAAGTTAGGTAAAGTCAAAGTTAGGGTTAAATTTAAGCATAATGTTAAGGGTCTTAACCTTCACTATAACCTAACCTTAACTATAACCTAACCCTAACCTTAACAAAATGTTAACCTTAACCTTAACCTAACTGAAACCTTAACCTTGACCTTACATTTAACCTTTAACCTTAACCTTAACCTTAACCTTAACTATAACCTAACCCTAACCTTTACCATACCTTAACCTTAACCTTAACCTTAACCTTAACCTTCCCATAACCATAATCTTAACCTTAACTTTACACTTAACCTTAACATTAACCTTAACCCTACCCTTACCTAATTATAACCTTACCCTTAACCTCAACCTTGACCTTAACTATAAGGTAACCATAACCTTAACCTTAACCCTAACCTTAACCTTAACTTTACCCTTAACCTAATATTAACCTTACCGTAACCTTACCCTTAAACTTAACCTTAACCTAAGGTTAAGATTATGGTTTAGGTTAAGGTTAAGAATAATTTAAGGATAATGATAAGGTTAAGGTTAAGGTTAAGGTTAAGGTTATGGTTAAGGTTAAGGTTAAGCGTTTGGTCAAGGTTAGGGTTATGCTATAGTTAAGGTCAAGGCTAAGGTCAAAGTTATAGTTAAGGATATGGTTAAGGTTAAGTAAAGGTTATTATAAGGTTAAGGGTAATTTTAAGATAAGGTTCAGTGTAAGGTTAAGGTTAAGGTTAATGTTAAGGGTAAGGTTAAGGTTAATGTTAGGGTGAAGGGTTTGGTCAAGGTTAGGGTTAGGTTATAGTGAAGGTTAAGGTTAATTTAAGGGTGACGTCAAGGTTAGGGTTAGGTTAAGGTTAAGATTAGGTTAAGGGTAGAGTTAAGGTTAAGGTTAGGTTAAGGTTAAGGTTATAGTTAAGGTCAATGTAAGATAAGGTTAAGGGTAAGTTTAAGGTTACTTGTTTAGTGAGGTTAATTTTAAGGTTAATATTAGGTTAAGGGTAAGGTTAAGGTTAGGTTAAGGTTAAGGTTAAGGGTAAGGTTAGGGTTAGGTTATAGTTAAGGTCAAGGTTAAGGTTAAGGGAAAGGAAACCCTTAACCTTAACCTTTACCCTAACCTTACCCTTTACCTTACCGTAGGGTTAGGTATAGTTAAGGTCAAGGTTAAGGTTAGGTTAAGGTTAAGGTTCAGTAAAGGTTAAGGTTAAGGTTAGGTTAAGGTTAAGGTTAAGGTTATGGGGAGTTTAAGGTTAATGTTCAGGTCAGGTTAAGGGTAAGGTTAAGGTTAAGGTTAAGGTCAAGGTAAAGTTTAAACTTAACCTTACCTTAACCTTTACCTAGCCTTAACCATAACATTATCCATAACCCTAACCTTAACCTAACCTTAACGTTGACCTTAACTATAACTTAACCCTAACCATGACCAAACCCTTAATCTTAAACTAAATTTATCTTAACCTTGACCTTGAACTTAACCTTAACCTTACCCCCTTAACCTTAACCTTAACCTCAATAAACCCATAACCTTAACCTTAACCTCAACCTTGCTAAACATGTAACCTTAACTTAACATAACTGTAACCTTGACCTTAACCTTAACCTTAACCTTAACTTTCACCTTAACCTAACCTTAACCTTAACTTTAAATATATCCTAACCTAACCTTAACCTTACCTTAACCTTAACCTTAACTTTACCCTTAACCTTAACCATAACCTTAACTTTAACTATAACCTAACCTAACTGTAACCTTAACTTTAAAAATAACCTTGACCTTACCCTTAACCTTCAACCTTAACTTACCCTTAACCTTCAACCTTAACATTAACCTAACCCTAACCTTGACCTTAGCCTAACCTTAACCTTAACCTTATCTTAACCTAACCATGACCTTGACCTTTCAACCTTAACCTTACCTTTACCTTAACTTTAACTTTAACCTTCCCATAATCATAAACTTAACCTTGAGTTTACCCTTAACCTAACCTTAACCTTAACCTAACCCTAACCTTTACCAAACCCTTAACCTTAACTATAACCTATCCTTAACATTAACCTTACCATAACCCTATTAACCTTGTCCTTAACTATAACCTAACCTTAACCTTAACCTTCCCATAACCCTAATCTTACCCTAAAAATAACCTTAACTTTACCCTTAACCTAATATTAACCTTAACCTAACATTAACTTTACCCTTAACATTGACCTTAAACTTAAATTTAATTATAACCTAACCCTAACCTTAAATTTAACTATAACCTAACCCTAACCTTGACAAAACCTTAACCTTAACTTTAACCTTAACTTAACTTAACCTTAGCCTTAACCTTAACCATAATCTTAACCTTAAACTTAACCTTAACATTACCCTTAACCTTAACCTTATCTTAACCTTAACTATAACCTTACCCTAACCTTAACCCTAACCTTACCCTTAAGCTTAACCTTAACCTTCCCCTAACCTTAACCCTAACCTTAAATTTAAATTTAACCTTAACCTTAAGGTTAATGTTACGAGTTTAGTCAAGTTAAGGTTAAGGTTGATTTTAAGTTTATGGTTATGGGAAGGTTAATGTTAGGTTAAGGTTAAGATTAGGGTAAGGTTAAGGTTAAGGGTTTGGTCAAGGTTAGGGTTAGGTTATAGTTAGGGTCAAGGTTAAGAGTTAGGTTAAGGTTAAGGTTATTTTAGGTTAAGGTAAGGTTAAGGTTACAATTAAGGTTAAGGTTAAGGTCCATGTTAAGATTAAGTAAAGGTTAAGGTTAAGGTTAATATTAAGGGTTTGGTTAAGGTTAGGGTTGCGTTATAGTTAAGGTCAAGGTTAAGGTTAAGGGTAAGGTTATAGCTAGGTTAAGGTTAAGGTTAAGGGTAAGTTTAACTTAACTTTACCCTTAAGGTTAAGGTTACGTTAAGGCTAAAGTCAAGGTTAATGTTAGGTTAAGGTTAAGATAAGGTTAAGGTTAAGGTTAGGTTAAGGGTAAATTTAAGGTTAAGGTTAAGGTTATGGTTATGGGAATGTTAAGGATAAGATTAATGTTAATTTTAAGGCTAAGGTTACGTTAAGGGTAATGTCAAGTTTAAGGTTAGGTTACGGTTAAGGTTAAGGTTAAGTCTATGGGAAAGTTAATGTTAAGATAAGGTTAAGGTTAAAATTAAGGTCCTAGTTGCGCTAAGGTTAAGGTTAGGTTAAGGGTTTGGT